>JBAIZL010000004.1:69628509-69768509 GCA_036971475.1 Prosapia bicincta
GTTATTGATTATAGTATAAGTTACGCTACAGAGTCCTATTACTGTATACACCGATTGCCCTATTAAGTTTTCTCTATAACCAAGGATTGTTATTGATTATAGCATAAGTTACGCTACAGAGTCCTATTACTGTATACACCGATTGCCCTATTAAGTTTTCTCTATAACCAAGGATTGTTATTGGTTATAGTATGTTACGCTACAGAGTCCTATTACTGTATACACCGATTGCCCTATTAAGTTTTCTCTATAACCAAGGATTGTTATTGGTTATAGTATGTTACGCTACAGAGTCCTATTACTGTATACACCGATTGCCCTATTAAGTTTTCTCTATAACCAAGGGTTGTTATTGATTATAGCATAAGTTACGCTACAGAGTCCTATTACTGTATACACCGATTGCCCTATTAAGTTTTCTCTATAACCAAGGATTGTTATTGGTTATAGTATGTTACGCTACAGAGTCCTATTACTGTGTACACCGATTGCCCTATTAAGTTTTCTCTATAACCAAGGATTGTTATTGATTATAGTATAAGTTACGCTACAGAGTCCTATTACTGTATACACCGATTGCCCTATTAAGTTTTCTCTATAACCAAGGATTGTTATTGATTATAGTATAAGTTACGCTACAGAGTCCTATTACTGTATACACCGATTGCCCTATTAAGTTTTTAGGAATTAGTTCAAGTATTGGGATTATTAGAAACCTAACCTAATGATTAATCAGATTTATATTTTATACAAGTTACACAACAAATCGAACTCAGCTTGTGAGCAAAATATTATAAAGAATAAACATAAACTCACAGTTATTCTAATAATTTGATCCTCGCTCGCGTTTCAATGACAAATTCGTTATCAGTAAATATAACCAAATAATATCTAACCTATAACTATAGTAGTATCAAGGTTGAATGTCATATTTATAGCCCATCGTAGATGTCTCTATGCTGTTACAGATTAATTCTCGTGTGGCTGTGTTCTTTTGATGTTGGTAACTTTCTCATCGAAACGCGTATAAAATAAATTACTGACTGTTTTGGTGTTCAGTATAATTTAATTACTGATACGAACTGACTTATTTGTTATACATGTTAATTGCTTGGTACCAAATAAGAATAATTTTTAACATAAAATAAGTACGAATTAGACAAAATTTGAGTATTACGTTGGGCTAAGTAAAATAATAACCAATAATAACGACTTTGAGTTAATTTTTCAAATGGAACTGTGAATGTAATCTCGTTCCTAACTTGAGGTAACTTATTATTTTATTACCAGTGCGTTTACAATTTATTATAATAAATATATCTATAAATGTTTCAAGTACGTGAAACCCCCTGCAGATACCAAAATAAAAAAGAAGAATTTAATTTTTATAAAAATGTATAAGGTTTTTAAAATGTCATGGTACTTTTATTGTTATAAAAATGAAACCTTTTTACTTGTTTTTACTGTTTTTTTAGTGCGGTTTCTAGAAAATTATATATTAATAATTATTATATTATATAAAATCATAACAAAAATCACCATTCTTACTGCTTGTGTGGTCTTTCAGGTTTTGTAAATTGATTAAAGAAAAATTGAATATAAATTATGCTTAGGTTATAATTTAATAAAAATTATCAAGAAAAATTATTTTGGAAACAAATTTATGAAGTTTTTTTAATTAAAACTGAACAAATTTTCCCTTGTAAATTTAAATAGGTGTTTAAACACTTTATTAAATTGTTCCTTCATAATTAATGCAATTTTTCTTTGATGATGTGCGAATATTTTCGAAAACACGCCTCTGATTAAAACAGAGATAAATAGCCTCTTTCAAAAAATACCGTGTTCATTGTGTCACGGCCGGAAAAGCCTTTTAAAACAAAAGCATTTCGCCGAAACGTCTCTTGTCAAATGGCCAACAATGTATTTGTAAGTTGTAAATATTTGGGTGGCCGTTGATGTTTTGTTTGCTTAAGGAAAGGTTCCAGGTATTATACAATCTCCTATCACTTCATAAATCTCCTGTGACATCCTCTGGAGACCTCCCTGGTGGAGAACTGTCAGGTCTGTCTTCTTTGCACAGTGTTCACGGGTGTGGCATTTTGAATTTGATATGTGTGGCTTTTCTCAATACGAGTTATTTATAAACGTTCATCAGAGCTCTATGTTGACAAATTTTAGAACTAGTACAGAATCGGAGAAAGTATATTTTCGTTTAACGACAATAGCCCCAAACAACAGAATTATATTGCATTAACAAATAACATACAGATTATATGCAAAGATTTTAAAGTGAAATGTTTATACGCTGTAATTCGTTATACGTTATATGAAGGTTTGGATAGGATAATCGAGAGTTTAGGTTATAGGAAATTATAAATTAAAATTAAAGGAATAATATACTGAACATGGGTCTATCCAGAAACTTCTAAATCTACGAATTCATGTGAAAACATTTATAGTGTTCTCATTTAGTATTAAAATGTGGTAATTATTAAGTCAGTGTTAAAAATCTAAAAACTCTGTCTACAATATAAATTTATTTTGTAACTTGTTACTTTTGTTGATTTATTTATAAGACTCTAAGAAGACATGAAAATAACTACCTACTATAATTTTTTCTCAGTGTTCATATGATAAAAGGACAAACATTGAAAACAACTTTTTTTCAAATTTTTGTTGGGAAACCAGAAATGCCCGGGACTTTCCCTCTTACTGGGGGAATGAATTTGGTATTTCGGGCCACTAGATTCATCATTGGACATGTCCTGAAGTTCAAAACGGAGTATGTCTCTGACATTGCTTATTTTAGATGTAAGAAGCAGTGGTATAAAATTTAGTACCTATTAAACAAAACATGTTTTATATAAATGTAAAACTTCTGGTTTTCATTAAAAATAAATAAAACCTCTTATACCACAAAAACGTTTTATTTATGTCCTGAAGTACATTTCGATTGGACAGTAATCATCTCCAGAGGAAATTACTACAAGACCGTAGTATATTACAGTATAATATATAACATAGTAATATATAGTAACGGAGTCTAGAAGTAATTTCCTCTGAAGATGATTGCTTTGCAATCGAAATGTACTTCAGGACATAAATAACATGTTTTTGTGGTTCAGGGAGTTTTATTTATTTATAATTAAAAAAAAAACTACACCACAGATGCTGCAATTAATGTAAAACATGTATCAATATAGATTTACTTGTACGTTACACATATTTTATTAAAAATTTTACAGGAATTGAAACACGCTCTTCGTCTGTAGTAGGTTTGTGTTAGTCGTACAACATTCTGTTTTATGTAACAGTTAAAAAAATCTTAAAATTGAAAATACGTACGATTGAGAATAGGTTATTTGAAAAAGTAAAATAACACTTGCTTCGATTTGTAATAAAACACGATTTAGTACTTACAAAACAAAAATTGCGATACTTCAAAACATTAATTTACCTAAAAATAATGTTGCCGACTTTAAAATTAAATCTAGTTGAAATATTCGCCTCAAAAACATTGTATAGTAGGGTCTCGATTATCCAAGAATGGCTGTAAACCGAAACCCCAGATAGCAAGAATTTTGTCGAAAATAAAATGGGAAACGTGTTGAAAACTGAAGTGAATGAAAATGTAGTCAAATACTTTAAAAAACGGATCTACAAATAAAAATACAAAATAAAAAGACTTACATAAATGTAGAACGTATTTATATGCTGTTGCTCTAAGAACATGCCCAGAGCCAAAACGTAGCCCATAAAAGTACTAATATTTGTTTACTACTTCGGTTAATCCGGATCTTGGATAATCGAGGCTCTATTCCAATAGTTACTTTAGAGTGTTTAAAGATGGGTAAATGTTTAACGTAGTAAAACAATATTAAATATATTTAATTAAATAAAAATTAAACCTTATTAACGTGAGTTACTGTGTGTAAGCACGTTTATTTCTAAATGTATCTCTCATTTTTAAATAAGAGATGGTTTTTCGTTCTATTGGTATAAAGCGTTTGGGAGATGCTACGCTTTACCAATGAGGGTTGGTAAACGTTCGTTTTGGAAATAAGAAAATGAGAATTTAATAATCAGTTTTCTTGTCAGCAACGAGTGTGTCCATTTAGGTTAGGTTGGATAACATTTTCTCTGAATGGGTATAACAAAAAAACGGTTTGATAGTCCGGATAATCGGAGTTGTGGCAATTAAAGCTCTTTGAATACATTTTTTTGTTGGATAAAATGGAGCAACGGGTGTCATGACCCCGATGGAGACTATGTCTACACGCGATCCTCTACAAGGGGTTTTGTGACCCTCCTTCCTGGCGATAGTCATATTGGCTGTAGGTCTTGAAGCCTCAACAAAACTAAAGTTAATGCCATCTATATGTGTCTGTAAAAGCCCGTGTATTGGTAAGTCTTAATTCTCCAGTAAGGATTTACCAATCCGTAATGGTAAAAGTCCGAACTCTTCGGTGATCACTGAACATGTCTAGCTTTTACCATCTTGCACTTGGTAAATCTTAGGTTCTGCCTCAGACATAATGTTATTTAACCTAACATAAAAGAGACGCTCGTTGCTTAGCAAGAAAGCTGATTAAGAAATACAGTGATCTCTCGTTACGATCCCCGAACTTCCCACTAATAGTGAAACCAACTGTATATAGAAAGGGGGGAATACGTTCCACATCAAAAGTGTTAAAATTAATTTACAACTATACTGTACACTTATAATACAGAATGGTATATTTACGTACTACATAATTACATACATATTTCTATTGTTTATTTACGTTTTCCTTAAATCCGAAAACACGAGAATTCTAGTAAATATTCGCGCTCACAAACACAGGTACACGTATTCTTTATTGTTTTACAGTATCCACTAAATTTTTAACACATAATTCTTAGACAAATAATCTTTTAAACACTGTTAAATTTATTTTAAAAAAACTTGTCATTTTACTTTTTCGCGATTTTTTTCTAGTTTCTTATGCTCTTTTTTATATGGTGATAGTGCTTCTTCCAGCTTTCGATTAAATTTTAATGCCCGTTCTAAAGAGAGATCAATTTCAGTAACGGCTGAAGCTAACTGTTTCCCTAGCATACATTTCACCGACAGATTGTAACGATTCGTTATCCGAGACAAGCAAAGGTTCGAAAATTAGTTCTTCCAGCTCTTCTTCCGTCAAACCGTGTAGTGTAGGCCTAGTAGAGTACAGTATACGGATGTTTGGAGAGTAATCAGATTTCTTTGTGATAAATAACTACAGAACTGTACTAAATAAATAAATAAACAGGAAACCTATAACGACAGACACACTTATCCACAACACCTCAAACCACCTTTCCAACACAAACACGCCGCCTTTATATCCATGCTCCATAGACTTAAAGAAGTCCCAATGACCACAGACCATAAACAAAGAACCAGACACAATTAAATATTTAGCATACACAAATGGGTACAACACCACAATAATAGACAAACTATGGTACAAAATACAAAAAAAAAAAACACTAAAATTAACACTACAGACGGGGAAAACAAATACATCACATTACCATTCATAAACAAAACAACAAACAAAATAGCCCGCAAATTTCAAAAAAAATAGGTTACAAAATAGCATACAAAACCAATAACAAGTTACAATACAAAATACAACACAACACCAACAACAAAGATAAACTACAAGCACCAGGCGTATACAAACTGAACTGCGACGAATGTAACAAATTCTACATTGGGCAAACAGGTCGCAGCTTTAAACAAAGAGTCGAAGAACACAAACAGAACACCAAGTCAACATTTTACAATCACTTCAAAGAAACAGGACACAAATACACAGACACCACATCTCAGCACACTAGAACAATATGAAATTTACAGACACACAAAAACACAAAATACAAACATATTAAACGAACAAACACAATACAAATCACACTTACTGTTTGATACTATCGAAAACCTACCTTTAAAACCGTCACCGCTTGACCCAACATCTCCAAGCAGAAGACACTGATGAAGATCGGCACATAGCGATCGAAAACGTTCTGTTTCAGTAAGTTTTAACAAATTTACAAAATTTAAAGTTCGGATAGTCATAAGCTATTGTTTAGGTGATTAAAAAAATATTTAAAGAATATATTATGCTACAACCTGAACAATAACTATCTTTTTTTTTTAATACGATACATATTAGCGGGATGTTCTGTAATTTTGGCAACCGCAAATAGCGAGATACTATTGTACTCATTGTTTTATTCCCAAAACCAACATTTTCAACCGTCATTTGTAAAACCTAGCATTTCCCAACCTCTAATTGTAACAGCATGTAAAATCATCATCCTATTTGTAAAATCCTTACATTTAGAAATTCGCCTTAGTAAATCCTCAGATATACTTCGTGCTTTTATAGTAATATATTCATAAAGTGTTTATAGATAAAATCTATAACTTTTCATTACGTTTATAATATTAGTCCTCTGAAGATTTTAAACGTCTTATCAAAATTAAATTAGTTTGTAACCAACACAATAGGCTTACATATGTTTATTGTAGTTTATCTATTTTTATTAATATTTTGCTACTAAAAAGATTAATAGGTTTACAAATTAGGACCGAGTTTTTCGGAATGACGCCGAACCACAGTGTGTATTTACACCCAGTCTCGGCAACAATGTAGTAGCATTATTCATTATGTGTACGTGCTCACAGATGATGCAGGCGTAGAAAGTATGTACAACCTTGCTTATTAATTGAAGTGTTTGGGCCAAGGTTAGAAGGCTCGGGCGGCAATTTTCAAGTAAACACAAGCTAAGGATAAACAATTAACCACTAACTGTACAGTACGGCGGTCGTGACGGACCTGTGACTCACCGCGCTGCCTTGGCTTGCCAACCATCGCCGCACCGTAGCTTGCTTTTACAGGCCATTAATTACACTGCTATACGATGAGCAGATTAACAGAACAGCATTCTGTTAGCTTTCACTAGACCGGCGTCCTTCCACTAAAACGCAAACCGATATCTGAGAGTAATTAATTATTTGTAATACTATAAATACAGAATTGTATTGATAGTGGTCTATATTTGAGTTGTAAGGCGCTATGCTAATATCTCCAATAACCTGAATAAAATCAAATAGGCAATTCGAAACATAAATGTGCATTTATGTGTGTAACGGGTAGTGTTTTGAACGCAAAAAAACGTTAATCGTCTTTGCTTAAAGGTTATTTGAAGGTTATGTTTAAATCATTTTCAAATAATTTTTTGTATTCTGATAAGTGGTAACGTACGAATTCATAAAACAGCTGTTTTATTATGTATTGTACAAAAAAAAATTAGTTAAAAATTAGGCTTGTGTCTGAGTAAAGTTAAAACAAAATTTTCCTAAAACGTTGACTGTATAAATAGTTATCTTATATGCTGACATAACAGTGACTTGAGCTAAATTTATTACGTTTATTTACTAGGTCCTGTTGAGTTAAATTTAAAAACATTAGAAATATATAGATACAAAAATTTAAAGTAAAACTTGTAAAGATGTAATAATAATGAAATAAAATATCAGAGTCTGTGGAATAGAAGTCACAAAAGTAACTTTATTTACAGAATGTAGTTGTTAGAGGTTTCAGCAGAATCTAGTTAATAATAAAAGTTAATAGGAAAACTTTACTAGATGTTAAGAAATTTCCTTGACGAAATTAATTGAAATCGGTTAATAAAAAGTTTCAGAGGCGTCTAAGGAAATTTTCAAAAATTGGGATGAAAATATAGTCTATAACTCATTATCTTTATATTGAATTAATTATAGTAATGTTTAACAGGATATAAATTAATGTATTTATTAACTGATACAAAATAATGAATAATAATAGCATTTTAACCTTATAATAAACAACAATAGGTAAATAAACAATAAATAAAATTAATGAATATAGTTAATAAAAAACGTGTACTAAATTTTGAAAAATTACTTAATACAAATTTTGTTTAAGGAATATAATTGAAATCTGTTCTTAAAGAATATCAGTTTGCATTTCAGGGAAATTTGTATTTCAAAAACTTAAATAAAAATATATCTTATTATACTAATATTGAATTAATTGTGGTAAAATTTATTGGAATATAAATTAATATATTTAGCAACTGATAAAAAAGTTTGAAATAATAACATTTTAATTTAATAATGTACAATAAATAAATTAACATAACCTACGTGTTGAAACAGCTGTTCTACAACATAATCTACAAAATAAAATCAGCTGTTGCCTGAAATCATATGTTATCAAGTAATTTAAGCTAAAATAAATGTACAAAGCAAATATACAACAATATAGATGTGTTAGAGCACTACGATTTTAACATAAAGCCAATTTTATGATTTTTTCCGTACAATATTTCTGTTCAGGCACGCTAGAAGAAGTATCCACTTTAATAAAGTTATATGGTACTTTTTACATTGTATACGTTTTTTGTTTTCTATATGACATTAGAATATACAATAAATATGAGTGAGTTTTATGAGATTATGTGATATCGACTTGAAGGATTTTATTTTTCAAGTCAAAATAATTACACCTATATTTCTGTCAGTAACTGTTTTGTTTTTAATTTTAAATGTCGATTTCGTCTTCGTCATCGTCATAAATGAGTATAACGTATCTAAGCTTCAATTTATTATAAATAAATAACAACTCTTAACCACGTAAAATGTTTATTGAAATCCTAATGTACATTTCGATTGCAAAGAAATCATCTTCAGAGGAAATTTCTGCAAGAATAACTACAAGATTTGAGTAGAAACTATTTGTAGCTGTACTCACCTATTATGATGACTTTGTCACTGTATATTATATTAAACTAGCAACTGGAAAACGAATACTTTAACGATGGATGCGTAGGTACGTAGTTTGTGGCATCTATAGGAACCTATTCTGTAATTCACCAGCATGTCCTTTTATTATGCTAACGTAGCCTTAACGAGCAGGGCTGGAAACCCGTTTCTTGGTTGTGTCTGGGTGCGTTTAACAAGTGACTAGACGTTTCTGTAACAATAGTGTTTACAGCAGGTTTTGTAAAATATTCTAAACATATTTTACTTGCTGCAAATTTTTAATTTGTGTTGCTTGTTGTAATCATCTTGAATTCACTGATTAAACTATAATTAAATAATACTTAACTAAGTGAATACGTAAGGGCTTACTTGCTGACGCGTTTTGAAAAAATCGTTCCTTTTACGAAGCAAAGCCTCTGCTCTTAGCTGAATTTTGGTTTGTTTGTTTTCTTTGGGTAATGTGTTCTTCGAAGAGTGTATAGAATGACCTGCCGGTTTGGCCGATGTAATAGCTGGGGCAATCGTTACAACTTAATTTGTAAATATAAGATGATTGTATTTGTCTGTTTGGTTTGGAAAGGTTGTATGTGCTATCTTAAAGGGTTTGTTGTTTTGGAAGATATTTGGTAATGATGTTTTAGAAGCTATTTTGTGTGTGTTTTTGTTGTGCTAGGTAAGGGATATGTATTTGTTGTTTTTGTGTGGTTTGTCTGCGTGGCCGTTTAGTGATGTTGTTTATGTTTAATTTTCATGTATATTATTGCCTATGAGTGTTTGTTTGTAGCCGTTTTGTTAAGCGATTTAATTTATTGTATTGAGTTATTCGTCGTAGTGTTTCTGTAGCATTGGTATATTGATTAGGCGGTCTAACATATGATTAAATGCAGCGTGTTTGTGTTGTGTGGGGTGATTAGATGTATTATGTATGACATTATCGGTAGTTGTTGGTTTTCTGTATATTTTGAAATTTTGTTTGATGATGGTAAGGTCTAGAAAGTTTATTTTATCGTTTCCTTCTAATTCAAGGGTAAATGTGAGGTTTTGGTGTACGGTATTAATGTAATTGTGTAGTTGTTTGATTTGCCGTTTGTTGCCGTGGTATAATATTAAAATGTCATCTACATATCTATGGTAATAAATTATTTTATGTGTGTTATTATTGTTCTGAAGAATATATTGTTGTTCGATATGGTGTAGGAATATTTCTGCTAGGATGCCTGGGATGCGGGAACCTACAGGATTTCTGTGTTTAAAAATTTGTGTTGGTATGTGAAGTAGTTTTGTGATGTGTTGAGTTTGGTGAGTGTGATAATTTCGTGTGTGAGTTTTTGTGGAGTTTTGTTTGCTGTGAGCATGTTTTGTAGTATTTGGAGTGTTTGTTCTATGGGTACATTAGTGTCGAAGTTTTTTAATGCGCTTGATGCAATGGTGGCGTTGTGTCGTATGTGGATGTCTAATTTTGTAAATGAGGTTTATGTTATTGTGTATGGATGTGTGATTGTTTTTACTATGTTTTATATAATTCTTTAATATATTAAGGTCAAGAAAAGCCATGAAATTGTAGAAAATATAGCACAAGATTTGATTTTGTTGGTTAGAATAGTTTACGATAAAGCAATAAACCACATAGTTGGTTGGCAAGTAATAAAACGATTGTAGGTAAAATTCCTGCTTAAGCCTCCTTAACCACGAAATTTATATATTTTACTAGGCTTGAAGCTACATGACAGGAAAATCAGATATCTTCCTTATAGTTTTTATTTAAAACTCTTGGTTTGACGGATGCTTACATTTACATCTAAATACTTCACAAATGGATCCAATTTGAACGCAAACAAAAAAAACTAAAAGCTCCTGTTACTAAACCTGGATCAAAGTAAACAACGCAAAAGAAATTTCAATCATAAAAATATTAATGTGTTGAGTATCTTGGTTTTCAGCCATTTATAGTGATATGAACTCCTGACGAAGCGTTAAGGAGACAAACTAGAATCATCCAAAACCCGTCGACAGAAGCTTAAGTAATGTGGCAAGACTAGGAGTGCCATGAAGTTCGGCATATGAATGTACAGCTGGCAGAACTCTAGAATATCTTTAAAATTTTAGTAAAGAAGATGTTTCTTTCCAAATCAAAAACCCTGAATGACGAAGAAATAAAAAAATACACCAAATGGAAGAGTCAAGTCATCGGGAATATTTAGGAGCATGTATCATAGAAAATAATGAGGTAGCTACAATGAAATTAAAGGATAATAAAAACACTGAGGCGAGCGTTAGAGTGTAGATTTTTCTATGCTGTTCAGATGTTGCTGTGGTTTCCTTGTGTTATTGTTCAGCGTGGGTTTTAAAACGGAGAGACATTAACGCCATTGTTGCTTATGGGATGTACTGCCGAAGGAGAATACTGAAAATATCGAGGCCAGGAGGAATAATTATGAGGTAATACTAAAGGCAAAAAAAGAATTTCAACAAATATCGCTCAATGAAGTGATAAGAAATGTAGTTCTGTGGAAAATTACGGAGCTGAGGTGAATAAGTAATGTAAATTTTGTTTTTAACGTCAATTCCTACTGAAGTTAACAAAGAAAAAGTTTATTTGAGTTACTTTTTATTTTATAATTACAATTAATATAAATATGTATATACGTATGATAGAATCACAATATAAGGTGGTAAAATAGACAGCGAATTTTCTTTGCAATATTTCATTTGCTCTCTATACAGTGGAATTGGACTATTATTTTTGATTGTTACTATTTATTCGTTTACTTTCTTCGTTTTTAATCTATGAAGCTGGGGGTGGTCTATATTTCTCATTTTATCCATCTCTTGTAACCTTTCTTGTATAATTTTATATATATTTTCAAGTAATTGATTTCTAGCTATGGGTAGGTTGGTTGGCTCAGTGCCAAAAGGCTGGATTCTGTAGTCATTTAGTTCGAATCCGAGCGAGACATCATTTAAAAAAAAATTAATTATTGAATAAATATTTTAAAAAACTTATTAACATCAATTAGTTGTCATCCACTACAGGTTAAAAAAATGTATTTGATTTTGATTGGATGAATAAAAACGTACTTTATTAACGATTGAAAACTTGTACAAGATAGTCTATAAGGAGAGTGTGACCAGTAGAAGGAACGGAAAATAGTTAAAATAAGGTGGGTGATTTCGAACCACCGCTGCACCGATATAAGATGGAACCGTCAGACAATATACAGAAGAATTAAAATTAGAATCGTATTTGAAAGTAAGCAGGTGGGGGGTCTTTGTATGCGGTGTTGCCACATCGTTATTGCCTGCACAGCTGACCGTTCATATCTGTCACAACAGGTGAGAGGCAGTGGGGTGAAAATTGCAATGAAAAGTACGATAATCCTGTTTTAACGAGAACTGCCAGATGAAAAAACGATAATCTATCGCAGCCTATTTGATCTAGGCTTGCAACACACCTATGCAATTTTAAATCTACAAAACACTTTTTACATCTCAAGTTATGTAGATTTTAAAGCAAGTTAAAGAACGCCGTGACTAGTCGTCAGTCAACGTTTTAAGTAAAGACTGAAATAAAAAAATATATATATTTAAACATTCTACCATCGCCTGAAAGATGTTTAAATTAATAATAAATTTTTGCGTTGTTAAAAAAGTTTTATAAGACTACTTTGGTCTTATATTTTTAATATTTTATGTTGGTCCAGTCTTAAAAAGTAGAGCAAATTCCATTAAACCTGATCAACCGTCAAATCTCTGCATTTAAGTAAGTCTGTCTTCACTCTTCATGAAAGTGGAATATCCAAGATTTTATCGCAATGGCGGTTGTAAAACACGTACAGTGTATTCTTAGTTACAGTCAAGGAGTACGATGTTACTGCTGGCGCAACAGAACCAAACTCCTGAACGGAGTGTGGGTTGCTAGTCGGCACAAGTGTAAATCGGCGCTAATGACTAAGGCAAGCAGAGACACCTGGTGACACTACGGTGAAGCTCTCTGTTAGCACTTCTTGTTTGCTGGACAACGGCTCTGACTTCCGTTTGTAATCGGGCATCGCGCATCGGAATGCGAACAAGTAGAGCGAGCGCATTCCTCGAGCCCACTGGATAGTCGCTTTAATCACTTACCTAGAAAACTTAGTTGCGCATGTTATTTCTTCCTCATTCTTGTTGGCGTTGCCTGTTGTGTGTTGCTGGTTGCGTGATGGCGTGTCATGCTTTCCCTAAGCAAACGATCGCACGTACTGACTTCTAAAACACCGGCTGACGTTGGGTCTCGATCAGTCAACCTTGGTACATGAGATGAAGGAGGGCTCGTTAGTTAAAGTGTTTGACGTGTGGACTTCTCTTCACCCAGGTTAAGTGAAGTTCTACGACCCTGGTCGTGTAATGCCAGGGGATAGTTACGTCCTTACCTTAGTAGTGCCTAGTGAGATCCTCTATTCGGGTGATGAAGAGACACATCTCCAACACAAATGAAAGGAGTTCTATGGTCCTGGTCATGCAATGCCATTATCTTCTCATATTTCCGGTACCAGGAGATAGTTATATCTTTCCCTTAGACGTACCTAATGCCATCTTATGTTAGGGTAACCAGGAGACACCTCTCCACCTAGTTATACTTTAGGTAAGCGACGTTGCCTATCCTTTCCAATTAACCACCCAACGGATGACGTTACTTCTTCAGGACATACGATGGAGCAGTATATACTCTGTCCGGAGAATGTGAGGTTTTCCCACATACTGTTCTTAAGATTCTGCCGTAGTTCTTCGACTAAGCTCAAGACAGATGGGAGCCAAATTGTGTATCCCACAATAAATGTATCGAGCTCAGTGATGTGTAGCCACCTCGACCTGTAACCTCTTAATTCCTTTTGGCCGTTCTAGGCCTCCTGCAAGCACATCTACGTCCATCCGGCGTAATATCCTGCCTATAGTTACCCATCTTACTGGTTACATACAATCCTCCAATGAGTTACATACAATCCTCCAATGGGTTACATACAATCCTCCAATGGGTTACATACAAGACTCCAATGGGATATATACGATCCTTCATTGGGTTACATACAATCCTCCAATGGGTTACATACAATCCTCCAATGGGTTACATACAATCCTCCAATGGGTTACATACAATCCTCCAATGAGTTACATACAATCCTCCAATGGGTTACATACATGACTCCAATGGGATATATACGATCCTTCATTGGGTTACATACAATCCTCCAATGGGTTACATACAAGCCTCCAATGGGTTACATACAATTCTCCAATGGGTTACATACAAGCCTCCAATGGATTACATACAATCCTCCAATGGGTTACATACAATTCTCCAATGGGTTACATACAATCCTCCAATGGATTACATAAAAGCCTCCAATGGGTTACATACAAGCCTCCAATGGGTTACATACAATCCTCCAATGGGTTACATACAAGCCTCCAATGGGTTACATACAATCCTCCAATGGGTTACATACAACCTCCAATGGATTATATTGTGCACTTTCTTCGGGGTAGCAGAGTGGCGTCGATAAACTGGCTGGTTGAATATTTACTAATAAAACCATAGTTTCTATAAGCAATTGACCACAGTACCGATTCTACTTGTGATACTGCTGTGGTACCGTGTCCTTCGCTGCCTCTCCCAGCTCCAGTCACACCTGTATCTTAAATATAAACTTTTCCGGACACAATTGCAGCTGTATTTGCCACCTAATCATCTGCGTTGGCAAACCTTTTCACATAGCACTCAATGTTTCTATGGAATCATGTTAGAGAAATTTATTCTCAGCCGTTTATTTAATAAAAATATCAACGGGATCAAAAGTTTGGCAGGTAATGAATCTGATTTCTTGTTATATTTCTTGCATTGCATTCATTATTTTATATTTATATTAAAGGATGCAGTTTTTTGTACTTTTAAGGCTTTTAACCTGAATGACTAGAAAATAAATGTTTATATGTAGTTGGAAGTGAAGGGAGGGCATATAGAAGAGAATATAGGAGAGTTATGGCATCATGTGGGCAGGGTCGGTAGACAAAACTCTCTAACGGGGCGATAAACAGGTGTATAACTGTTACAACTCATTGTAAGGAGAAGGAGACGTTGATAGCTAAGGAGAGGACGTAATAGCCCTGGTACTGCAAAATCAGGGTGCGGTGGTTAGTTTGCTTATTTGGAGTACTCTAAACCGACTTATATAGATGCGAATGCTGTATCCAAGTGAAAAATCTACATTAACCAGCATTTTAGCAAGGCAACCATCTAAACTGCCCAAGAAACCTATCCTCTACAGTAGCTAGTCTGCGTACTGGACATTTCAAGAGTGTGAAGATATCACCAACTATATAAAATCTTATTCCAGTACTGTCCCCAATCACAACCAATCCCATATCATGTTTTCGACTGTCAAGCCATTGTCCGTACCTCTTTTAACTTGGAGCACCACCAATTGAAATGCTCCATGGCCATCGGGCTCCAGAACTGGCAGATCTTGTAATCAGGTGTTTTGGAGAGATCTGAACTTTTTTTGTAATTTGCACATCAATAAACACAACATCAACTGTAAACTGACTCTCATTCGGTGACACTCGTAGCTCACCGGCTACCCTTCTTCCAAGGCACGTATAACTGTTGGTATTTCTAAACTCGTCTGCCATAAAACAATTCTTTCCCCCCAAAACGTACTGTTTTTTCTTGTGTCTTGTTCATAATATATCTTTATGATTTAAATAGTTGGAATAAACCCCGAACTGAGTTTTCTTGGCAGACGAGTTCGACACTACGTTTGGACACAAACCGGACTACAAGTAGTTTTTGTGTATCTGAGTGAGCTGCTGGTGATCTGTGAACGTTTAATGTTTGTACGTCGAATGAATTGTTTTCGGAATAGAAATGAATAGTGAATTATAAATAAAAACAAAGGTAAAACAACAACACATAAATATAAACATTAAAAACTAGCACCACAATAAAATAATAATAGTAAATCAGCACTTTATGTATGTTTCAGTTCCGTACCCCTCCTTTAAGATACCTGGTACTGAAATATATGTACATAGGCGGTGGATTTTAATTAAAGTTGCTTGTTGTAATCATCTTGAATTCACTAATTAAACTTTAATTAAATTATATTGTATATTTATGATATAATTAATGAACTTTACTCTGTAGAGACTTTGTTTCGTAAAAGGAACGATAGTTTCGAAAGTAAGCCCTTGCGTATTCACGTAGTTAAGTATCATTTAATTATGGTTTTAAATTATTAATTTTATTGTGGAGGTTGGTTGTTGGTGTACCTAAATAATTCATATTTTGCTGAAAGATATAAAAAGCAGGTTTAAATATTTCTTGATTATTTTTGTAATTTCAATAACTTGGCCAAAACCACCAACTTACTATAATTTTCCGTTAAACCTATCTACAGAAGTTTCTTGTAAAATTTTAATATAGTGACAAACTGGACAGTTGTGTGCTTTGTGATGTGTCCTATAAGTAAATTATTATGGATCAAACCAATTTGATTTAATTGTAAGAGAACTTTATTAGAAAGTTAAAGTTGTAATACTTTTTCCTCATAAACTTTTTCGTTTGAAACAACCACCGAATATTCCAAATTAGAATTCTCTTCATGAACTAATAGGTAGATTATCTGTGAGAACTTGTGTATGAAAGAGATTTTAATGCTTTGATTTGATGTTCTTGCATTAAATTTTGCGACCTGGTTTTATTTTGTTTTGTAATGTCAGTATTTTATGTAATTTGTATTTGTTTTAATGAGATTTAATGTATAATGTGTAATATAATGAATACATTTTTAGCTATTGAAGAGGAATCGATTTTCCAATAGAAAGGTGTATTAATAACTGTATAAAACAACTGTGGCGTAATGTTTAACATAAATAAATGTAACCTCTAAACCACAAATTACTTTTTTAAAATTTAAAACCTTATGTACATTTCGATTGCATAGCAATCATCCTCAGAGGTAATTTACAATAAAAGTACCTTGTATGTTAAGGTATATAAATGTTTTTAAGATAATTAGAGGTATTTTGGACTTACAATTGGTCGTAATGAGCGACATTTTGACGTAAAGATTATAGACGCTTTCCATTTACTCGGCTCTGTATATTCAGTAATTTTAACTCTCACAACAGAGCTATAAACAGATTTTTCCTCGTGTAGTGGGCCTACGAATCGCAGCTTTACTATTTTAAACTAATTGATAACGCGGATACGCTGTTGCCCACGCGCCTGCCCGGACCAAGCCCTAGCACAATCATCCGTTGCATAATATTGTTGCCCGCTCTGACATAAATCTGCTGTAAGTAGGTTGGCTTCAGCATCAATTTGTTTAGCATGGAGATCAGAAGGCGGTAGTTCCTTTGAGCCGCCGCTGCCAGAGGCTGGCGTTGTGGTAGCGCGGTCCATTCGAGCATAGATTGCCTGGCTCTAATGCCGGCTACGTAGATTACATTGTTATCGCGAATTACTCTTCTGGCGCGCCTCAAAAGAAAAATTGAACATGGAAAATCTCCGAATTGGCGTCACACTAACACATCTTTATAATTTTATACAAGTACTGCATACAACTATTTTAGCTTACTTGAGTGAAACAATTGATATCATACAAGAACTGATGTTATGTAATAGATTAGGTTGTTCAACAGCCTTTTTGACAAGTAGGTTATATTACTTTATTTATTGTACATTATCAAGGTTAAATATTATTATGTAGTTTTCATCAATTTATAATTATATTAATGTATATTTACATAAAATACACTATAAATAATTCCATATAACGTTCAGAGGTTATATAAATAATGTATTAAATACGTTGCAGACTCAGACAAAATACGGCGTTGTGTAGGCAATTTAACGTCATTGGTAACCGTGAACCGCTAATAAAAGTAAGCAAAGAAGTAGTTTGATAAAAGAATAAAACCAGTAAAATAATATAACAAGATATACTAAATTAGAATAAATTAGTTTTTATATTTCACATATATAGGTTATACTTTTTTAATTATGTTATTATTATTATTTATTCAGAATTTTATTCAGCCTTCATTTCAAAAATTAAATTGCGACCTCTGGTATCGAACCTGGCTCAAGCTGACAATCTACTGAGAACGCTAAAGAGATAGCTGTAATGAGGACCTTATAATCAAATAAACCGTAACATACGTAGTAAATCAGAGGATATTGGAATAGATTCGTACATTAGGTTTATAAACAAATCGTAATATACGTCGTACCATCATAGGCTATTGGTCTAAATCCGTATATTTACGTTTATAAATACATAGCAATATACGACGAACTAGCACAAGCTATTGGAATAAATCCGTATATTTACGTTTATAAATACATCGCAATATACGTCGTAACATCATAAGCTATTGAAATATATCCGTATATTTACGTTTATAAATACATCGCAATATACGACGACCTAGCACAAGCTATTGGAATATATCCGTATATTTACGTTTATAAATACATCGTAATATACGTCGTAACATCATAAGCTATTGAAATATATCCGTATATTTACGTTTATAAATACATCGCAATATACGTCGTAACATCATAGGCTATTGAAATATATCCGTATATTTACGTTTATAAATACATCGCAATATACGTCGTAACATCATAAGCTATTGAAATATATCCGTATATTTACGTTTATAAATACATCGTAATATACGTCGTAACATCATAAGCTATTGAAATATATACCTATATTTACGTTTATAAATACATCGCAATATACGTCGTATCATCATAAGCTATTGAAATATATCCGTATATTTACGTTTATAAATACATCGCAATATACTTCGTAACATCATAAACTATTGAAATATATACCTATATTTACGTTTATAAATACATCGTAATATACGTCGTAACATCATAAGCTATTGAAATATATACCTATATTTACGTTTATAAATACATCGCAATATACGACGAACTAGCACAAACTATTGAAATAAATCCGTATATTTACGTTTATAAATACATCGCAATATACTTCGTAACATCATAAGCTATTGAAATATATCCATATATTTACGTTTATAAATACATCGTAATATACGTCGTAACATCATAAGCTATTGAAATATATCCGTATATTTACGTTTATAAATACATCGTAATATACGTCGTAACATCATAAGCTATTGAAATATATCCCTATATTTACGTTTATAAATACATCGCAATATACGACGAACTAGCACAAACTATTGAAATAAATCCGTATATTTACGTTTATAAATACATCGCAATATACTTCGTAACATCATAAGCTATTGAAATATATCCATATATTTACGTTTATAAATACATCGTAATATACGTCGTAACATCATAAGCTATTGAAATATATACCTATATTTACGTTTATAAATACATCGCAATATACGACGAACTAGCACAAACTATTGAAATAAATCCGTATATTTACGTTTATAAATACATCGCAATATACTTCGTAACATCATAAGCTATTGAAATATATCCATATATTTACGTTTATAAATACATCGTAATATACGTCGTAACATCATAAGCTATTGAAATATATACCTATATTTACGTTTATAAATACATCGCAATATACGACTAACTAGCACAAACTATTGAAATATATCCAAATATTTACGTTTATAAATACATCGCAATATACGTCGTAACATCATAGGCTATTGAAATATATCCGTATATTTACGTTTATAAATACATCGCAATATACGTCGTAACATCATAAGCTATTGAAATATATCCGTATATTTACGTTTATAAATACATCGTAATATACGTCGTACCATCATAAGCTATTGAAATATATCCGTATATTTACGTTTATAAATACATCGCAATATACGTCGTAACATCATAAGCTATTGAAATATATCCGTATATTTACGTTTATAAATACATCGCAATATACGTCGTAACATCATAGGCTATTGAAATATATACGTATATTTACGTTTATAAATACATCGCAATATACTTCGTAACATCATAAGCTATTGAAATATATCCATATATTTACGTTTATAAATACATCGTAATATACGTCGTAACATCATAAGCTATTGAAATATATACCTATATTTACGTTTATAAATACATCGCAATATACGACGAACTAGCACAAACTATTGAAATAAATCCGTATATTTACATTATTAAAAATATGATAATATACGTCTTACCATCATAAGCAATAGGAATAAATCCGTATATTTACGTGTATAAACAAATCGCAATATACATCGTAATATCATAAGCTATTAAAATATATCCGTATATTTACGTTTATAAATACATCGCAATATACGTCGTAACATCATAAGCTATTGAAATATATCCATATATTTATGATTATAAATACATCGCAATATACGTCGTAACATCATAAGCTATTGAAATATATCCGTATATTTACGTTTATAAATACATCGCAATATACGTCGTAACATCATAAGCTATTGAAATATATCCGTATATTTACGTTTATAAATACATCGCAATATACGTCGTAACATCATAAGCTATTGAAATATATCCGTATATTTACGATTATAAATATATCGCAAGATACGACAAACTAGCACAAGTTATTGGAAGAAATTCGTATATTTACATTATTAAATATATGATAATATACGTCTTACCATCATAAGCAATACGAATAAATCTGTATATTTACGTGTATAAACAAATCGCAATATACGTTGTAACATCATAAGCTATTGAAATATATCCGTATATTTACGTTTATAAATACATCGTAATATACGTCGTAACATCATAAGCTATTGAAATATATCCGAATATTTACGTTTATAAATACATCGCAATATACGTCGTAACATCATAAGCTATTGAAATATATCCGTATATTTACGTTTATAAATACATCGTAATATACGTCGTAACATCATAAGCTATTGAAATATATCCCTATATTTACGTTTATAAATACATCGCAATATACGACGAACTAGCACAAACTATTGAAATAAATCCGTATATTTACGTTTATAAATACATCGCAATATACTTCGTAACATCATAAGCTATTGAAATATATCCATATATTTACGTTTATGAATACATCGCAATTTACGTCGTAACATCATAGGCTATTGAAATATATACGTATATTTACGTTTATAAATACATCGCAATATACTTCGTAACATCATAAGCTATTGAAATATATCCATATATTTACGTTTATAAATACAACGTAATATACGTCGTAACATCATAGGCTATTCAAATATATCCGTATAGTTACGTTTATAAATACATCGCAATATACGTCGTAACGTCATATGCTTTTGAAATATATCCGTATATTTACGTTTATAAATACATCGCAATATACGTCGTAACATCATAGGCTATTCAAATATATCCGTATAGTTACGTTTATAAATACATCGCAATATACGTCGTAACATCATATGCTTTTGAAATATATCCGTATATTTACGTTTATAAATACAACGCAATATACGTCGTAACATCATAGGCTATTCAAATATATCCGTATAGTTACGTTTATAAATACATCGCAATATACGTCGTAACATCATATGCTTTTGAAATATATCCGTATATTTACGTTTATAAATACATCGCAATATACGTCGTAACATCATATGCTTTTGAAATATATCCGTATAGTTACGTTTATAAATACATCGCAATATACGTCGTAACATCATATGCTTTTGAAATATATCCGTATATTTACGTTTATAAATACATCGCAATATACGTCTTACCATCATAAGCAATAGGAATAAATCCGCATATTTACGTGTATAAACAAATCGCAATATACATCGTAACATCATAAGCTATTGAAATATATCCGTATATTTACGTTTATAAATACATCGCAATATACGTCGTACCATCATAAGCTATTGAAATATATCCGTATATTTACGTTTATAAATACATCGCAATATACGTCGTACCATCATAAGCTATTGAAATATATCCGTATATTTACGTTTATAAATACATCGCAATATACGTCGTACCATCATAAGCTATTGAAATATATCCGTATATTTACGTTTATAAATACATCGCAATATACGACGAACTAGCACAAGTTATTGGAATAAATCCGTATATTTACATTATTAAATATATGATAACATACGTCTTACCATCATAAGCAATAGGAATAAATCCGCATATCTACGTGTATAAGTAAATCGTAATATACGCGTACTATCATAGGGTATAGGAATAAATCCGTATATTTACGTGTATAAATAAGTCGAATTTATACGTCGTACCATCATAGGCTATTGAAATAGATAGGAATATTTACGTGCCTTAATAAATCGTGATATACATTGTACTATAATTAGCTGTAGGAATAAATCCGTATATTTACGTGCCTTAATAAATCGTGATATACATTGTACTATAATAAGCTATAGGAATAAATCCGTATAATTACGTGCCTTAATAAATCGTGATATACATTTTACTATAATAAGCTATAGGAATAAATCCGTATAATTACGTGCCTTGATAAATCGTGACATACATTGTACTATAATAAGCTATAGGAATAAATCCGTATAATTACGTGCCTTGATAAATTGTGATATACATTGTACTATAATAAGCTATAGGATTAAATCCGTATAATTACGTGCCTTGATAAATTGTGATATACATTGTACTATAATAAGCTATAGGAATAAATCCGTATATTTACGTGCCTTAATAAATCGTGATATACATTGTACTATAATAAGCTATAGGAATAAATCCGTATAATTACGTGCCTTAATAAATCGTGATATACATTTTACTATAAAAAGCTATAGGAATAAATCCGTATAATTACGTGCCTTGATAAATCGTGACATACATTGTACTATAATAAGCTATAGGAATAAATTCGTATAATTACGTGCCTTAATAAATCGTGATATACATTGTACTATAAGAAGCTATAGGAATAAATCCGTATAATTACGTGCCTTAATAAATCGTGATATACATTTTACTATAATAAGCTATAGGAATAAATCCGTATAATTACGTGCCTTGATAAATCGTGATATACATTTTACTATAATAAGCTATAGGAATAAATCGGTATATTTACGTGCCTTAATAAATCGTGATATACATTTTAATATAATAAGCTATAGGAATAAATTCGTATAATTACGTGCCTTAATAAATCGTGATATACATTTTACTATAATAAGCTATAGGAATAAATCCGTATATTTACGTGCCTTAATAAATCGTGATATACATTGTACTATAATAAGCTATAGGAATAAATCCGTATAATTACATGCCTTAATAAATTGTGATATACATTGTACTATAATAAGCTATAGGAATAAATCCGTATAATTACGTGCCTTAATAAATCGTGATATACATTTTACTATAATAAGCTATAGGAATAAATCCGTATAATTACGTGCCTTAATAAATCGTGATATACATTGTACTATAATAAGCTATAGGAATAAATCCGTATAATTACGTGCCTTAATAAATCGTGATATACTTTGTACTATATTAAGCTATAGGATTAAATCCGTATAAATACGTGCCTTAATAAATCGTGATATACATTGTACTATAATAAGCTATAGGAATAAATCTGATATACATTGTACTATAATAAGCTATAGGAATAAATCCGTATAATTACTTGCCTTCATAAATTGTGATATACATTGTACTATAAAAAGCTATAGGAATAAATCCGTATAATTACGTGCCTTATTAAATGGTGATATACATTGTACTATAATAAGCTATAGGAATAAATCCGTATAATTACGTGCCTTAATAAATCGTGATATACATTGTACTATAATAAGCTATACGAATAAATCCGTATAATTACGTGCCTTAATAAATCGTGATATACATTGTACTATAATAAGCTATAGGAATAAATCCGTATAATTACGTGCCTTAATAAATCATGATATACATTGTACTATAATAAGCTATAGGAATAAATCCGTATAATTACGTGCCTTAATAAATCGTGATATACATTGTACTATAATAAGCTCTAGGAATAAATCCGTATAATTATGTGCCTTAATAAATCGTGATATACATTGTACTATAATAAGCTATAGGAATAAATCCGTATAATTACGTGCCTTAATAAATCGTGACATACATTGTACTATAATAAGCTATAGGAATAAATCTGATATACATTGTACTATAATAAGCTATAGGAATAAATCCGTATAATTACGTGCCTTAATAAATCGTGATATACAATCCGCATAATCACGTGTATAGATAAATCGTAATATAGGTCGTACTATTTTGGGTATAGGAATAAATCCGCATTAGCACGTGTATAGATAAATCGTAATATAGGTCGTACTATTTTGGGTATAGGAATAAATCCGCATAATCACGTGTATAGATAAATCGTAATATAGGTTGTACTATTTTGGGTATAGGAATAAATCCGCATAATCACGTGTATAGATAAATCGTAATATATGTCGTACTATTTTGGGTATAGGAATACATCCGCATAATCACGTGTATAGATAAATCGTAATATAGGTCGTACTATTTAGGGTATAGGAATAAATCCGCATAATCACGTGTATAGATAAATCGTAATATAGGTCGTACTATTTTGGGTATAGTATTAAATCCGCATAATCACGTGTATAGATTAATCGTAATATAGGTCGTACTATTTAGGGTATAGGAATAAATCCGCATAATCAGGTGTATAGATAAATCGTATAATAGGTCGTACTATTTTGGGTATAGGAATAAATCCGCTTTATCACGTGTATAGATAAATCGTAATATAGGTCGTACTATTTTGGGTATAGGAATAAATCCGCATAATCACATGTATAGATAAATCGTAATATAGGTCGTACTATTTTGGGTATAGGAATAAATCCGCATAATCACGTGTATAGATAAATCGTAATATAGGTCGTACTATTTTGGGTATAGGAATAAATCCCCATAATCACGTGTATAGATAAATCGTAATATAGGTCGTACTATTTTGGGTATAGGAATAAATCCGCATAATCACGTGTATAGATAAATCGTAATATAGGTCGTACTATTTAGGGTATAGGAATAAATCCGCATAATCACGTGTATAGATAAATCGTAAAATAGGTCGTACTATTTTGGGTGTAGGAATAAATCCGTATAATCACGTGTATAGATAAATCGTAATATAGGTCGTACTATTTAGGGTATAGGAATAAATCCGCATAATCACGTGTATAGATAAATCGTAATATAGGTCGTACTATTTAGGGTATAGGAAAAAACCCGCATAATCACGTGTATAGATAAATCGTAATATAGGTCGTACTATTTTGGGTATAGGAATAAATCCGCATAATCACGTGTATAGATAAATCGTAATATAGGTCGTACTATTTTGGGTATAGGAATAAATCCGCATAATCACGTGTATAGATAAATCGTAATATAGGTCGTACTATTTTGGGTATAGGAATAAATCCGCATAATCACGTGTATAGATAAATCGTAATATAGGTCGTACTATTTAGGGTATAGGAAAAAATCCGCATAATCACGTGTATAGATAAATCGTAATAAAGGTCGTACTATTTAGGGTATAGGAAAAAAACCGCATAATGACGTGTATAGACAAATCGTAATATAGGTCGTACTATTTAGGGTATAGGAATAAATCTGCATAATCACGTGTATAGATAAATCGTAATATAGGTCGTACTATTTTGGGTATAGGAATAAATCCGCATTAGCACGTGTATAGATAAATCGTAATATAGGTCGTACTATTTTGGGTATAGGAATAAATCCGCATTAGCACGTGTATAGATAAATCGTAATATAGGTCGTAATATTTTGGTATAGGAATAAATCCGCATAATCACGTGTATAGATAAATCGTAATATAGGTCGTACTATTTTGGGTATAGGAATAAATCCGCATAATCACGTGTATAGATAAATCGTAATATGGGTCGTACTATTTTGGGTATAGGAATAAATCCGCATAATCACGTGTATAGATAAATCGTAATATAGGTCGTACTATTTTGGGTATAGGAATAAATCCGCATAATCACGTGTATAGATAAATCGTAATATAGGTCGTACTATTTTGGGTATAGGAATAAATCCGCATAATCACGTGTATAGATAAATCGTAATATAGGTCGTACTATTTTGGGTATTGGAATAAATCCGCATAATCACGTGTATAGATAAATCGTAATATAGGTCGTACTATTTTGGGTATAGGAATAAATCCGCATAATCACGTGTATAGATAAATCGTAATATAGGCCGTACTATTTTGGGTATAGGAATAAATCCGCATAATCACCTGTATAGATAAATCGTAATATAGGTCGTACTATTTAGGGTATAGGAATAAATCCGCATAATCACGTGTATAGATAAATCGTAATATAGGTCGTACTATTTTGAGTATAGGAATAAATCCGCATAATCACGTGTATAGATAAATCGTAATATAGGTCGTACTATTTTGGGTATAGGAATAAATCCGCATAATCACGTGTACAGATAAATCGTAATATAGGTCGTACTATTTTGGGTATAGGAATAAATCCGCATAATCACGTGTATAGATAAATCGTAATATAGGTCGTACTATTTTGGGTATAGGAATAATTCCGCATAATCACGTGTATAGATAAATCGTAATATAGGTCGTACTATTTTGGGTATATATATATATATTTTTTTTTTTTCACTTGGGAGCGGGTTTGAATTGCCCGAAGCACTGCTACCTTAAGGTATATTGTACTTACCTCCCTGATCTAGTCAAATAACCCCTTCCCTCTTACCAGGTTTAGGAGTTTCCTGACTAGAGTTTTACCTTCAGCATCCACCAAAGCCGTTCCATCACCAAAGAGGTTGAAGCGCCTCTTAGCAAGTACTCCACATCTGTAAATAATGTGTGTGGCAGTCTCCTGTTCCTGCCCGCACAATCTGCACACTGGTTCATCCTTGTAGATACCCATTTTATGCAAATGTTTCCTTAGTCCACAGTGTCCCGTGAGTAGTCCTGTGGCTATCCTTAATTCCTGCCTAGACAGATAGATGAGACTCTTCTGCAGCCCCAAGGAAGGTCTCCTAAGGGTTAGCTTACTGTGTCTCATCCCTTCGGCCCTGATCCAGTGCTCACAGTGTCTTTCAGCCATCCACCTTCGCACTGTCATCTTGACCATGGATTTGGAAATACCCACCGCAGGTTCCGGTCCAATCAGGGGAGTCGAGGACCCCTCCCTGGCCAGCGCATCTGCGGCTTCATTTCCAAGTATTCCCCTATGCCCTGGCACCCAACCAATCTTGACTTGATTGTGCCTTGCCAGAGCTTGTAGGTTAATTAGGCACTCCCTGACTATGGCCGAGGTGACCACGTGTCCGTTTAGTGCCTTAATTGCTGCCTGACTGTCGGAGAAAATAGCAATCCGGGCCCCATGTGTTTCCCTTCTTGCTATCTCTCCCAGACAGGCATTTATAGCATATACTTCGGCCTGAAAGACAGAGGTATGCCTCCCCAAGGAAAAAGCTAGTTCTACCCTTTGGTTTTTACAATACACCCCCGCTCCAGTGCCGAAGTCCATCTTGGAGCCATCTGTGTACCAGATCTGAGCTCCCGATGTTAATGTCCCTGACCATTCCATCATAGTTTGGTGGACCTGGTCAGGTGCAAACATTCGAGTAATGTGGTCGCTGCCCATTTCCAAGACGGGTTCTTTGACCACGCACTCGATACTCATATGTCCCGAGACATCTGGGAGGTTAGCCCAGTTGCTCGAGTTGCACAATCTCCATGCCGCTAGCCTCGCCTCTCCCCTAAGGACAAGCTCAAGGGGAGGGAGGTTAAGCATTACTTCCATTGCTGCGCCTGGTGTAGTTGACATCGCTCCCAGTGTGCACAGACAGGCCAATCTCTGGATAGAGCTCAGTTTAGCTCTTGTCTGTGCCTGGTTGGCCTTTGTCCACCACACCAGAGCTCCATAGGTAATCATAGGTCTTATCACCCTCAGATACATCCAGTGCATCATTGATGGCTTCAGTCCCCATTTCTTACCCACCATTCTTCTCACAGTCATCAGTGCCCTTTTGGCCCTGTTAACTGTCCTCTCAAGATGTGGATTCCAGGTGAGTTTCCTGTCCAGAATAACTCCCAGGTACTTCACCTCCCCCACAAACTCAAGGTATTCACCAAACAAGCGGGGCATCCTGGTCGTCAGATCTTTTCGCTGTCTGGTGAAGTTAATGAGAGCAGTCTTTTTTGGATTTACCCTAAGGTTCTCCTTTTTACACCACTCTTCAATCAGTCGTAGAGGATTTCTGATTACCTCAAGGACTGTATCAGGGAATCTGCCCAGGATCAGGACAACTATGTCGTCCGCATATCCTAGACAGAAGTACCCCTGTTCATTCAGGAGTTCAATAAGGTTGTCAACCACTAGGCACCACAACAGAGGAGAGAGAACCCCCCCCCCCCCCCTGTGCACAGCCCAGACTTGTCTCCGCCCTTCTGACCTCCCCTGCCACCTCTACAGAAATGCTTCTGTTTGTTAACATGGAACTTATCCAACCCTAAGTGGTCACATCCACTCCATGACGTCTTGCACCACTTACCATCGTCTCCACTGAGGGGTTATTGAAAGCCCCTTCAATGTCGAGGAAGGCACCTATGGCACAACCTTTCTTAGCGATCATTTGCTCAATCCTACCAACCACTTGATGGAGAGCTCCCTCGCAAGATTTCCCCGGTTGGTAAGCATACTGGTTCCAATGCAGTGGTTTGATAGCCAAAGCACCCCCCCCCCCTAATATGTCTATCAACCAGTTTTTCAAGTCCCTTGAGAACAAAGGACATGAGTGTGATAGGTCTGTATCCTTTCCCTTCCGATTGGTTACCGGTGGGCTTAGGTATAAAGACCACCTTACTAGATTTCCAGGCTGCCGGCACATGCCCTAGAGCAATGCTTAGCCTGTATAATTTAGTAAGTACCAGCACCAGCATATCCATTCCCTGCTGCAGCAGCACAGGATAGATCCCATCTGGACCTGGAGATTTGTAGGGTTTAAAAGTGCCAACAGCCCATCTTACCCTTTGTGGAGTTACTATCCTCCTTGCCACTTCCCAGTCCTCCCTCTTACCACGTCTTGTGGAGAGTTTGGTAACCGGTTCAGTGTCTACTCCCCCAAGTTTCCTCAGGGTACTGGAAGGGAAATGTGTCCTGATTAATTCTTCCACAGTTTCCCCTGCCGTTTTTGTTAAATTTCCCAGTGGGGTTCTTAGCATCCCCACCGGGTTAACTGGGTCCTTAGAGAGCACTTTATACAGTCGTGCCCCTTCCCGAGTTTCGTCAATCTCATGACAGAACTCCTTCCAGGACTTCCTGCGCGCTTCTCTAATTGCCCTGTTGTATTCGGTTAGTGTTTTCCTATACAGGTCCCACTCCCCGTTCTTTTTTGCTCTATTAAAGAGTCTCCTGGTGGTCTTCCGAAGTTTGGCTAGCTTCTTGTTCCACCATGACGGATCCCCTACTTTCCTCCCCTCACTGAGAGGGCAGTTATCGGTAAAGGATTCTATTATAGCTTCGCCAACCAATGTGGCAGAGTCTTCTAGCTCTCTCCTCCCACCATACTCCAATCCAGCCTCCTCAATCCGAACACCCAGGTCCCTCCTGTAGGAGTCCCAGTCTGTTCTTCTTGGATCCCTGGTTGGGCGAAGCATGGCTGGATTTAGAGAGATATCATACCTAATATGTCTGTGATCAGAAGAAGATGGTTCATCCGACACATGCCAATTTAGTACATACCTAGCCATCTGGTTCGATGCCACCGTAATGTCCAGGACCTCCTGTCTGGCCCTAGTGACAAACGTCGGCTCTTCCCCCTGATTTAAGACTAGTAAGTTCTTAGAGCTAAGATAAGCTAAAAGTTCCTCACCTCTAGTGTTTGTACCTGTACTACCCCACGAAGTGTGATGGGAGTTAGCATCCATCCCCACCAGCAGCTCCTCATCCACAGCCCCGCAGTGCTCGACCAGGCTCCTCAGCTCTTGTGTTGGTAGAGCCCCCGCGCAGTCAAAGGGGAGATATGCCGTGGCCAGGTTCAGCCTCTTCATCCCCCCCTCCGCCCGCAGCTCCACTGACACTGCTAACAAATCCCTGCACCAGAAGTTCGTTAGTACAAAAGCACACAACCCCCTCCTAACCAGGATACACGTCCTGGGAACACCGGAGTCCTTATCATACAACAACTTACCTCCAGATGTCGCCAGCCCGCATATTTTTCCTCCAGAAATCCATGGTTCCTGGATGAGCACCAAGTCCACCTCTCCCCTGTCCAGCATCCTACACACGACAGCACTGGCCGCCCTGCTATGCTGTAGGTTCACTTGGAGGATCTTGATCATTTTTCCTGCTTACTCTGCAGTTGCCTGGGTTCGCAGAGCAGCCCCAGGACTGGAGAGCACCTTGAACGTGGCCTGTCTCAGCCCCACGTTCACCCTCAGGTTGTTGTTCCGCAGTGCCCTGAGGGAGCCCTCTCCTATATACAAGATCAGGGTAAGACCTGCATCCTCCCTTTTCCTGGCAATCACCTTCCAAGTATCCTGAACAACCCCAGGGTTCTGGGTTTTGACCACCTTCAGAATCTCTTCCGGCTCCTTGTCATTGTAGGGTTTGGGCACCCACATTGACACCTTTGCGACGCAAAAGATCTCCTTGGGTGGCCCTGCCCTCAACTTTACCCCCTCGCTCAGGGTGAAGCTTGGCAGGACCCGAAGGACCCACTCCAGGCTCTCCCGTGAGGAGCATACGACATTTAGAGCTCCCCTCTCTAAGTATGCTGTCCTAAATCCTCTATCCCCACTCTCCGCCTCAGCGGACAGCAGTTCCGAGAAGAACAGCTCCTCCAGCTCCAACGCCATCTCTTCCGAGAGTTGTCTCTCAGGGTAACTAACTGGGACAATTGCTAGTTTCTGCCTGAGGGTATCGCCGTATGTGCCCGAAGACACTCCAGCGTCCCCCCCTTGTCCCAGTTTCACCTTCTTCATTCCTCCCTTCACTGGAGAGGGGTTGGATGTCTCACTCCTAGGCCTTTTTGACGTGCTGGGGTTTGGCGCTCTAGGTTGCTTTCTTCCCTGTTGCACCTCCCTCCTCACAACATCCAAGCCCTGGACTTTGGCAGACTCAGCTCGGTTTTGGCCTCCCCTCCGTTTTTTCAGAGTTGTTGGCCCTCCCGCTGCTCTCGCCTGTTCTTTTCGGAGCCTCCTTCTGGCCGCTCCACTCATTCGCTTTCTCCGTAAGGAGAGCGTACTCAACTCTGCAGCCACTTCACCGGTTTTTGCAGTCGGCAGCTTGACAGCGACCCCCGCACCCCCAGTGATGGTTGCCGTTGGCATCTCTGCTACAGACCCACGGTTTGCCAACTCATTGGCTCCCGCCGTCTGTGCAGTCTCAAAATTATCTTTTGTATTTTTCTGGTCCATAAACGTCCCACGAGTATGGGGGAAATAAAAGGTCGACCAGAGCAGAGCCCCCATTGCCCTGGCAAGACAACATACAATGAGGTTTTGTCTGGTTCCTCAAGGGGATCGTTTGGGACTGCATTTTATACCCTGCAGCCATTCATCCTTCGGCACGATGCCTTCCACCTTGGATTGGGTATTCAGTCACTGACCTTGAAGTACACCCCAAGTTCAGGACATTATTAACTGCTCAGATGAACAGCCTGCTTTACTCTCTTTTTTACAACTGTGTCGTTTGGGCAGTTTCCCGCCCCTACTTCACTGTCGCATTGCCCTTGGTTCACCCGGGAGGTGAGAGTAGCATTGTGAGGACTTAATTCCCAACTACCCCAGTCTCCCCGGTCAGAGCACTCGGTTATTTCTACCAAGCCCAACCGGTTGACTGACGAGGAGGGATAATTCCTCACCTTTGAACCATAGCCTTGGTCCAGGCCTGCATATTCAGAAACCTTCCGGAATCGTTATTCACAGGTAACCTACATTTCTGTAGGCCGTCCCACTATCCGCCACCTGTGGACCCGCCCGGTTGCTCAGGCCAGCTTGCCGGGATTTTGGGTATAGGAATAAATCCGCATAATCAAGTGTATAGATAAATCGTAATATAGGTAGTACTATTTTGGGTATAGGAATAAATCCGCATAATCACGTGTATAGATAAATCGTAATATAGGTCGTACTATTTTGGGTATAGGAATAAATCCGCATAATCACGTGTATAGATAAATCTTAATATAGGTCGTACTATTTAGGGTATAGGAATAAATCCGCATAATCACGTGTATAGATAAATCTTATTATAGGTCGTACTATTTTGGGTATAGGAATAAATCCGCATAATCACGTGTATAGATAAATCGTAATATAGGTCGTACTATTTTGGGTATAGGAATAAATCCGCATAATCACGTGTATAGATAAATCGTAATATAGGTCGTACTATTTTGGGTATAGGAATAAATCCGCATAATCACGTGTATAGATAAATCGTAATATAGGTCGTACTATTTTGGGTATAGGAATAAATCCGCATAATCACGTGTATAGATAAATCGTAATATAGGTCGTACTATTTTGGGTATAGGAATAATTCCGGATAATCACGTGTATAGATAAATCGTAATATAGGTCGTACTATTTTTGGTATAGGAATAAATCCGCATAATCACGTGTATAGATAAATCGTAATATAGGTCGTACTATTTTGGGAATAGGAATAAATCCGCATAATCACGTGTATAGATAAATCGTAATATAGGTCGTACTATTTTGGGTATAGGAATAAATCTGCATAATTACGTGTATAGATAAATCGTAATATAGGTCGTACTATTTTGGGTATAGGAATAAATCCGCATAATCACGTGTATAGATAAATCGTAATATAGGTCGTACTATTTTGGGTATAGGAATAAATCCCCATAATCACGTGTATAGATAAATCGTAATATAGGTCGTACTATTTTGGGTATAGGAATAAATCCGCATAATCACGTGTATAGATAAATCGTAATATAGGTCGTACTGTTTTGAGTATAGGAATAAATCCGCATAATCACGTGTATAGATAAATCGTAATATAGGTCGTACTATTTTGGGTATAGGAATAAATCCGCATAATCACGTGTATAGATAAATCGTAATATAGGTCGTACTATTTTGGGTATAGGAATAAATCCGCATAACCACGTGTATAGATAAATCGTAATATAGGCCGTACTATTTTGGGTATAGGAATAAATCCGCATAATCACGTGTATAGATAAATCGTAATATAAGTCTTACTATTTTGGGTATAGGAATAAATCCGCATAATCACGTGTATAGATAAATCGTAATATAGGTCGTACTATTTTGGGTATAGGAATAAATCCGCATAATCACGTGTATAGATAAATCGTAATATAGGTCGTACTATTTTGGGTATAGGAATAAATCCGCATAATCACGTGTATAGATAAATCGTAATATAGGTCGTACTATTTTGGGTATAGGAAGAAATCCGCATAATCACGTGTATAGATAAATCGTAATATAAGTCTTACTATTTTGGGTATAGGAATAAATCCGCATAATCACGTGTATAGATAAATCGTAATATAGGTCGTACTATTTTGGGTATAGGAATAAATCCGCATAATCACGTGTATAGATAAATCGTAATATAGGTCGTACTATTTTGGGTATAGGAATAAATCCGCATAATCACGTGTATAGATAAATCGTAATATAGGTCGTACTATTTTGGGTATAGGAAGAAATCCGCATAATCACGTGTATAGATAAATCGTAATATGGGTCGTACTATTTTGGGTATAGGAATAAATCCGCATAATCACGTGTATAGATAAATCGTAATATAGGTCGTACTATTTTGGGTATAGGAATAAATCCGCATGATCACGTGTATAGATAAATCGTAATATAGGTCGTACTATTTTGGGTATAGGAATAAATCCGCATGATCACGTGTATAGATAAATCGTAATATAGGTCGTACTATTTTGGGTATAGGAATAAATCCGCATAATCACGTGTATAGATAAATCGTAATATAGGTCGTACTATTTTGGGTATAGGAATAAATCCGCATAATCACGTGTATAGATAAATCGTAATATAGGCCGTACTATTTTGGGTATAGGAATAAATCCGCATAATCACGTGTATAGATAAATCGTAATATAAGTCTTACTATTTTGGGTATAGGAATAAATCCGCATATTCACGTGTATAGATAAATCGTAATATAGGTCGTACTATTTTGGGTATAGGAATAAATCCGCATAATCACGTGTATAGATAAATCGTAATATAGGTCGTACTATTTTGGGTATAGGAATAAATCCGCATAATCACGTGTATAGATAAATCGTAATATAGGTCGTACTATTTTGGGTATAGGAAGAAATCCGCATAATCACGTGTATAGATAAATCGTAATATGGGTCGTACTATTTTGGGTATAGGAATAAATCCGCATAATCACGTGTATAGATAAATCGTAATATAGGTCGTACTATTTTGGGTATAGGAATAAATCCGCATGATCACGTGTATAGATAAATCGTAATATAGGTCGTACTATTTTGGGTATAGGAATAAATCCGCATGATCACGTGTATAGATAAATCGTAATATAGGTCGTACTATTTTGGGTATAGGAATAAATCCGCATAATCACGTGTATAGATAAATCGTAATATAGGTCGTACTATTTTGGGTATAGGAATAAATCCGCATAATCACGTGTATAGATAAATCGTAATATAGGTCGTACTATTTAGGGTATAGGAATAAATCCGCATAATCACGTGTATAGATAAATCGTAATATAGGTCGTACTATTTTGGGTATAGGAAGAAATCCGCATAATCACGTGTATAGATAAATCGTAATATGGGTCGTCTATTTTGGGTATAGGAATAAATCCGCATAATCACGTGTATAGATAAATCGTAATATAGGTCGTACTATTTTGGGTATAGGAATAAATCCGCATAATCACGTGTATAGATAAATCGTAATATAGGTCGTAATATTTTGGGTATAGGAGTAAATCCGCATAATCACGTGTATAGATAAATCGTAATATAGGTCGTACTATTTTGGGTATGGGAATAAATCCGCATAATAACGTGTATAGATAAATCGTCATTTAGGTCGTACTATTTTGGGAATAGGAATAAATCCGCATAATCACGTGTATAGATAAATCGTAATATAGGTCGTACTATTTTGGGTATAGGAATAAATCCGCATAATCACGTGTATAGATAAATCGTAATATAGGTCGTACTATTTAGGGTATAGGAATAAATCCGCATAATCACGTGTATAGATAAATCGTAATATAGGTCGTACTGTTTTGGGTATAGGTATAAATCCGCATAATCACGTGTATAGATAAATCGTAATATAGGTCGTACTGTTTTGAGTATAGGAATAAATCCGCATAATCACGTGTATAGATAAATCGTAATATAGGTCGTACTATTTTGGGTATAGGAATAAATCCGCATAATCACGTGTATAGATAAATCGTAATATAGGCCGTACTATTTTGGGTATAGGAATAAATCCGCATAATCACGTGTATAGATAAATCGTAATATAGGTCTTACTATTTTGGCTATAGGAATATATCCGCATAATCACGTGTATAGATAAATCGTAATATAGGTCGTACTATTTTGGGTATAGGAATAAATCCGCATAATCACGGGTATAGATAAATCGTAATATAGGTCGTACTATTTTGGGTATGGGAATAAATCCGCATAATCACGTGTATAGATAAATCGTAATATAGGTCGTACTATTTTGGGTATAGGAATAAATCCGCATAATCACGTGTATAGATAAATCGTAATATAGGTCGAACTATTTTGGGTATAGGAATATATCCGCATAATCACGTGTATAGATAAATCGTCATTTAGGTCGTACTATTTTGGGAATAGGAATAAATCCGCATAATCACGTGTATAGATAAATCGTAATATAGGTCGTACTATTTTGGGTATAGGAATAAATCCGCGTAATCAGGTTTATAGATAAATCGTAATATAGGTCGTACTATTTTGGGTATAGGAATAAATCCGCATAATCACGTGTATAGATAAATCGTAATATAGGTCGTACTATTTAGGGTATAGGAATAAATCCGCATAATCACGTGTATAGATAAATCGTAATATAGGTCGTACTGTTTTGGGTATAGGAATAAATCCGCATAATCACGTGTATAGATAAATCGTAATATAGGTCGTACTGTTTTGAGTATAGGAATAAATCCGCATAATCACGTGTATAGATAAATCGTAATATAGGTCGTACTATTTTGGGTATAGGAATAAATCCGCATAATCACGTGTATAGATAAATCGTAATATAGGTCGTACTATTTTGGGTATAGGAATAAATCAGCATAATCACGTGTATAGATAAATCGTAATATAGGCCGTACTATTTTGGGTATAGGAATAAATCCGCATAATCACGTGTATAGATAAATCGTAATATGGGTCGTACTATTTTGGGTATAGGAATAAATCCGCATAATCACGTGTATAGATAAATCGTAATATAGGTCGTACTATTTTGGGTATAGGAATAAATCCGCATGATCACGTGTATAGATAAATCGTAATATAGGTCGTACTATTTTGGGTATAGGAATAAATCCGCATGATCACGTGTATAGATAAATCGTAATATAGGTCGTACTATTTTGGGTATAGGAATAAATCCGCATAATCACGTGTATAGATAAATCGTAATATAGGTCGTACTATTTTGGGTATAGGAATAAATCCGCATAATCACGTGTATAGATAAATCGTAATATAGGCCGTACTATTTTGGGTATAGGAATAAATCCGCATAATCACGTGTATAGATAAATCGTAATATAAGTCTTACTATTTTGGGTATAGGAATAAATCCGCATATTCACGTGTATAGATAAATCGTAATATAGGTCGTACTATTTTGGGTATAGGAATAAATCCGCATAATCACGTGTATAGATAAATCGTAATATAGGTCGTACTATTTTGGGTATAGGAATAAATCCGCATAATCACGTGTATAGATAAATCGTAATATAGGTCGTACTATTTTGGGTATAGGAAGAAATCCGCATAATCACGTGTATAGATAAATCGTAATATGGGTCGTACTATTTTGGGTATAGGAATAAATCCGCATAATCACGTGTATAGATAAATCGTAATATAGGTCGTACTATTTTGGGTATAGGAATAAATCCGCATGATCACGTGTATAGATAAATCGTAATATAGGTCGTACTATTTTGGGTATAGGAATAAATCCGCATGATCACGTGTATAGATAAATCGTAATATAGGTCGTACTATTTTGGGTATAGGAATAAATCCGCATAATCACGTGTATAGATAAATCGTAATATAGGTCGTACTATTTTGGGTATAGGAATAAATCCGCATAATCACGTGTATAGATAAATCGTAATATAGGTCGTACTATTTAGGGTATAGGAATAAATCCGCATAATCACGTGTATAGATAAATCGTAATATAGGTCGTACTATTTTGGGTATAGGAAGAAATCCGCATAATCACGTGTATAGATAAATCGTAATATGGGTCGTCTATTTTGGGTATAGGAATAAATCCGCATAATCACGTGTATAGATAAATCGTAATATAGGTCGTACTATTTTGGGTATAGGAATAAATCCGCATAATCACGTGTATAGATAAATCGTAATATAGGTCGTAATATTTTGGGTATAGGAGTAAATCCGCATAATCACGTGTATAGATAAATCGTAATATAGGTCGTACTATTTTGGGTATGGGAATAAATCCGCATAATAACGTGTATAGATAAATCGTCATTTAGGTCGTACTATTTTGGGAATAGGAATAAATCCGCATAATCACGTGTATAGATAAATCGTAATATAGGTCGTACTATTTTGGGTATAGGAATAAATCCGCATAATCACGTGTATAGATAAATCGTAATATAGGTCGTACTATTTAGGGTATAGGAATAAATCCGCATAATCACGTGTATAGATAAATCGTAATATAGGTCGTACTGTTTTGGGTATAGGTATAAATCCGCATAATCACGTGTATAGATAAATCGTAATATAGGTCGTACTGTTTTGAGTATAGGAATAAATCCGCATAATCACGTGTATAGATAAATCGTAATATAGGTCGTACTATTTTGGGTATAGGAATAAATCCGCATAATCACGTGTATAGATAAATCGTAATATAGGCCGTACTATTTTGGGTATAGGAATAAATCCGCATAATCACGTGTATAGATAAATCGTAATATAGGTCTTACTATTTTGGCTATAGGAATATATCCGCATAATCACGTGTATAGATAAATCGTAATATAGGTCGTACTATTTTGGGTATAGGAATAAATCCGCATAATCACGGGTATAGATAAATCGTAATATAGGTCGTACTATTTTGGGTATGGGAATAAATCCGCATAATCACGTGTATAGATAAATCGTAATATAGGTCGTACTATTTTGGGTATAGGAATAAATCCGCATAATCACGTGTATAGATAAATCGTAATATAGGTCGAACTATTTTGGGTATAGGAATATATCCGCATAATCACGTGTATAGATAAATCGTCATTTAGGTCGTACTATTTTGGGAATAGGAATAAATCCGCATAATCACGTGTATAGATAAATCGTAATATAGGTCGTACTATTTTGGGTATAGGAATAAATCCGCGTAATCAGGTTTATAGATAAATCGTAATATAGGTCGTACTATTTTGGGTATAGGAATAAATCCGCATAATCACGTGTATAGATAAATCGTAATATAGGTCGTACTATTTAGGGTATAGGAATAAATCCGCATAATCACGTGTATAGATAAATCGTAATATAGGTCGTACTGTTTTGGGTATAGGAATAAATCCGCATAATCACGTGTATAGATAAATCGTAATATAGGTCGTACTGTTTTGAGTATAGGAATAAATCCGCATAATCACGTGTATAGATAAATCGTAATATAGGTCGTACTATTTTGGGTATAGGAATAAATCCGCATAATCACGTGTATAGATAAATCGTAATATAGGTCGTACTATTTTGGGTATAGGAATAAATCAGCATAATCACGTGTATAGATAAATCGTAATATAGGCCGTACTATTTTGGGTATAGGAATAAATCCGCATAATCACGTGTATAGATAAATCGTAATATAGGTCTTACTATTTTGGGTATAGGAATATATCCGCATAATCACGTGTATAGATAAATCGTAATATAGGTCGTACTATTTTGGGTATAGGAATAAATCCGCATAATCACGTGTATAGATAAATCGTAATATAGGTCGTACTATTTTGGGTATAGGAATAAATCCGCATAATCACGTGTATAGATAAATCGTAATATAGGTCGTACTATTTTGGGTATAGGAAGAAATCCGCATAATCACGTGTATAGATAAATCGTAATATGGGTCGTATTATTTTGGGTATAGGAATAAATCCGCATAATCACGTGTATAGATAAATCGTAATATAGGTCGTACTATTTTGGGTATAGGAATAAATCCGCATAATCACGTGTATAGATAAATCGTAATATAGGTTGTACTATTTTGGGTATAGGAATAAATCCGCATAATCACGTGTCTAGATAAATCGTAATATAGGTTGTACTATTTTGGGTATAGGAATAAATCCGCATAATCACGTGTATAGATAAATCGTAATATAGGTCGTACTATTTTGGGTATAGGAATAAATCCGCATAATCACGTGTATAGATAAATCGTAATATAGGTCGTACTATTTTGGGTATGGGAATAAATCCGCATAATCACGTGTATAGATAAATCGTAATATAGGTCGTACTATTTAGGGTATATAAATAAATCCGTATCATCACGTGTATAGATAAATCGTAATATAGGTCGAACTATTTTGGGTATAGGAATATATCCGCATAATCACGTGTATAGATAAATCGTAATATAGGTCGTACTATTTTGGGAATAGGAATAAATCCGCATAATCACGTGTATTGATAAATCGTAATTTAGGTCGTACTATGTTGGGTATAGGAATAAATCCGCATAATCACGTGTATAGATAAATCGTAATATAGGTCGTACTATTTTGGGTATAGGAATAAATCCGCATAATCACGTGTATAGATAAATCGTAATATAGGTCGTACTATTTTGGGTATAGGAATAAATCCGCATAATCACGTGTATAGATAAATCGTAATATAGGTCGTACTATTTTGGGTATAGGAATAAATCCGCATAATCACGTGTATAGATAAATCGTAATATAGGTCTTACTATTTTGGGTATAGGAATAAATCCGCATAATCACGTGTATAGATAAATCGTAATATAGGTCGTACTATTTTGGGTATAGGAATAAATCCGCATAATCACGTGTATAGATAAATCGTAATATAGGTCGTACTATTTTGGGTATGGGAATAAATCCGCATAATCACGTGTATAGATAAATCGTAATATAGGTCGTACTATTTAGGGTATAGGAATAAATCCGTATCATCACGTGTATAGATAAATCGTAATATAGGTCGAACTATTTTGGGTATAGGAATATATCCGCATAATCACGTGTATAGATAAATCGTAATATAGGTCGTACTATTTTGGGAATAGGAATTAATCCGCATAATCACGTGTATAGATAAATCGTAATATAGGTCGTACTATTTTGGGTTTAGGAATAAATCCGCATAATCACGTGTATAGATAAATCGTAATATAGGTCGTACTATTTTGGGTATAGGAATAAATCCGCATAATCACGTGTATAGATAAATCGTAATATAGGTCGTACTATTTAGGGTATAGGAATAAATCCGCATAATCACGTGTATTGATAAATCGTATTTTACGTCATACAATCATATCCTATTGGAATAAATTCCTATATTAATGTGTATAAATAATTCGTACCGTCATACCATCATTAACTATCAGCATAAATCCGTATATATATGTATAAATAAAATTTTTTATAAATTCTTGTAAATGATGAACTGTGTTTTTGTGTGTGACTTTTTGTTATGGTTATGTCGAGGAAGCCATCTTTTATATATAAATCGTATGATTAAAGGAAAGGGTTTAAAACAAAATGAGTGTTACAGCTGCATTAAAAGTGTTTCTTTCGGAGTTGTACAATAAATTTCCTCACAATTTATTTATAGCTCCCCACGGTTTTTGTTGTATTTTATTATATATAAATATAACAGTATTGTATTATTTATTAACACACGTCTTACTTATACCTCGACTGAAATAATCGTGTTGTTGAAAGAAAAAAAATAAACATTAAACATAAGCAAATATTCGGACCAAACTCAAATAACTGTGATTTCTTAAAATTTTTAAAATAGCCGAAAACGATAGGACGTTTGAGGCCACGATTTATATTCATTATTAACGGACATCTGTGCTGGAATAATGGATTTAAGATGAAAGATACCCAGGTCCCATTGTAAAGCTATCATTAAGTTGAGCTAAAATAGAACCAAGCAAAACGCATGATTGATTTAATTATATGGTATTTTGTATCTAACATCTTGAGTAACTCTTGAATGAGGGAGAACCAGTTTGATCTGAAGTGATTGTCCAGAAAGCTGGGGGCTGAATGGGATATAGGTCAGTTTTAGGTAGTGCTGGGAGAGTCGTGGCTTAGGTTTTGTTTTGTGTCAACTTGATGAGCCGCCTCTTGAAGCAGCCTTTTGGCAGAGACGAATTCAACCAAGAGGCTAGAGGAGTCGCACCCTCTGGGATACAAATGGAAGGATTGAGAATATTAGGTCAAGTGCTAGAGGAAGCGAGGAAGGTATCCTTAAATAAGACATATTTTACGGTAAATCCCTAACTGTTTTTTTATATAGCGATTACTCACACAGGCCCCCCACACAAATATTAATACACACACACATACTTAAATATAAATACACACACACACACACACACACAAATATACCACAATATACAACACAAACTCAAATATAAATACACACACACAAATTCAAATATACCACAATACACAACACAAACTCAAATATAAATACACACACACAAATTCAAATATACCACATTACACAACACAAACTCAAATATAAATACACACACACACACACACACACAAATTCAAATATACCACAATACACAACACAAACTCAAATATAAATACACACACACAAATTCAAATATACTACAATACACAACACAAACTCAAATATAAATACACACACAAATTTAAATAAATAAATAAATATATATATATTTACTTATATATATATATATATACACACACACACACACACACAAATATAAATATACCACAATACGCAACACAAATATAACACAATACAAACTCAAATATAAATACACACACACTCAAATTTAAATACACACACATATAAATATACCACAACACACAACACAAACTGAAATATAAATACACACACACAAATATAAATATAAACACACACACAATACAGAACACACATAAATCCACAGTTCTTCAGTTTCACATACATGGAGTTTTCTAATAAATTATTAAAAAAATTTACTGCAAAGCTCAACCAGGAGGGTACTTGTAGTGAATAGTGGAACAGAGGATGTAGCTTAACTAAACACTCCCGCAGGAACCTTCAAACCAGATAAATATTGAGATCTGAAAATATTGCTCTCTTAAAATAAAAATATGTTTAATATATAATATTTTTTCATTGCATTTCTTTAAGAGTAATACTCCTAGGTTTATTTCTTATTGGGAAAATGTTTATTCTCCACCACTTCAAGATAATCCTAAATCTGCCTTTGCCTTCACATTCTCTTCTGCAAGTGTTATATTCTTATTCTTCTGCATAGCATGCATTTTCACTAGGACATTCAAATATTTTTGTTTTTCCTATAATAAATATCTTTTGCCAATTTATTCCTCTTTATTTTTTTTATGCATCCTTAGAGTGATAAAAATCATTGTTCTTATTCTCTTTGGAAAATTTCATTTCTAAGATGAAAAGTACTCAAGATTACCAGAATGTGTGAGGTATGTTGTTAAAATACAATAATCATTGTTCCATAAATATTCTACCCAAGAAAATAAACACACAAATATTCCACAAAACTCCATTCCAGTTTCCTATGACATCATAAAACTCTACACCAACATTCTTATCCCAGACACCGACAACATCCTGTAAAACATTCTCTTAGGCACAAATATTCCACAAAACTCTACTCCAGTTCTCTATGACATCACAAACCTCTACACCAACATTCCCATCCCAGACACCAACAACATCCTGTAAAACATTCTCTTAGGCACAAATATTCTACAAACAGACATCAAGGAAATCATCAAGCTTACAAAACTAGTCGCATTACAAAATACTTCAACTACAATGACAGCTTCTATACCCAAAAACATGCCTACCTATGGGATCCCTCATCGTTGCAGAAATATTCATACACCATATTGAAGGAAACCACATTTAATAGAACAATAAATACCCAGACATCATATTCTGGTGTAGATGCATTAACATCATCATACTATACAAAGAACATAAATGCCAAACATATATTTTTAACATAGATCCTTTAATTCCATACACCCAAACCTAACATATACAATCTAAACGAAAAAAAAACACGTCCCTTAATTTCATTGACCTAACAATTACATGTACAGACAAACACATAAATTTAACATCTACCATAAAAAACCACCAACAATATCATTAATCACAACTTTTCAAACCACCCTCATCAACACAAACTAGCCGATCACAACGCCATGATTTAACTTTTATTAAAAATATCCTTAGAAAAACAAAAAATACCTCCATGAATTAAACACCATAAAACATTTAGTACAAACCAAAGATTAATAAAATATATAAACGCCTAAAAAATAAACTTAATAACCCAATACCACAAACCCATAAAATACATAGCACTATCATATAGATTATCAAAAACTCAAACTATCCAACACATTTTATAAATATAATTACGAGTATAAAAACGCCTACTCTGCACACAATACCCTCAAATTTAGTCCTAACATCATAAACAAATACAATTACAACTTCGGTGGCATTTGTATACACTCACTTGCAGTTCGTGCTCTAGTAGGCCTACTGTACACAGGCCATGTAGGAACGTCATTTTACACACGTTTCTAGAATACATAAAAGCACTCACAAATAGTAATACTCAATCAAATTTTGCTGAACACCTCATCTCCACAAACCATACAACAAACTATATATCAAACCTACAAATTTTTCAAAAACGAAGCAAACAACAAACCCCACTCAACCCAAAAGTATGAATATACAACATTTCAAACAACACAAACACACATACTCAACATCCAATTACACTATAACACATACGACATTTTTACCCTCAAAACTCTCTAAAATAATTAACCTAATATCCCCTAACCTGTCCTACCCTCATTCAAATCTAAAACAACCTATAGGTGACAATATTATACATATCCCGAATCAGTCATTCTCAATAATAAAAAAAAACGTATTCCTATTATAGGCAAGTGTAAAGATATCAATATATGTTCAAGTGTTTTAGTGATACAATAATAGCTCAAGTGAAGATGGAATCAAATAATATGTATTATTAAAGAGATAACAGAACAAATTTAAAATATAGATAACGTATAGTTACAAGGTTTAGACAAGTGAGAAAAGCAAAACCAGTATTCAGTTGTTAGACACTGAAATAGATTTCTCAAGGAAGTTAGCAAAGAAATTGAAAAGGGAACATGTAAGGAATAAAGAGATTAGGGGAATCAGGGGGTGGAATTATAATGTCTAGTGTACACACACACAATGAAAAACGCTGGCAGACATACTCTACCAAACATATTATAGAATTTGTACCTCTAGAGAAAAATTAAAAATGCCCATAATAATGCCTCTGCCACTACTTAGTGAAGCTGGTGGAAAGCAATAAGAGAGGGTGAAGTTTGCTGGTCAATCAAAGGTAGTTTGTTTTTGATTCCTTGCCAAAATTTGGCATTGGCTTTTAAGAAATAAAATAAAACAAGGTTCATTTAGTTTTTTCAATTAAAGCAAAAACTGAAACTAAAAGATGAACAATCTCTCCATAATTATTTTGAAAATATTTTATACCAAAATAAAATTATTATTTACTAAATTTATCATGTCCCATAACACTTAAAGCTTAATTACTTACCTCACAAGTTCCTCCAACTGGATCAACTCATATCTTTATGTTTTTGTGTGGTCTATTTGAAAGATTCTTATTGAATCTGTAGATAAATTTCTGCAATTTTTTAGCTTAGCAACCCAGTCTCAATTTCAAGATAATAGCCCTAAAGATTTATGGAGGTGGTGATTTACTTAACTGGTTTTTTATACTAGGTCCAATTGACAGTTTAATTAATTACTATATAATGGAAAGTTCAAAGTCACTTCCTTTTTAGTTTAATGTTTATTCTTGTGGGTCTTTCTGTCTATAATGATTGGTGATACATTTAACAGTATTATTAAACTAGTCAACGACTTGCCAAATTTATAATTTAAGAATATATTTGAAAAACTAACTCCTTATTGATCACATTACGCAATCGTCATTAGTAACTTTTTTTTACAAATACTGACAAAGATTGTCTAGTGTAATTGAAAAAGTTTTTAGCCTGTAAGTTTTTCAAATATTTACCAAAATTATAAGCTCAGTAAGTCTTATTACATTCAATCGACCTTAAAATTAGTCACTATATTATTTTACATTACTTATAAACCTCTCATAATTTACTTCATTTTTAAAAGTGTAACTTTTCATGTTGCAGATAATATTTTCCATCCTTTTTTGCTTTTGGCTGCAAGTGGCGGTGACAAGACCACAAAGTTCAGGATTTAATTTAATTAGTGCTCATCCACCACAACAGACTATAAACAAACTGTTCAAGGTAAGTGCCATACAGAAAATCATTGTTATTTGCAGGTGTAAATACAATTAGTTGAAAATGGTAAAGAAAGATGATTTTAAAAGGATTTTCAACTTATTTTGGATAATACAATTGTGCCAATAATTTTTTAGGTACTGGAGAACTATGGCCTTAAAGAGCCAAAAGGGCTGCAGAAAATGATGCTGTCTGGAAATGCCACATGCAATGACGGCTCTACAGCCGGGTGAGTCATGACTGTGGTAGTCTAAGTACTACATAAAATATTTTAGAAAAGAAGTGTTACAAACTTTTGAAAGAACTCAAGTGTTGGTTATATGTAAAGTTGTTTAATGTCTGATCATATATCAGAACAGCGACTCTCGAAGTTTTATATTCTCCCTTCCCTAAATAACTTGAATATAACCACACCCCCTTTATTTATAAAAATTTTACTGATAATTCTTATTTTAGTTTCATGTTTAAGGCTATTCATATTGGGGAAATGGATTTAACTTTACAATAATTAAAAACACAATTACAAATAAATCGAGACATATTTTTAATAAGTACACACTGCTAACTATAACTCAACACAAAAATGAGATTACAAAATGATGGATGAACTTGTTTTCCTTGCTGAAATCTGGAATCAGCAAGCAATTTTAAGTTCTCTTGTCATATCTAATCTTGAATGATGTCTGCCCTTCATGGTAGCAGGAGTAAACTAATCCGGTTTCACAAGAATATGTAGTAGCAAAAGGATTTTCTAGGCATTTTCATTTGAAAAAGGGTCTTTTGATCAATGATGTGATCAAACATTTCTTAAATTTCTTTCAAATACAAAGTTTCTTTTAGATATTAATGAAATTTTTTGTATGTCTCATGCTGAAGTAACACGTTTCAACTTGGGTTTTGAGTGAATTTTATATCCATGCTAAGCCCTTTCCAGGTCCTTGTTTCTCTGTGAAATGAGATTTGAGTAGGTTTGTGTGATTAGCAAAGCATATTTTCTTACTACAGAGATTGCGCTGAGGTCTGATTCTTCCTTCAGCCATGATTTGTAAATTAATCATGACATAGACAAGACTACCTGAAGAAAAAAATAAATATGTTGACGTCAAGAGCGGTAGAAATGATAGAAAATTATAGAATATTTTACATATCTACTAATTTAACACAAAAGTTCATTAATTTTAAAAATTACCTAAGCTCTGTTTGTGGGTCATACAGTCCCCTTTGAGAGCTGTGCACTAGATTTATCTTGATCTAATGTACAAGTATATGATTTTTAAAGAGTTGAAATTAATTTTTAATTGGCGTTTGATATTTTCTTAAATATATAATTGCAAGTAAACTAATATGGCATTTGTTTAAGAAATTACAGTACTCTGAAATGCATAATCACAAAGAACAGGAGTGTCATAATGTTAAAGAATACTTGCTTTCAAGTAATTTTCTATTGATATTAAATTAGCCTATTAAGTGTTTTAATTAGCATTATAGCAAATGTATTTGAATTTATATGTATTACATTTGTTCATACAAAATATCAATGAACATAACAAACAAACTTTATGTTTGAGTACATTTTTCTGCCATTCCCAACTTTTCAATATTCTCTTCTGTTGAGTGTTTCGGATTAACTCAAAAGTTAACTAGGTAACTTCAAAAGTACTCCTGAAGTTTTTAAAATGGAGTTAATGCGAAACGTGTCAACAGAAGAGAATATTGAAAAGTTAGGAATGGCAGAAAAATGTTCCTAATAGCAATGAAGATGAGTATATTAATAATAACAAACTGTGATAATGAGATTTATTAAAAAAATGAAAAAAAACTGTTCAACATTTAAATTATATACAAATACTATTTAATTTATATTTTTTACAAACATAATTTATGTTAACATTTACCTAATAATAATAAAAAGCAGTAAACATTAGCAATAATATAATGCAACATATTTGACCATTTTTCTACAATTTGTTTTTTTTAAACATGTTAAAGAAAGAATTGAAACAATAAAATAATTACATGCAATTGTCATTGTGTTTCTCAATGATAAAATAACAATCCTTGACAACAATAAATCTATTACCTAAAAATAAAAAATTGTAATTTTCATTTTTGTTAAATGAAATACTTGATTAAATAAAGTAAATAATGAGAAGTTTAATGTTTTTAACACTAGAAAAATCTCGAAAATTAATCTCAAGTATATTTGAATTGATTATGACTCGATTGAATTACATGGACTATTAAGTAGCCAGACCTGGATTTACCATCAGCCATATTGCAAGAGGCACAATACCAAAAAAATGCATTTTCAGAAAAAGATATTTTTTGAAAAATCAAAGAAAATGTTTTTATTAATTGATTCCGTCTTCATGTGAGCTACTAGTTTTAAACTGGAACAGTTGTAAATATGTTACACTTGGCTGTAGCTGTACTTACTTTGAGGACGTCCATTTCAGGAGATGTATCCCATTGTTAACTCAGACCATTAAAGGGACAAGGGGTTCAAATGACTGATGGTCTGAGTTGACAACGAGACACATCTCCCAAAACTGCCATCCTCAACAATTATAAAAGTAAGGGCTACTACAGTCAAGTATATTTACAAGTATTTTTAGTTAAAATATTTATAAGGAAAGAAGTCTCGATGTATTATTTTTGTATACAGTTAATTACCAGATGTTCTTAATGATCAATGAAGCTGTGTAGTTTTTAGTAATATTTCTAAGCTATTTTGACAATGTGTTACAACAGATGGATTTTCTACAGGGTTCAAAGACTGTATTAAACTTAAATATGTCAATAATAAATTTGTGTTGATAAATATTATTAATTTTATCAATAATAAAATACTATTTAATTTACTTAATCCACCCAAAATACAAAGTAAGACACTCAAATTATTTTCTGAGATGATGCAATTATGTTATCATTTCATCTAATATTATATTATTATTAATAATAAAAATGGTTAACAAAATTATTTTCTTGGATATTTGTCAGTTTTATTCCTGTCTCATACCTATGATATGAAAAGATATCTGCCTACTCTTGGACCTTTTGGTGTCAACTATAAATCAGGCAATATAGTTGCTCAACTTGATTATAGATTATGGTTGTAATAAATAGGTTTTTCTAATCAACATTTTATCAACAACATTGGGTAACAGAATTTGTAATGGATTACTGTTACTGTTTCAGATTTTATATAAGAAAATCACATGGAAGTAAGCGGTGGATAGTATTTTTGGAAGGTATGTTACTTAAAACTAATTTAAGACGAAACACAATTTATAACAGTTTATAGATTGTGTGTTCCCTACTTAATTTTATAATACTTTAGTATAGTCTTATTTAAATAATATTAGGGTTAAATGAACGTAGTTTGTCACTAGCATTCATTAGTATCAAAAGGCAGAAAAATCTTCAATTTTTTGGGAGGGATTGCTTGACTGGCTGGTTCGCCTTATGAATTAGATATGACTATTCAAATTTATCACGTTTCCCTGGTCCTTACCTAACCTCCTTATCATGTATATTAACCCTTAGCAGCTTATGCTATATCTCAAATAGTCTAATCGTTGGCTAGAATAATATCTCATATTTACAAGTATCCTATTTAGGAGACATCCTGTCAGATTTCTTCAATGAAATAATGAACACTCTCAAATGTCTGCAATAAATGTGTTTTAAGATGGGTAACTTAAGGTTACTTATTGCATCCAAAATTTGATTACATTATTTATTCATAATTTTTAAATATTAATAATTTTGCTAGTTTCATTTACATATTTTATTAGTTAATCATTAGATTTTTATTAATTACATTTTTTAGCTTTTTAATTTTTTCTTTCACTATGAATCTACGCATTTCATCAACAGCTTTGTTTCATATTTTAACTATCTTTCCAAAATGTCAAACACACAATTATTTGTAGAACAGGTATTTATTCTTCAGCAGTGGTCTATTTCAAAATAAATAAATTATATTTGATCACAAAAATGTATTGCTAAGTATGTCAACAACAATTTTCTTATATGTTTATATGTTGATTCTATCTTCACGTGAGCTATTAGTTTTCACTAAACACTTGTGATATTTATAAACTTGCCTATACAGTAGTACCACTTACTTATACATGTAGTAGCACTTACTTATGTGTTACTCCAGAGATATGGTCTGAGTTGACAATGCGACACATCTCCCAAAACGGCCGTCCTCAACAAATATAAGTAAGTGCTACTATAGGCAAGTTTAAAAATATCGCAAGTATTTAATGAATAATTTTCTTGTTTTACATGATGTCATCTGAGCTTAAAACTATTTATCTTGTTATTGTTTTGGCTTCAACAAAGTTCATGCAACTTAATTTTTGTGAAACTCAAAATTAATAAAAAAGTGGTTAACCCTTTGGACGCCACGGTCCGATCTATCGGACCAACGATGTGTAGGCGAAAACCGCCACGGTCCGATTCATCGGACCGACGTTGTATAGGCGAAAACCGCCAAGGTCCGATCAATCGGACCGCCAGGAAAACATTATTTTTAAGATGTATTTAGACACTTTTAAAGTTTGTTTCTATTGTTTTGGACTTTCGTTGAAGTCACTAACACTACAGGAAAATAATTTTCACAATGGTAGTACCAGTGACCTTGGCTCAGCTATTTGTTTTTGTCGTCATGGGGGGCAGAGCTGATAAGTCACATACTCTCATATAGCGCGATGTCGTTACTCATGAGTGTTTTCTCATTACTGTTTGTCCTTTTTTTTACAAAGGCAAAAGAGATACAGATAAAAATAATGGTAGTGTCAACAAGGAACTTGGGTATACTGTCGTTATGAAATTATTAGACATGGAAAATTACTTGAATAAAGGATTTGTATTCGAAGATGACTCATTTGACAGGCACGTTACAAATAAACAGAAAAGGAATATCTCCTATCCTGAAGCAAAAAATGCCTGTTGGACAAACAAAATACTGTCGCAAAACATATTTGCTTTTGGTTGCCAGCCGAATGAAAAAATCCCAAAAAAATCAAGTACTTCTCTTGTCAATAAATGCGTTTTTGACAAACTATTTTTTGTAGTAGAGTTGTGAAAATTTGCACACAGTATGATATTTAGTTACTAAATTGAATAAAAACTTATGAGATGTATAAAAATATTTTTTTTACTACCTAATTTTTCATCTAAAGTAGATTTTTTGTATACATTTTATTTCTGTTAGGCATTATTGATTTATCAATAATGTTGTTGTACAAGTAACACTTTTTGAATTACTAAATGTTGATAGCCCAAGTAATTATCTATAAAACAAAAAAAATCATTACATTTGCATAAAAACTAACGAAAGCACAGAGCGAAATGTAAACCGGTGCAAAAACGTTCAAACAGGCCTTGGCGGTTCTCGCTAGTACCGCTGACAGAGCGGCTGGCGGTCAGGAGTTGGGCTACGGCCCGAGCGGCTGGCGTCCAAAGGGTTAAAAAATGTATTTTCAATTGCTATACAAAGTATATCTTTATATTAAAAACACTCTTTATCAATTAAGAATTATTGCAACATGTTACATGACATTACAATACAACTATATTGAAACAATTTATTTTCAAATCTTATTCCTATATGAAAACTATTAACTTAGCATTGGTACCTGGTCAACTTATGGCTCTAATTGATCAACATCCTTAGGATCCCCAAATTTAATACTGGCTCTAGCCACAGCTCTAGATGTTTTCGCTGCTATGGTGATTCGGTTCACCTGGCTGCTTATACTTGGAGCTTCAAAGCTATTCACCAGTTCAGGGTTACTCTCTCTATTGACTCTACTCGCTGCTCTGGGTGCACATAGAATAGAACAAAATTATAAATATTAACAAACACACAAATAAGATAATATGGTAAAAATATAATCTTAGTGACGTTGGTTAAAACATTTTTTTTTTTAATTAGTTGTTTTAATGTATATAACACGAATATCAATTTTTTTCTGCAGAAAATACGGAACGTTACTTTTTCACATTTTATACGTTAGTCTGTAATGGCATGTATAGCGTAAACGAGTCTTATTGTCTCTCTTAAAATCTAAACAATTTTTTTTAATTACTAGTTTTAATGTGTTGAATACGAATATGAACTTTTTCTGTGGAAAATACGAAAAGTTAATTTTTTTGCATATTTTTAATGTTAGTCTGTAATGGGATGTACAGCGTCAACCAACCGCGCAGTAGCTACAGCGCGCTACACTACGTCAAAGTCAATTTATTTTAATACTAAACTTGAAATCTAAATTTTAACCTATTGGTATTTTTATACGGTTGAAATGCAGTACTCCGGCACTATACGATATTTTGGGAAATTGTTCAAAACCATCAAATTGGGCGATATCCACAAAAATTTTTTTAAAATTGAAGTAGGAAAGTTACTTTTTTTCAATTTAAAGTAGGGTACTAAATTCAGCGCGGATGTAGAAGTTGTGAATAGGCGCGGAGTGATACTTACGTCACAGTGCTGCGCATAAAGTTGTACGAATTGTCCGTGGTACGTCACGCAACCTTACGTGTGTAGATATTTGAGAAACAACTTCTACAGTTAGGATAGATTTGGTTTTAAATTTATAAAATACTGTATACCTATATTAAAATATACCGAAAAATTGTTAAGTCAGGTTAGGTTTGGTTTTAATTTTATACATTGAAATACAGTTGTAACATCACGAAGCATTTGTATCACTCCGCGCCTATTCACAACTTCTACATCCGCGCTGAATTTTTTACGCTACTTTAAATTGAAAAAAAAGTAACTTTCCGAGGTCATTTTTAAAGAAATTCTTGTAGATATCGTCCTATTTAATGATGTTAAACCATTTCCCAAAATATCGTATGGTGCCGAGCTTTTGCATTTTTACCTTTTATACAACATAGCTATATATCTACTGTAAAAATATCCCAATTACCCTATATTTTTACAGTAGATATATAGCTATGTTGTATAAAAATACGGTAATTGTTTAGTTTGCTAAACCAGGCCTATATTTTCATGAAACATTCAGAAACATGTAAAAAGGCTATTTTTATACAATTAACGTGCATCGCCTTTTTGCCTTCCTGTTAATAGACACATTACGTCTACATCTAAACACCAAATTGATGCGTATGAGCCCAACGACATTACCACATGTGGTTGTGTGGTTAATGACTCCATGTGACTAGAGAAAATACTTGAACTTTAGACCAGCGTATAGTATCCCATTGGTAAACTTTACACATTTCACTGCTTGGGGGCAATATATTTGGTAATAAACAATCACACTCGGTATCACAGTTCAGATGGTAAAACACTATTGCACTCCATTGTATTGTAGACTCTGGTGGTGTAATTACATTACAGGTTCAGAACTTGGATAGTTCTTTTTGTTCGAAGTTCGTAATGAAACCGAATAAAGAACGGTTACAAGTGGCAATTATTTGTATGACGCTTTCTAATTGGTCTAGACATTAAATAGTTCGCTTCGCTACGGAACCGATTCAGTAGTTGGTTTGATAAGGAACGGAATTCATTAATTTCCGCCTCGGGTGTTTTAGATGTTACTCCATGAGATTTTCACATTCATTTCGATATATCGCAAGTATTGGTTCAGATCACGGTTTCTAGTTGTAGCGTCCGTTGTTCAGATCTAGTAGCCTTTACGGTAATCAAGTATTATTACATTGACGTGTTGCCTTTTTTTTAATAAATCATTAAATTTGATTCCGTGTTTCAAAGTAACAATGTTTCACTGTGTTATATTAAAAAAACACAGTATTTAAGTTTAAAATTTTAAAGGCAATTTTGTAACACGAATTACAGATGAAAGTCCGTATAGTTACCTTTCCAGCTGATATTGTGCATTAATACATCATGCTTTTAATAAATTATTTTATTTTACAGTATGAAGTATTATTACATTGAAGTTATTAACTGTTTTTATAAATAATTTTATATTGTTCCGTACTTAAAAGTAGCACTGTTGCACTGCATTATTTAAAAAAATACTCAGTATTTAGGTTTAAAATTTTTAAGGTAGTTATGTAATACAAATTACAGATACAGTCCATCTAATTTCCTTTCCAGCTGCTGTGCATTAATTACATTGTGCATTTAATCAATTACATTGAAGTAATTGACTTTTTTTTTATAAATCATTAAATTTTGTTAAAAGTAACAATGTTTCACTGTATTATAAAAATAAACTCAGTATTTAAGTTTTAAATTCTTAAGGCAGTTGTGTATTACGAATTAATAATAATAATAATATTTTACATTTGTTTGCTTCCAAACCTCAAGATGTACAACAATAATAATATTCTAAATAACTTAAAAGTTCGGATAGTCATAAACTATAGTTTCACCGAACGTATTGGACTACAAAATTCAAGAATATTTTATTGTTTGAAAGGTTGGCTACACTAGCTAAATCGCGGCAAGTCTCATTTATTTGAAGGGAGTGTACGGAATTATATGTGTTGGATGCAATATTTTCTGTTTTGTGTGAAGAATAGTGTTTGTTTCATTATTGTAAGTAATTTTGCGACTTACTATAGCAAAACAAATGATATGTGAGAGTGAGTTTCATAATTATTGTAAAAGGCAGATAGAGTGCTTACTTAGGTACAAGTTAATTAGTAAAACAGCTACATATTAGTATGGAAAGTTCCTGAACATGTCTTAAGGCTATATTGATATTGATAGTATGGTTTTCTTTTTATTTTGTCAAATTCATTAAAATTATGCCAAAATGTAATACCACACAATATCCAAGTGTAAAGGTGTAACATGACGTCACTACCTTTGTGACATCGGTGTATTCCTCCGCGAGACAGAAACATTTAACAACTGCTACTTCCACGCTGAACATTTTACCTAACTTTAAATTAAGAAAAAATAATGTTTCGGAGCAAAAAATAAAAATATATCAATGAAAATAGCCTTTTTATATGTTTCGGAACGTTTCATGCAAATATAGGCCCGGTTTAGGAATGTACACGTTTACCGAATACCAACATAATGAACTTTAAATAAAAAGGAAAGGAATATTGAAAACTTTACATATTTGTTGATTCCATCTTCACGTGAGCTACTAGTTTTCATTAAACAATTGGGCAGGTTTATAAATACAGTCGGCGCCGCTTATTGTGATCATATTTGTCAGAAGCGTATTTGATAACAATAACCGAACGCTTAATCACGATGTAGTCTGCAGCCGACTGCATTGAACTCACTGTATTATTGCCACAACTGTTTGTTCTGAACGATATGTAAGCCTATCATTACATCAAGTAATTCTAATTCTGCAACACTATAATTAAACTGTACTTACCAAATTTTGATGCTATTCCAGACAGTTTTATGTACAGTAGTAAAATTTCTGTAATTTAGTTTTCTACTTGTTAAAATTAGTGGGCATATTTCGTGTCAGTTTATTTTATTCGACTGTAGATTTTTTTTAAACACTGAATCTAGCATAATTGAAAAAAATACAGTATATAGAACTACGTAAAACACTTGATCAAAACATTTTAACACATAAAACTTTATTATAAAACACTTCAATCTTATTTACACTTCAAATTTACATTTACTTTTTCTCGAAGAATTCCTCTATATGTGACTGTCTGTAGTCTTCTCGTAAAATATTGTTTATAAATTGTTCATATTCATAATGTTTGTTGAAATTTTCTGCTTTTTGTTGAACAAACTGCCTTAGAATCTCAAGAGCTTGGTGAACTTCCTGCTTAGATCTTTGCGGTACACATTTATCATTTTTGTCATCATCGGTGCCTTCTTCTTCTTCAGTAACTTTTGATGTTGAAGCAACTACCTCACAAATATCGTCTTCAGTCATTTCCGCTGCTGTTTCAATACTATCGTCAACTTCCATCCACTTAGTATATTCTTTTAAGGACAAATCGAAAGGCTTCAAGTTCTCTTCAGAGTCTTCCTCAGATGTAGCTTGCTCTTGATTTTCTTCAACAAAAAAAATACCTTTTCTAAAGCAATTTTTCACAGTTTTTTCAGAAACTTCATTCCAAGATTTTGCTATCAGATGAATAGCATCGAGTAAAGAAGTTTTTTTAGCCAATTCATTTGAGGTAAGGGTTTGAAATTCATCCATATTTCCTATAATTCTAGCACGCATCTCTCATCGATAAAAACTTTTGAGATTTTTAATTATGCCTTGGTCACATGGCTGAATAATTGATGTAGTATTGGTAGGAAGGTAAATCACTTTCATGTGTTTTAGCGTAGTGCTTATGTCATTATGTGCAGTGCAGTTGTCTAGTAGAAGGACAATGTTGCGTTTGAGGCGGGTATCCCATTTAGTCAGTCATTCAATAAAAATTTTTGATGTCATCCAAGCATTGGAGTTTGCCGTTAAAAATAAGTAAGTTTCATTTTTAAATAAGTAAGTATGTTCGGTTAAAGCATGATAATAAAGTCCTGTTTCATCTGCATTGTATATGCAGCTAGGAATCCTCAGCTCCAACAAAATCAGCATTTCTTTTTTCACCACACGTTTTATTGTAAACAATGTTTTCCCTTTTCTTCCATCGATTGAACCATCCATCTGTTGCTTTAAAATCCTGTTTTCCTATGTTTTTGGCAAGATCCTCAGCTTTTAGACGCATTAGTGGGCCGTCAACTCAAGCATCTTTTTCGCGAACATTTTTAAACCACAATTTCAAAGCTGATTCCACTTGCGGATCCTTCCCAGAACAAAGTCTTTTGTTGTCAACATTTGCATTACACTTTGAAAATGACAAGATTTTTTCTTTGTTGTTCAAAATTTTACATAAGAGAGGTTGAGAAACGCCAAGTTGAGAAGCAGCGTTTCTTTGACTCATTTTTGGTAATTTACTGTACCTATCTAGAATATCAAGTTTTTGTGTAAGACTTAAATCGCGTCGTTTCTTTTGAGATTCGGACATCTTGCTATACTGTCCTTTGAAACTTCAAGTGACACTAAACTCTACAAAACAAACGAAAAAGATCTTTAAAAATTGAGTTATGTAAAATCACACTGAAATACTGTAATAAACGTTCATAAAAATTCACTTTAAAAAAATACAGTAGGACTGTACTGTAAATGGTTCAGTAGTAACATCAACTAATGTTAACAAACAACTAAAGTCGACTCAAGCGAGGCTAGGGTGTTTGCGTAAACAAAGAGTAAGGGAGACATTCTGAGAACTGTGCTAAGTGCTGAAACCGTTATAAAGTATTTCTGTCATTCTAAAAATAAACATTCTATGAATTGGGCATCATTGTGTGTTGCACGTGCTGTTTACACTACTTTGTAGACATTTTTACTTGGTCTCTGCTAGTATACGTTGACGCATATGATTTTGAATGGCAAATTAAATGATAATAATAAGCGAACAGATGATTACAATAAGCGGCCTAATTACAATGTATTAATATACGTCCGTGTTTGTTTTTCAATGAAACGATAACAATAACCGAATGATAACATTAACCGTGATCACAATAAGCGGCGCCGACAGTATATATAATTGTTTAGTAAAAACTTTACATCATTAAAACTCAAAAAAGAAACTAAACAATTTAACTAATAAAATTAGTTTAATCAGTGAATTCAAGATGATTACATCAAGCAACTTAAACAATTTAGTTTAGATATTTTTGGGCTGTAAAGAGCCCTGCATTTGTATGACCAAAATATAGTTTAAATTTTATGCACAATATTTATAATGTTTAGTATTTAAAAATATTAAATACGTTTATGACTTGTTGGTAATTTATTTAATAAAAATATTAAAGTTTTGCTGATTGTCTTGGTCAATAAAATCCAGAGATTAAAAATTTAATCAAAATAAATATTTCCACTTACAAATAAAATAATTTTAACAAACTTCAAGCCCCCCTAAACAAACATCATTCTTCATAATTTTATTTTTATAAAAATTTACATTGATTTCTTACATTGCTTATATTGTTGACTTTGACATTTATGTACCAGAACTATCACCTGTATTATGAAAATTAGTTTAATCTTAAAGAATAATACAGTAGTTATACTACTACTTTAAATGTAGTTTTGTTTTAAAATATTCAAAAATTATTTTACAGGAGGTTGGTATTGTTATGATCAACGAAGTTGTCATTCTCGATGGCATCGAATGCGGCACCTGATGTCTTCAAAGCAGTGGCCAGAGGTCAGAAACGGTAGGTCAGTGTTCTTTTTAACTTTCTTACATTCAAATTACTTTTCATAGACAAACAGTCAGAAAATATAAAAAAATACTTAAGGCATTAATACTTAATACTTAAGTATTAAAAAGTACTTGAAAATACTGAAGAGTTTAAAAAAGAAATACTGAAGAGTTCAAGACATACCAAAGTTTTGTTATGACAGAATGACAATTAGAGTAACTAAATTTATTTCTACATTATAAAAGTCTAATTATTTAATGGAACTTGAGAACTGGTATTTAGAAAGGGCTTTTTAAAATTAATAATAGTTATGCAACATGCAGTTTTGTGTTGTACATCTTGAGTTTTTTTGTATAAATTACACTTTTATGTATCAAGTTGGTAAAAAAACCACTACCTACTGATTTATTCAGCAGACACGTTTCGCGGTAGGTCAGTACATTATTCAATGCTGTGAATTACTGACAAGATGTTGTTCAGGCGTGTTGTGTTGGTGTGAGTTTGTGGCGTATTTCTGTTCTGTGGTGTGTTATTGTTTATATATCGAAATCTTGTTGCTATTTATGACTAGCTGGTTGTTAATAACTTATTACACATTTGCTATTACTTGCAACCAGACTTTTTGTTAACTAAGGGTTATTAAATTGTTAACTTACACTTGGAGACAACGTTTTTGTTTTATGACTTCTTCAGCTTCGTATTTTTGCCGCTAGGAATGGTACCGAGGAAGCACAACTGCAGCATTTCTAGCAGCAAAAATACGAGGCTAAAGAAGTCGTAAGGCGAAAAAGTTTCCTCCAAGTGTAAGTTAACAATTTAACAACCTTTAGTTAACAAAAAGTCTGGTCGCAAGTAATAGCAATAGTGTAATAAGTGTTATTGTTCATAGAGTAGTTGTTAATTATGTGCTCAAATATAGTTTTTGATTGTGAGTGTGTTTTGTCATTCAGAATGTGTTATGGATAGTATTTATAGTGTTTATATATCTCATAGTTTTCTACTGACATAGACATAGACACCAATCTAAAAATCCAACACTACATAAAAAAGCAACAAACCTAACACAGTAGAAAACTATGAGATATATAAACACCATAAATACTATCCACAACACATTCTAAATGACAAAACACACTAACAATCAAATACTGTATTTAAGCATATAATTAACAACTACTCTATGAACAATAACACATCACAGAACAGAAATACACCACAGGCTCACACTAACACAACACACCTGAGCAACAGTCTTTTCAGTAATTTACAGCATTGAATAATGCGGTGACCTAGAGTGAAAACGCGTCTGCTGAATAAATCAGTAAGTAGTGATTTTTTTTGCCAAGTTAATACAAAAAAGTGTAAGTTATACAACTTTAATGGATTCTTTGTCCCTATTAGTTTTCCCCTTTACTTACTATAATTAAAAATGGGCATATAGTTATAAATTTTCACATGTAAAAATATATTTTAATGAATGAAGGCAAGAAAGTGTTTGTTTATAATCTGTTGTAAATAAAGAATCGATTAAGTAGGAAATAATTTTCTTATATTGTTTTTGGGAAATTTTGTATGTTTGTATAAGTTTTTAATTGAGTTGTAGATAAACAAAATAGTCTTTTTACTGACTACAAAAACTATGTAATATTACTAAAAAAACTAATGTGTTTTAGATATTAACAAACTGCTTTCCATTTACAGTAATCAGTACCATACAACTATACAACTTATAGCAATAATACAGTATACAGTACAGGATAAATAAACAAATTATACTAAAATTAGTATATTGAGAAATATTACTGCATAATGCTACTGATGAGAAATATATTCTTTGATGTAGCTCAAAGACGCGTATTTCTGTTTGAGGCAAGCATCTTGTTTATTATCTAAAACTGAAATAAAAATATGGAAATAAACAAAGATGCCCTTTGAATTTTAAATTTTATATGCAATATGCCATACTTAGAAAAGATATGACAAATTCTGAAATAAGTTTTAATAGGTCAAAGTTTAATTTTAAAATTTGGTGATATTTCAGTTGGAGGAATATTATCTCCAAACCCAGAAGAAAATCCTTACTGGTGGAATGCTAATCATGTGTGAGTAGAATAACTATTCTAATAACGGAGTCAAGTTATACTTCATTTTATTAATGCGTTCATTTCTTTTATAGTGTTTTAAATGAGATAATAGATTTTTCTCTGTATAATCTTGAATTTAAAAGATTTTATATTTGTGCAGGTTTATACCTTACTGCACCAGTGATGCTTGGAGTGGGCGTAGGGCAGTGCCTACTTCAGAATCCAGGTTTAGTTTCATGGGAGCAGCAATAGTTGAAAATGTCATCATACAGCTGCTTCCACTAGGTTTAGAAAATGCTGCATCTTTGCTGATAGCTGGAAGCAGGTGTGGAAAAAGTATTCATTAAAGAAGATTAAGATTGTTTTAGAAAATTTCTGACCAAAATCACTGAAACATTTTTTGATAATGATTAATAGTAATATATTTATGATAAACATTTAATAGATTAATACCAGTATGAGAAGATGTGGTATTTAATATAAATATTGAGTTGATGGTAACAATGCAGTAAATTCAGGATCGTCTTAATTCTAACACTGCCTAATATGAAATGTTAACATTTTATTTATAAATTAGATATGACAGTCAAAGTTTACAACGTTCTTAAGGTAGGGCTACTAAATAAACTATAGTGAACTCTCGGTAATGTGGCAGATATGTGGCTGAGATACTGCCAGATTAGTGAAAACGCCGGATTACTGGAGGGTCCATTGAAAACACAATGTACATTGAACCATATTTATGTATATTGCCCCAAAATAAAGAAAACAGGGAAATAGTCCTGTACTTTACTTGAATGAATGTAATGGTCTGTACTTTACAGTAAGACGTTACCTCATCTTTAGGGGTGGTAATAAAAAGTTAGATATGTTTCCATTTACACTGCTACGATTTTGTTCACTTGCACTTCAGTAACAGTCACTGTACGTAGCTACTGCATCAACATACGGTTCAAAACTGTTTGTATATTACAAGCTACACAACTAGAACTGGGCGGCATGAAGGTTACGTGGTCACTGACATCCACATGCAGTGAAAACTATACAAGCTATGCTTAGATATTGATTATGTTTACATCATCTGTCCTTGACAAACAAGCTGGATTACTGAGGGGCTGAATAAGTGAAGGTATATACTGTTTACAATGAAAAGAAAAAAGCCCCTAAAAAAAGTATTGAGTAGAAACTGAAAACAATAATAATAAAGTATAAATATCATATAGGTCTATATTATTTTTCTTTATATCAATAACTTACTGTTAATAAAATAATCTACAGCTGAATTAATAATAGAGCAGGATGAATGGGTAAACCTTAGTAATGGGTAAATCAAAGAAAATTTCTAAAAGTGTATCTATATAGGTAAAAATAGTTCAATGCATTATTTGTGTTAAACATTTAATCAGAGGTAAGTAAATTTAGAATAAATACCGCTTCTTCTCTCTACATTGTCTCAATCAGGAGTTTGGTGACCATAATGGCCTCCAGTGATTTAATTCTGGGAGCACACTTCTTAATAAGATTCACGCATGTCCTTCTGTGCCAGTCCCTTAAAGCCTACAACCAAGATCTCATCTTCTGTCCCTCCCTATTCCTAACTTAATTTTCTAACTTTTATATAATTTTTAATTTCAACGGAATTTTCCATCATCTTCAATATTTGCTAAAAAATCATAGGTATATTAAATTGCGTATTTCAAAACTACCATTAAAGTTTTATTAAAACCTAATAATCAAACCTCACTTCATACTTATATCAACATCATCGCTAGATGTTGGGAATAACCTGCCATTACATTACTTGGTGACATTACTTGCTAGGCAGTAATTATCCTCTCCTAGTGACAATTGCTATTGTTATTATGTTGCTATGGTAATGAAGACTTAATAGTGAAGTAGTAGTGTGGCGAAACACTAGTCCTACATTCTTTTGTTTGTCCCTGGCCTCGCCTCATGGAGACAAAGTTACCACCTGTAAACAACAGGTTGCGTATGTTGTTTTCATTTAAATGTGCTGCATTTCATTCAAAATATGTTACAATGTAAGGACTAAATCCTTTAAAGTAATAAGTGTTTTTTAAGATGCTCATATTCATTCTGCATATAAGTTTTTTAAAGCATTGAATGTTTTTAAATACCATAGACAAACAATTGATTTATTCTATTTCGTTTTATACTGACATTCTTCTGGGTATCCTAGGCATGACTCTGCCACTATGTAAGTTTTCATTCTCAGTCCAAAGATACTAAAAAATATTCTATTTATTCTTGAATCACAGCATGTGCAATCTTTCCTAGTGTTTTTTCACCCCAGTTTATATTTTCAGTTTATGTTCATTTCACTTAATCATTTTTACTATTTGGAGTCCTTAAAATTTTTTCAAGATTCTGTTCACTAGGTTTCTATAGTTTTCTATACCAGAAACACTTTTTCAAAAGCTTAAGCTATACAAAATTATTCATAGTTTAACAGAACTAACCAACAAAAACAAAGGTTGAGGCTGGAAGTACACTTTTGTATTTACTTCAGACAGTCACTCATTTTACTGTCAAACTGAATTTGTTGAATGATTTTAAATTGCAATGAACATCTTTTCTACTAATATTCAGCAGCATATAGTGTAGCTCTTGTTCCTTTTAAAATTTGTTACAAATCAACATTTTTGCAATAATTAAAAAAATATAGTTCTATTAAAAAGTTTCAAAGCAAAATTAATAGCACATTAATACAAGTTTAAAAAACTTGCCATTCCTAACGTTTCAATATTCTCCTCTATTCTGTTCTTAAGGTATGATTTAGGTTTTGAAAATGGAGTTACTCCAAAACACGTCAACAGAAGATTGAAACGTTAAGAATGGCAGAAAACTGTACTCAAACATATAGAAATATTGCTAACAGAAATGAAGATGAATATATTAATAATTACAAATAAATATTAATAGTATTTAAATGAATATACACTATGTGTGGCTATAAAGAACAAGACTTTTCTTGTAACTCCCTCAATTTTTTTTTGTACAACTTTCACTTTATTCCCTGCAATATACTCCTGTCCTCCATCCCTACACTTCTCCATTCAAATTTTCAATTGTTCAAAACAGTGTTTTAAGCCATTATCCGAAAGGCTGTTCATGACCTTCGTTGCTTTTTCCTTCACTGCGCCACTGTATCTAAATTGGTTTCTTTTAAGGCTTCCTTCACTTTCGGGAACATAAAAAAGTCACAGGAGGCAAGGTCAGGTGAGTAGGGTGGCTGCTCCAACACAAAAATACCATGCTTGGCCAAAAATCACTTCACAACCAATGCACTATGAGCTGGAGCTTTGTCCTGATGCAGAATACAAGATTCGTTTACGGATGTTGAAAAACACAATCATCATGGCCTTGAACTTTGATTTTGACATTCAAGCTTTCTTCAGTTGTGGGGAGTGGGCTCTTCCGATGCACTGATTGGCTCTTAGTTTCTGGGTCATAGAAAAAACAACATGATTTATCACATGTAACGACTCTCTCCAACAAACAAACCCTAAATCCAGCTACGCAAAACACCTAAAAACACCCAACACACACACACCGACATACACACTAATTTAAATGTTCTACACACATTAAAACAAAGTAAAAAACTAACAACCTTAGAAAAATATGAAATTTACAAACACTACGCAGCGGACAAAAAAAACGTATTAAATGATCACACACACACTTTGAAGCCAACAGCCTTTTCTATTATACGACACACAACTCAAACAACCCACCCCATTCCACAGTCATAAATCTATTCCCGTTAGAGCCTTTACACCCAATGCCTAAAGTAGAGGGTTAGCTTCTTAAAAGGAACAAATGTTTTGAAACGCGTCAGCAAGTAAGCAATTACATATTCACTTGGTTAAGTATTTTTAAAACTAGTTTAATCAGTGAATTCAAGATGATTACATCAAGCAACTTCTCTCCAATAGTTTAAGATCCTTCTTGAACTTTTTTAAGATGTCAGAGCAAATTTATAATCGTGAGTATTTTTGTTCATTCTTTAGGTTTTTGGGCACCATTTTGGCACCAACTTTTCTCATGTTGAAATGTTCATGTAAAATTTGTCGAACTGACTCCTTATCTATATTACAGTTTCTGGCAATGCATGAATACTTTACTGGAGATCTTGACGGATAAAATTTCCCATTTTCTCAATGGTTTCATTCGATTTTGAAATTAATGGCTGCCCTGAGCGTGGATCAACATCATCTCTGCCTTCTTTAAAACATTTATACCCCTCAAAAACTCATGTATGTGACATAAATTTTTCTCCATATACTTGTTGTAAGAAGGAATGGGCCTCTATGGTGGACTTACCAAGTTTTACTAAGAATTTCAAGTTGTAATGTTGCTCAATCAAAACACATAGCATTTTTCCGACGACCGAGAAAACATAGTGTGACACTAACGAAGGCTGTATCCTGATTGAGCAAGCTAAGGTCGTTCAACAGGCTGAGAGGTTGAGGGGGGATGTTAGGGAACACGATTATGTCATAGGCGACCTTGAGACTTGCACAGCATGTGCCACAGGGAGCCAGTCTTGTTACTTTATAGCCACACCTCATATGAATGCACCTTGAAGTAGTAAAACAATTGAATGAAAAAAGTTATCTTGTAAAATAATTTTTATGAAATTTGCTAAAGGAAAAGATTTAAACTTAACTGTAAATGAAGCAGAGTCTATATATTTTTGGTATGAGTTGAATGAGTATTTTTATAAATGGATGGATTTATAGACTTAGTTTAAAAACAAGAGAAATTATGAAGTAATTGTTCAGGGATTTCTACGCTATGTTAGGTGACATTACTTTAAAGCATTAACAAAATATAGCTACAATAAATCCGAGTAGATTAATTACAAAGAAAAAAAAATCAAACTGCACAGAAGCTAAAGTCAAGAATTTGGCCTCCATCTGTGCACAACTGATCCCAGATATAATGATGGTGTCATAACATATACAAATCTTAATTATTTATACTTGTGTATTTTGAATTTGGTAACAAAATTTTAAAACTTTAAAATTCATCATGTGAAGTTTAATTTATTTAATTTTACTAAATCAGTGTGTGCAATTAAATTTTGAGACTAAAGGTGTGAAATTATTTTCAGATTTTGTTTTCAATAGATATAATAGTTCTTCATTAATTCTCTTTTATAGAAAACAAAATTAGATGTTAGATAGTTATAATGTGATATTTAATATCACTTGGTAATGAAGATTAATTTTATTTTGTCATTAATAAAAAATTGATAGTTGTATTTTAATGTTATGCTTGTACAGTTCGGTTTTTTAAAATGATATTAAAAAATACTTATCAACCTAATATTTACATGTAAATACATGTAAATATTATTTGTAAATACAAATAAACATAATATAGTTTGAATTTATTTCAGTGCTGGAGGAATTGGGGTAATGTTAAACCTGGAGAATGTGCAAAATTTATTGCGCAATCACCGTCATATTTCTGTAAAAGGTGTGTCAGACTCTGGCTGGTTTCTAGATAGACCTCCATATGCCAGGGAAGTTGACTCATTAGCTACTGTAGATGCAGTTAAGAGAGGAGTTATACTTTGGGAAGGTCAAGTTCCTTTAACTTGTAGAAACCATTATCCTCAAGAGCCATGGAGGTGTTACTTCGGCTACAGACTATACCCAGCTCTTACAGGTTAGTCTATTTTATTTGTGATTGAAATTATGTGTAATTTTTCACTATCTATAGTACTAAATGATGGTTATGGTTTAACACACACCTTTCATTACAGCTCCTTTATTTGTCTTCCAATGGCTGTTTGATGAAGCACAAATGACAGCCGATAATGTTGGGACGCCGGTAACAAAACAGCAATGGGATTATATTCACAAGATGGGGGACAGTTTGAGACACACTTTTCACAATGTGACGTAAGTTTACCTAATATATTATATTATCATATTCCTCCTATAAGATAAAACTTTTATAAGGGAATTTTTGTTGTACTTACATATTATTGTTACTCTTATGTTTTGTGAAAAATGCTTTTGTTGACTTGTATTAATTTGAAATTTATAAATGTTTATTTTCTGGTTAAATAAAAATGTAATACATGGGAACATAATTATTTAAAAGATTTATTCACTTTTAAAAAGGTATAGCTTTGTATTGTTAAATAACAAATTTCTGGATATTCTTTTACAAATTTCATTAAATTTGAGAAGAAATTACATAGTTTTAAAATTATACAGGTACTTTATCATCAAGCTGTATGTTAATATAAATTTAACAAATAAAATTATTATTTTGAGTCACGGTGGTAAAAACGTACTTCTTTTAAAATATATGATTTTAATCTTATGTATTTTATTATTGCATCTTTATGTATTAAGTATAAATCAAGTTATTTTTTAATTTAAAAATTCTTTAAATTTAGCTGCTCCAATTCAGATAGAAACTTTAAAAATACATTAATAATGACAGGAGTGACACTATTAATAAATGTTTTAGTAGAATTAGATTCCCATATTTAAAAATAAGAAGCCCATTTTCTGTAAATATGTTTCACTATGTAATAGTCTATTTCTGAAATGTATGCAGGAAATGTTTTATTTAAGGATTTTTTCTATAGTTCTGACTTTTTGTTATAAATCAGCTGTTGAAGTTTTAGTAAATAGTTTTAAGACACTTTGGTTCTGATTACTTCTTTAAATAATCATCCAGAAGTAAGAAGTTGAAAAGTCTGTATTATAGTATCCAGCTGATGTGAATAGCAACAATATTGTATATCTTGAATTTTTATCAGTGTTCTCTCCAATGTTGAATTTAAATGCTATTTTTGCACCACTAATTACTTAGAACGATTGACTCTGGTTTATTATTAATAAATATAACACACAACAAACCTCTAACTACAAATATTTTTATTCTAGTCTTATGTAGAGTAAAGGTGGCAAATTCGGACCCCCAATTGGTTTTTGCCTAGTAACTTTCATACCTAAGTACTCTTAATTCCAATTTAAAAAAATAACTAAACTAACATTATCTAGGAAAACATTCTCTTAGTATGAAATATTCAAAAAATATGTTTCATGCAAATTTGCCAATTTTTGCAAATGTTCACAAAATAGGCACTTTACAAAAAGTGCTGTAAATTCGGACCCCTTTTCTCCTCGTATTTCAGACCCCCTAGAAGTCTAATGGATTAAAACTGGTATAAAAACAACGCATAGTTGAATGAATATATAAATGTATTTAATTTTAAAAATAAATTGATTAAAATATTTTTTACAAATCTGACTTTTAAATTGACTTAGACTAAACACAAGAATATTAAGATAAATGAGCGGTATTTATAAAAAGCTTAGGCCTATGATTGCATTTTAAATCTAGTTTACTCACAGAAATCACATATGTAATCATCTTTTTCCGCACTGGTACAATCAACATGTGCCCAACATTGACAAATTAGACACTTGATCCACTGTTCACCCCTCACTGACTTCGACCATTGTTCGTTGCAGAACATGCATGTCGCATCCAATTCATCTGGTGTTTGTCCTGGTCCTAGATCCAATCCGGTTGAGGATACTGATTTTAGAGAAAAATGATCTTCTTCCTCAGATGTAGATCCTTCATGCATGTCAAAATCTAATTGTTTCTTGGCCTGAGAGCAAGGTTTAAGCTTTTTACACTCTTTCTGTAACTTTTTTTTATTTTCACCCTCTACCATCTTCTTTTTTGTTCCAGTCTTCTTCTTTTTTCTTTTGATGTCTTTATTTGTTTGATTTTTTTTCCCTGACAGAGCTTTTTTAGCAATTTCTGCCTGTAGATCTGCTTTATAAGGAGATGAAGTGATTATGGCCGACTTGCAGGGCTTGCGACCTCTTCCAGATGTTTTTTTTATCAGTTTGGGCACAGGTAAGATTTGAAAGGGGCTTGTGTAAACTATTGAAGAATTTGAAAGAGAACTTATTGGTGGGGATGGGCATAGCTGGGCAGGTGGTTCTACCAACTGAGTAGAGGTGGACGTCTGTTCGGGTGTAATCCGTGAAGGAGAATGTGTCACCAGGTGAGAAGATTCTGGATTTGACTCATAAGGTGTGTTGTTTGAAGATGTTTCAACAAGATCAAGAGGTGTAAAACCGTTAGAATCATCGTCGACATCACAGCAATCATCTATATCAATAGGCTTCTCTTTTTGGGCTTCTGAAATGAAATCCGCGTCAGAAAACTTGTTTCTATCCAGAGGGAAAATTCCAGTCGTCTTAAACCCATTAATGGCTATTTCTGCTGTTTGACACTTTATGTAGGCCTTGCCAAATAGCTCCATTATGTCAAATGCTGTTAGAGGACGTTTGTTTATTAACAACCATTGCCTGATCTCCTGACTATAATAAGTCTTCAAAGGGGACAGAAATGATTTATCTAAAGGCTGCAACTTATGAGTTGAATGAGGCGGTAAGGAGATGATTGTAACATGGTTAAGCCTAGCCTTCTCGATAATCTCAATATTTCGGGTATGGCTTGAATGTCCGTCAAAAATTAGTAGAACAGGTGATTCAGCTGTAGGTTTTGTAGTGATCAAAAAATGGTCGAACCATTTTGTAAACAGGTTTGTTGTTATCCATCCTGATGGCTGCACGTGAAAGACAGCACCTGGAGGAGCTCCTTTTTGCAACTGAGCATTCATATATTTTCGAGGAAATATCACCATGGGTGGAACATAGTCGCCACCAGCACTCATACTGACTACAATAGTTATCAAGGCACCTCTTTCTGCTGATGTAAGAGAGCCTACCTGCCTTTTTCCTCGGAGACCAATGACGGGTTCTACTTTGCTCTGAACTACTGTAAGGCCACTTTCATCAACATTAAAAATCCTGCTTGCTGGATAGCTGTGTTTCTTGAACGCATATTCAAGATTGTTAAAAAATAATGACACATTTTTTTTGTTGAACCCTACAGCTCTTGCAAATGAGGTCCCTGTTGGCTTACGAATTGAAAGCCGATCCTTGTGCCTTTTCATAAATAGGTCTAGCCAAGCTCTACCTGCCATGTTGTTTTTGATAAAAGGGTGCTTTATGCCATTCCTTTCAGCCAGTTGATAGGCCATGCGCCTGAGATCCCGCCTGGTCAAACCAAAAAATGTCGATTCCATGACCAAACAATATTTAACCAACTGTTCCTCCACTTCGGGAGGCAAGACAGTAGGCCTTCCTGCCCTAACAGAAGCTGCTTTAGCTGGTTCTCCATATTTTTCCATTGACAAACGCATCAGTGTGGTTTTAGGTACTTCAAAAGTCTTGGCAGCCTTTTTCCATCCCATTTTTTTCGTCCTAATGGCTTCTATAGCTTTTATCATATTTTCCTCCAACCACAACCTTTTTTTATTTCCTTTGGGAGTCATCGGCATGATTTTTAAATCTGCAAATATATAATTCGGAATTAGTTTTTTAATAATGGAACGTTTTTACCGGGGGTCCGAATTAAAAACACAAAGGGGTCCGAATTAAAAACATGAAGGGGTCCGAATTAGAAAATAACACGTGCAAACTAAAACTAACCTCGTTAAAAAACTACGCGGTAAAATTGTTTGTCCGTCACTTTAAACATTACACCAACTAATATACTACATACAACATTAGTATTACGTTCTTACCTTGACAAGAATTAATGTAGGAAATGATAAACTGAAACACTGCGAATATTCCAGGAGTCACAATAATAAAAAACGCTCGTCACTGTCTGAGTTGAGTCACTAACTGAACAATGGCGGAGTCCCGACATCCGGCAATGCTAAGGAAAGGTTTACGCTGTTTTTCACTAGGCAGCAGCACTTTCCTACGAAAATACACTAGGGGTCCGAATTATCAGCAGGGGTCCGAATTTACCAGGCTTCCTCTATATTTTGGTTACAAAGTAACCATCGTCATTGCCATGACAATACTTATTTATTCGGTATTGACTTATTTCAGTATACATATCTATTAAGATATTTATCCCTTTCTCTAACTGATAACTGTTACAAGCTGGACTGTTTCAGTTAATGTAATGGAAGTAACTAAGTTTGTGAAACAATGTATTCCTTTTTAGTTCTGGCTGCAAAAGCTTGAATATTTCTATTAAATGTGGTCTTTTAAAATTTAAAAATTTATCTAAAAATTCAGGTAGTCCAGAACTTAACCAAGACTATGGTTATTTTAATGTATTCAATCATTTGATAAAACAAAGGATCAGTTCAAGCAATAACTCAGTTCGGGATATTAATCATATGACAATAATTTTCATTATTTGTACCTGCTACTTGCCTAAAAAAACTTTTACTATAAACTTAATACTTTATGATATTAGAATTTGAGTTCTTTAGTATGGTATTAAGAAAAATACCAATAAGACAGGTTTTTGGCAAACTTTTGTAATGCAATATCTCATATTTACGAATTTTGGCATCGTATCCTACTGAAGATAGAAAAAAAATCAAATGAAGTGCTGAATAATATTGGTAGTGTATAAACTGACATCCACTCTGTATGTATCATATTTAGGCACTTGCTATTCATCAGTAATTTGTTACCTCAGCAGCAGGTAGCTTATAGCCTTTATAAAGACTGTACATAGATATTTTATTTTAATTCTCAGAACCCATTAGACACTCAGTATTGCCTGAGCATGCTATGACTTTGTTTTTGCACTGTCTGCTCCATTATGTATTGAATTTGTATATTTGTTACCTCAGTAGCAGGTAGCTTATAGCCTTTATAAAGACTGTACATAGATATTTTATTTTAATTCTCAGAACCCATTAGACACTCAGTATTGCCTGAGCATGCTATGACTTTGTTTTTGCACTGTCTGCTCCATTATGTATTGAATTTGTATATTTGTTACCTCAGTAGCAGGTAGCTTATAGCCTTTATAAAGACTGTACATAGATATTTTATTTTAATTCTCAGAACCCATTAGACACTCAGTATTGCCTGAGCATGCTATGACTTTGTTTTTGCACTGTCTGCTCCATTATGTATTGAATTTGTATATTTGTTACCTCAGTAGCAGGTAGCTTATAGCCTTTATAAAGACTGTACATAGATATTTTATTTTAATTCTCAGAACCCATTAGACACTCAGTATTGCCTGAGCATGCTATGACTTTGTTTTTGCACTGTCTGCTCCATTATGTATTGAATTTGTATATTTGTTACCTCAGTAGCAGGTAGCTTATAGCCTTTATAAAGACTGTACATAGATATTTTATTTTAATTCTCAGAACCCATTAGACACTCAGTATTGCCTGAGCATGCTATGACTTTGTTTTTGCACTGTCTGCTCCATTATGTATTGAATTTGTATATTTGTTACCTCAGTAGCAGGTAGCTTATAGCCTTTATAAAGACTGTACATAGATATTTTATTTTAATTCTCAGAACCCATTAGACACTCAGTATTGCCTGAGCATGCTATGACTTTGTTTTTGCACTGTCTGCTCCATTATGTATTGAATTTGTATATTTGTTACCTCAGTAGCAGGTAGCTTATAGCCTTTATAAAGACTGTACATAGATATTTTATTTTAATTCTCAGAACCCATTAGACACTCAGTATTGCCTGAGCATGCTATGACTTTGTTTTTGCACTGTCTGCTCCATTATGTATTGAATTTGTATATTTGTTACCTCAGTAGCAGGTAGCTTATAGCCTTTATAAAGACTGTACATAGATATTTTATTTTAATTCTCAGAACCCATTAGACACTCAGTATTGCCTGAGCATGCTATGACTTTGTTTTTGCACTGTCTGCTCCATTATGTATTGAATTTGTATATTTGTTACCTCAGTAGCAGGTAGCTTATAGCCTTTATAAAGACTGTACATAGATATTTTATTTTAATTCTCAGAACCCATTAGACACTCAGTATTGCCTGAGCATGCTATGACTTTGTTTTTGCACTGTCTGCTCCATTATGTATTGAATTTGTATATTTGTTACCTCAGTAGCAGGTAGCTTATAGCCTTTATAAAGACTGTACATAGATATTTTATTTTAATTCTCAGAACCCATTAGACACTCAGTATTGCCTGAGCATGCTATGACTTTGTTTTTGCAATGTGTCTGCTCCATTATGTATTGAATTTGTATATTTGTTACCTCAGCAGCAGGTAGCTTATAGCCTTTATAAAGACTGTACATAGGCACTTTATTTTAATTCTCAGAACCCATTAGACACTCAGTATTGTCTGAGCATGCTATGACTTTGTTTTTGCAATCTGTCTGCTCCATTATGTATTGAATTTGTATATTTGTTACAATAGTAAAACTTCTGTATCTAACCTCATGTTACATTCAGAGGAATACTTACTAATTTATCAAACCCAAAAGCCATTTTGAGCTTTTTTAGGCTATAAAACTATTTAAACATACATCCCCTACATAGATGTGAGAATTTAAATAAAAATACCATTTAAACAAATTGATAATACGGTATATTTTCATACACTAGTTTTCGTTAGGAATAAAGAGGTCATGTCATAATCAGCACCATACTGGTTGAGGTAGAAAATTAAGTTACATTTTAAATTGGTTGATTCCATCTTCACGTGAGCTACTAGTTTTCACTAAACACTTGTAAATATTTACAAGTGTTTAGTTACATTTTAAACTGTAATGAAAAACTTGTGGAATTTCTTATCTATAATATCTGTGAGGCTTTGGGTTTAAACTTAGTTATAATACAACTTGCTGATTTTATAATTAAAATAAATTTATAAAAAATTGATATACAGTGTTTCTTAGCACTCTGTGATAGTGTAATTATCAAGACGCCATCCACAGTGTATTAAATAGGTGCTTGAAAATTATGTCTCGGTAGGTTTAAGTTTGTATATATTTGTTATAAATGTAAGCTCAGCAGGTTATAATATAATTATGTTTACAAATGAAAAAAAAACCATTACGTTTTACCAATATATGTTTAGCTCAATTTCTAGTTACCAAATATTATTTTTTTATCAGACATATATATTGATTTAATATTTTTAATATGATTTTTCAGCTCTGTATTTGCGCCATCTTGTATTTCACATTCAGTTTTGACTAAGAGAGACTGGCAGTTGTTGAGAATAGACGATGTCAGTCTTCCACAAGCACTACGTTGTTGGGAGCTTCAAGTGAAAATGTCTTTTAATTCAGGATTCCGCAAAGACAAGTGAGTAGTTTTGATGATTTGACAAAACCATAGATAAAAGTATACTTGCTGTAAAACTCTAGTCTAGAAAATGTGTATTATCAGAGGTAATTATTATAATGTTAAATTATTTATAAGAGGAAACTGTCCTTGAAAATTTTCTGTTAGATTTTAAATTATTTTACTGTGTAATGAAAAAGTAACTGCTGTTTAAGCATACAGCATGATGTTACTGATTTTATAGCCAGTATAAACAGAATAGTTGGCTAGTTACTTGTTTCAACAGCTGAAGTAACTTATAGTCAGAATTCAGTTACAATTTTAAACCACGATATTGTATGAATCAAATTTAAGTTATATAACCCTTGAATTTACTCTTTAAGCTACTTCTAAATCTACAGAAGTGGAGGGCATTGTAGATAATACAAAGTTGGTGAGCTTTTGTCGGTGAAAAAGATTAAAGAGAGGAAAATTATCATGAACATACACTATGATAAATCGAACCATTTAAAACAAAATTTGAAAAAGAATCTTAAAGGATAGACAGTTTAGTGTTAAATTAAAAACCTAATTAATTAATTCAAACATGTACTGAGTATATTATTCAAGGCGTCATTGCCCCAAGACCTGGACAATTTAGAATTGAATGAATTCAGATAACTCATCTAGAAGATCTTTAAATATATGATAATTTTTTTTTTTTTTTTTTTTTTTTTTTTTTTTTATTATTAAAACTGGTCATTTCTGACCAACCATTAATTTACATTTGATAATTAGATTTTAGCTTTTATTACAAAGAATCCATTGATTTCTATTGTATCTTGTTTGATGTTGGAAGCCAACCGGCGTGAGGAAGAGCATTGTTGTCACTCTTGTCGTTCAACGAGTTCAAATGGTTTTGTCCTTTTGAGTCGTCTTGTCAGGTGGTTGTTGTCGAGAAGTCTCAGTGCCTCAGGATTTTCGTGTTGAGTGAGCCGATTTACGTGTTTGATGGCGTTCTGTTTTATGACTTCCTCGACCATGGGTACACCAAGATCGCAATGCAAGTCACTGTTACGCACATACCAAGGAGCGTTGGCGATGTTTCTTAGTACTTTGTTCTGGAAGCGTTGTATCCCTTGTATGTGACATTTGCTGGCACAGCCCCAAAGCTGTATACCATACGTCCAAACCGGTTTGAGGATTTGGTTATATACCAATAGCTTGTTGTATATTGATACCCGTGAATTTCGACCGAGTAGCCAATACATTTGCCTGTAGCGAGTCTGGAGTTCTGTGAGTTTTATTTTGACATGCTCGACCCATTTGGCTTTTGCATCAAGATTCATGCCGAGATATTTAGCTGAATCATGATATGGGATAACACTTCCATTCATTTCGAGCCTCTGAAGGTTATATATGATAATGAAGTTATTTTAAAAAAATCACAATACTAATAGGTTTAAGAAATTAGAAATAAATCGTCCAATTATTATCAACTCATGAAAATAAACTGGACACAAATAACATAGTGACAACTGACTAACAATAAATTTGAATACCAGGCCAATAAAAGCAACAGTGCAAAGCTTGAAATGTGAATTTATCAAGCTTTATTTTACACTCTCTGTGGTATTGAATGTTATCAGAAACTTTGTATTTTATCTGAAATAACATATTTACATAGGCTTACTTTGTACTTTATCTGATATAACACATTGACGTAAGCTTACTTTGTATTATATCTGATATAACGCATTGACATATGGTTACTTTGTATTTTATTTTATATAAGTCGGCTTACTTTGTATTTTATCTGATATAACATATTGAAATAGGCTTACCTTGTATTTCATCTGATATAACAGATTGGTATAAGCTTACTTTGTATTTTACCTGATATAACACATTGGCATATTCTTACTTTGCATTTTATCTGGAAAACAGATTGACATAGCCTTACTTTGTATTTTATCTGATATAACGCATTGACATAAGCTTACTTTGTATATTATTTGATATAAAACTTTGACATAAGCCTACTTTGTACCTTATCTGATATTACATATTGACATAAGCTTACTTTGTATTTTATCTGATATAACATAATGACATAGGCTTACTTTGTATTTTATGTGAAATACATTGAAATAGGCTCAGTAACACTTTATTTGTAATTATAAAAATTTATGATTATATAATTATAAAAAGTAGAAAAAACAAAACACAAATTAAAAAATGTATCATAGACAAGACAAATTTGCAAACTTTGAAATATTTTTAACAGAACTATTATAATTTGTAGTAGTTTTAAATAATAATTTACAACAATGAATGTTTGGTCTTATCCATTTAGATGTTTTTTTAGGTTTAAGGCTATCACCCAGCATGGCTTATCATCTTGTAAGTTAGGAAAGGTTTGATTATAGGTAGGAATAAAAAAATGTAGGTAGTAATTATTGGGAAACTCATATTATCATGTGTGGAGGGATATAGATCTGAAGTAATTCTACTCTCTGTTAGGGTTACGAAAAACTCTTACTCACTACCCCTGCTAAGGAGAAGAAAGATAAAGAAGGGTAGGTGGCACTATCAACTACGGAAACAACATAATGATACCTTGGTACTGGGGAAATGTAAGGTATCACATTAACAAAGTTGCTTATGGGAAATAGACCTGTTTACAATCAGAGTGAGAAGTGTATATCTGCTATCTGGCATATTAGTTAGTTCAATGCCCCTGAACCACATACTAACCTAATGTTTAAAAACAATTAAAGATATAATCACTCAAACAATAGTTTATGACTATCCGAACTTTAAGTTTTGTAATTTTGTTAAAACTTACTGAGTCAGAACGTTTTCGATCGCTATGTGACGATCTTCATCAGTGTCTTCTGCTTGAAGATGTCGGGTCAAGCAGTGACGAAGGCAGGTTTTTGATAGTATCAATGAGTATGTGTGATTTGTATTGTGTTTGTTCGTTTAATATGTTTGAATTTTGTGTTTCTGTGTATCTATAAATTTCATATTGTTCTAGTGTGTTGAGATGTGGTTTTTATTTTGTTGATGTGTAGGATTTCTAGGTTATGGTAAATAGTGATTAATTAAGATTCACCAAATGTAATGGACTACAAAATTCAAGAACTAAAGATTATTCTTAGAAACTAATTATTATTTTCGTTATTACTGCCCACAGCACTACTTTAAGCATGTTGGCAGATGCACCGTTATTCATGTCAAGCAAGTCAGCGAGGAAACTGACTAGAGCTGGTAACCAACCTGGGGCTGTACAAACAGTTCAGAGGAAGCGAAGAAGGAGGAAGAACAGAAACAAGAATAGAGGAAAGAAACGGAAAGGTAAAATAATATTAAAAACTTTGACTAAGTAGAGCTTGAAACTAGCTATAATTGTACAAACACCTAAAGTTGGGTTCTATGAGTAGGCTTTTTAAAATTGTATGAAACTATTAATATAATTATAGTCCAATTTCTAGAAAGGTTTATTTTCATTTCACTACTTTGAGATACAAATGATATTAGTTGCTCTTGGTTGTTGTGTTATTCTGTATCTGTTACTATGTGATGTATTTCTTTTATCATAGATTGTTTGCATGGTGTGTAGATTGATTTTGTGTTATAAATTAAAACATTGTAATGAATTAGAAGTACATTGATACTTAAAATGTATTGAAATTAAAGTAGTTTGTAATGCTTTTTTCGAGAAATTTCACTAGCTTAGTGGTTTAATTCATATTTTTAGTGATAAAAGTGTTAAATTTAAATAAATGTTACGATAAACAACCAAATAATTACATAAAACTAATAGCTTGACCAAATAGATTAAAGGTATTTTGTTCTGATAAATTAAAACTTTAATAAAAAAAGCTAGTTTTAATTAATTTGTAAATGTTACAGATACAGTTGTGTCATAACAATGCAGTTGTCACACTGCCGTAAATGGCAGTTGCTCGCTGATTCCTAAACCAGAATAAAGAATGTTCATAACAAAATGAAATTTAGGAAAAGAACTCCATTCTAAATCGTGTGAACATAGAACAAAATAATTTAGATATAATAATTAGTATTTTTTAATTTGAAAGAAGACCAATTAGGTGAAACTTTACAAAGTGAACAAACACTTTACACAAGAGTGAAAATAATTATATTTAAATACTGGTTAAATTTGCAAATTTACAATTTTACATATAGAGTTTTAAGACTTATACATCATTATTTATTAGGATTTTCTTTGTCTTATAACTTGTTAACAAATTTATTTGCATTTTAAGTTCAAGAAGTTTTTGTATACAAAGTTTTTATCTTAAAAATCACAGATAAGGAATTCAAAGACAATATACAGTTCCTGTAATGAATACAAATCTTTTATATTCAGATTAAATATAGATAAATGAAAACATTCTTTATCCCCCAATGTTGTAACATTATTAAAACAGTTTATTAAAATTACATTTTTATTATTTTACAGAAAGGAAAGGAAATCGATTGCGACCTCAAAGATCAGCATCTGCAAATGAAGCCACATGCCATCATCGCCTTATTGAGAGGTGTTCTTGGCCTCAGTGTAATCACTCATGTCCAAAACTTCACAACCCTTTCACAGGTAATTAAAAGTGAACATAAACTAAAAGAGTATTGTTTAACATAAAGGAGGAATCCAATACATATTATTAAAAAGCAGGGTTTTACTGAAGCCCATTGTAGCAGGGTTGCCATTGTAACCCAATTTAGCATGTTTATTATAAATAAATGCATGTACCTATTACAGCCCTGTTCAATGTTTTTATTTCTGTAATGCGGCTTCTGACTCGAGTTACTGGAGCCATACGACAATAACGATAATACTAACTACAGCAACAATACTAATAACTAATCAGTGTAATTACTGGTTAGGCCAACATCGTTGTAGAAAAATACTCTGAATAAAGATTTGTATCGTGAGAAGTTGTGCACCAGTATATATTTCTCGAATGTGTACTATCCTAAGTGAACTAATAATGTGTGAACTATCCTAAGCTTCTTGGGCATAGCCCAGTAGATGGATATACAGCACACTTCACATGAACCATCCTGGGAATATGTTTAAAAAATCTCTTCAAATTTCATTTACTTCTGTTCAGCGGTTTAATCGTCCATAAGATACATACATATAAACATCGGTTTTTGAACCGTCCTAAGTCTCTGGGGTGGAGCCATGTTTATGTATCTACACCAAACCTCACACGCACCATCCTGGGATAATGTTTAAAAAACTTCTCAAAATTTCATTTACTTCTGTTCAGCGGTTCAGGCATCCATAAGGTACATACATATAAACATCGGTTTTTGAACCATCCTAAGCGTCTGGGGCGGAGCCCTGTTTATGGATCCACACCAAACGTCACAGGAAACATCCTGGAAAAATGTTAAACAAACCCTCGAAATTTAATAAGTTTCTGTTCAGCCGTTTAGGTGTCTATTACGTACATACACACATACAAACATTCATTTATATATATATATATATATATATATATATATATATATATATATATATATTGATATTTTACGTTATCCATTGTTTTTCTGTTGCACTGACTTTATGAAGTTAATATATTACTATTGTAAGTAATTTTACAATAGTAATACAATTTGTAAAATCACTTACAATAGTATTATATTAACTTCATACACACACACACACACACACACACACACACACACACACATACACACACACACACACACACACACATACACAAGGATTGATAAAAATTTATTTACAAAAGTACCAAAAAAAAAACATCAAGCTATAAGACTGAGATGTTAAAATTTAAAATTTTTGCTATTTTATATCCCAGATAAGTAACAGAAACTCAGAATATTTCCAAGGCAATAGATTTGAGGAAATTGGCAAACTATTATAGCTTAAAAAGTTAAGGTAAGTAGAGGATGGTGTGCAAGCCAAATTGATAATAACTATTTTATTTAAATAACAATTTGAAAAAATATTATTTGTCCGATCTGTTTTATGAAATAGATACGTATAAAGAACCTAAAATATGATATTTCTGACATAGTTTAGTGTGTTTATATGTGTGTGTATACATGCGTGTATGTGTGTGTGTTTGTGTCTGATTATTTCATGAAAATAACCCAGGCAATTGTGTAGGTATATCTGTCAGTCTTCTAACCTAAAAATTTGACCAAATCTACCTAAAAGCTTAAAACACTATTAATAAATTTTTGAGCACTGTGGACTAATTTTTAACTAAATATATAAAACCCACTAACCACAAGACAGAAGTACTTTTGAAGATGATTACAATATAATTGAAATGTACATAATGTAATTTTAGTAAAATAAATATTTCTGTATTTTAGTTAGCGGATTTTATTTATTTAGTTAAAAGATTATATATTTATCTCAAAATTGGAATATCCTAAAAGTTTTAAAATATTAAAAACACAATTTTCCAGTGAAGGAACAAAACCATTCCCAATAAAAAATAACTAGTAATCCATCTATAAAACTTTATAGCATTTCTAGTATCACAAAATAGATATGACATATGTTATCCATTATTGATATCATAAATTAATTAACATTTTAATGTTTAGGCGAGGAAATGGATTTCATAGAGCTTCTAAAATCGTTTGGCTTGGACATGATGAGTGTAGCAAATGCTCTTGGGATTGACATTCACACATTGAATAACATGGACCACGAAGAGTTACTCAATCTTCTCACCCAACAAGCAAATTAAACCAAAGCAACGATGCAACTTTTCCTTAAACTTTACGTTCATTAGTATAGGACTCAGAACAGATTAGCACAAGTCTGTTAGTTGTTTAATAATTATTTATTTTCTAGTTTATCATATTCTTCAGAGTACAAATATAGTATACAAGGATACAATTAAAATATTAAGCTTTGTTTCTGTAAATATTTCACCAGTTAATATTAGTTTGTAAATCTATAAGAAGCTTAATCACTAATCGATGACAGATATATAGGTTTTAGTGCTATTTTTAATTATATCATTGTACATATATACTTAGTAAGAACAAAAATAATTTCTAAGTCAAATGATTCTTGCTCATTTGGTATCTTAATAAAATTATAGAAGGGAACTAAAAATAACCAGAACTAAAAAAAGATAACAATTTTATTGAAATCGGCTGTTTTAGGGCTCAAAATATTTCTGTTTGTAGATACTCCAATTTCATCAGCTCTCAAGCTTAGGTTTTTGAATTTTCTAGTTTTTTTTTCTATATCTTGCATATAAAGTTCCCAATACTTGTAGATTGTTCATGTAATGTGCTGTGCAGTTGTTTTTGGATTCCTCTGTATTTTTGAAAAATTACAATAATGTGAGAAATCATAACATTTCATATGTGTGTGTATATATATATATATATATATAATGAAATAAAAAGGAAAAGATGGGAGTATAACAAAATAAAATTTGATTTCAATATTTCAGCTAAAATGTTGCGTAGTCAGTGCAAAGGAGCAACCAATATTGTGAATTCGCAAGTAACTTAAGGTACTAAACCAGCCCATATGTGGAAAGAAGGGTACTTTGGGGACTGGTCCGGGTCCATTCGAACCCTCCATAGATTTTATAATTCAACCAAACTGAAGATTTCCACCCAAACCTTATAAAAAGCAAAGTTATATAGTGGAAGAAAAGCCATTTCCATATGTCATAAAATAAACAGGGAAGTTAATACCCAAGTTATAAATATCATATTATAAAAAATAAAGATTATAATATACAAATTGGTATCTTACATAATAGAATCAGACTTTTCTAAAATAAACAAATTAAATATAATTACAGCAAACAGTTTAAAGTGTGACTTTTGCATCCTTATCACTCTAAGTGGCGTGCATAAGTGGGACCTCATCTCTCTTGTACCCCGGAGCTCCAGAAGCTTAACACAGTTGTAATATCATTAATTAATACAAATATGTTGTTTAATATTTACTTTTCTATAGTTTTAGGTTTGTTAGTTCTTTTAAATTAGATTTGTATTTTCCCAATATTGAAGGAGTATTATGGTTTGAAACATTTAAAATAAATTTATTCTTGTTTCAAAATTATTTTTAAATAGTAAAGGCGAAAATCATAAGTGGTGGGTTTTTGGTGAAACTTTTATAGAAACGTGAAATTAATAACTTGAAAAACATTGTATTTTGTACAATCAGTCTTTAATGTTTAAATCCAACTTTGTTCTAGTAAATTACAAGTACTAAGGAAAAATAAATTTTCTCTCTCCTAATAAATAAATGAATAGAAATGTTAATTAATTAAAAAAATAACAAACATGATATTCAGTTTCTAATTGTATTGAGTGTTTATTACTTTAAGTGTAAGAATGTCTTTGTAGTTTATGTATATTTCTGTGTATAAATTGTGTGTTTGTTATACATGTTTATAGTAATGTTCAACTTTTTAATAGCTGTAGTTCCTGATACCAAAGCATTTCAATAACAGAAATATTCTTTTATTTACAAAGCAACCCAAGTGAGGTTATGAATAACTATTAGCTTTAAATAGACAATTTCCTGTTTGAGTAAGCCTACTGGATTAATAGCAGAGGTTTATTTATCTTTAGCAGAATACTTGTCAATGTATGTAGGCATTTAGTTTCTTTTATGGTACTTATTAATTTATAGCATTTAAGTCAAATATGAACTAACAATAGTGTTTCCTATATATGTATAAAATGAATGAAATTGGTTTGTTTTAGATGTTATTCTTTAGCTATCAGAAATGTTCCAACAATAATGATTTTAATGATAAAATAGTTTATCATCATATCTCTATTATTCATTTATCTTACTTTGAAGATGATCACACTTAGTAAAATATGCTACTCCAAACTTTTATTTTATTCTCAAGTAAAAAACTTTAGGCGATGTGAATTACACTAATCTGAAAATATACTTATTCTACTCCAAACTTTTATTTTATTCTCAAGTAAAAAACTTTAGGCGATGTGAATTACACTAATCTGAAAATATACTTATTCTGAAACTACCATGATCCCTGAAAAGGAAAAGATGTTACAGAAAAACTTTAATTTATTTAGATACTGTACTGCAAATAAGATACTAAGAGCAACATAATCATAATCCTTAAATATGATTTAAGATTAATTATTATTCACTATATACATGAGAAAATCTGTCAACCTCTTCTGATGTATGGGAGAAAATTGTTTCAATTATGTAATTTTCCGCTGCAGCCTATTAAACAACACATCCGTTGGGGTGAAGGCAGCCTGTTGCTCGATGTAACCCAGATGTAACAACTGTAATGGCCATTAAAATGTTGCAATTGCGCATTGATGTAACACAAGTTGCATCTTCAGGTGTTGTCTTCATCATTATTTTCATTTTTCTTTATCATCACTGTAGACTAAACTTATTACAAAACAACAAAGGTTATATAGATACATGATTTTTATTGTACTACCTGTCAATAAGTTTTTAGAAAATTTCCCACATAGTCTAAAAACAAAAGTAAAATAAATTAAACGAATTAAAATCATTTAAATAATAATCAAATGCATTATCTCTGAAATTGTTATTGTTGCTCGTTTTTCTCTATTTAAAAAACAAAATCAACAAAATTTGAATGGTATGTGTATGGTGCTCATAGATATACTATACACCATTATCGTGTTCATGGATACACCATAGATTAACGTAGTCTTGTCTTTCATGTTGTGGAAAATAACTTGTATTATGCTACCAAAATGCATCGGCTAAAAAGATATGTTTAGCAATAAAGTTTACAATTAACATGTGTAAACTATTAACAAAGTCTCCTACAGATAATATTTAAACTCTTTTGAACTACTACTTATTTTTTATAAACAGAGTAAAACGAGCTCTTAGTTAAAAATATGAGTCCATTCAATTGACGTTTAATATTTTGGTAATACCTAGTTATTAATCTGGTATTTGGAGGGAATATTTTGGTAGTAGGAGTTAGTTAACATCGGATAATGATAGAAAATAATGATATTTGTAAGCAAACAGAATATAAGTTAATCTTGTTGTGTATCTACCAGCCAATGTCTCTAATTTTGGTTTAGACTATTAATAAATTCCAGTTAATCCGAAATTGTGATAGTTCTTCAAGTTAGTTCTTCAATTGTAACTTCTGCTTCAAGTTAGGATTAACGTAACTGTATTATGCTTGTTTTTCTCATGAATAAATTGAAATATTAACATAGCATTCAGTTTAGGACCTATACATGCTACAGTTTAGGACCTATACATGCCACAGTTTAGGACTTATACATGCTACAGTTTAGGACCTATACATGCTACAGTTTAGAACTTATACATGCTACAGTTTAGGGCCTATACATGCCACAGTTTAGGGCCTATACATGCTACAGTTTAGGACCTATACATGCCACAGTTTAGGACTTATACAGGCTACAGTTTAGGACCTATACATGCCACAGTTTAGGACCTATATATGCTACAGTTTAGAACCTATACATGCTACAGTTTAGGACCTATACGTGCTACAGTTTAGGACCTATACATGCTACAGTTTAGAACCTATACATGCTACAGTTTAGGACCTATACATGCTACAGTTTAGGACCTATACATGCTACAGTTTAGGACCTATACGTGCTACAGTTTAGGACCTATACATGCTACAGTTTAGGACCTATACATGCTACAGTTTAGGACCTATACATGCTACAGTTTAGGACCTATACATGCTACAGTTTAGGACCTATACATGCCACAGTTTAGGACCTATACATGCTACAGTTTAGGACCTATACGTGCTACAGTTTAGGACCTATACGTGCTACAGTTTAGGACCTATACGTGCTACAGTTTAGGACCTATATGTGCTACAGTTTAGGACCTAAACATGCTACAGTTTAGGACCTATACGTGCTACAGTTTAGGACCTATACATGCTACAGTTTAGGACCTATACATGCTACAGTTTAGGACCTATACGTGCTACAGTTTAGGACCTATACATGCTACAGTTTAGGACCTATACGTGCTACAGTTTAGGACCTATACGTGCTACAGTTTAGGACCTATACGTGCTACAGTTTAAGACCTATACATGCTACAGTTTAGGACCTATACGTGCTACAGTTTAGGACCTATACATGCTACAGTTTAGGACCTATACGTGCTACAGTTTAGGACCTATACATGCTACAGTTTAGGACCTATACATGCTACAGTTTAGGACCTATACATGCTACAGTTTAGGACCTATACGTGCTACAGTTTAGGACCTATACGTGCTACAGTTTAGGACCTGTACATGCTACAGTTTAGGACCTATACATGCTACAGTTTAGGACCTATACATGCTACAGTTTAGGACCTATACATGCTACAGTTTAGGACCTATACATGCTACAGTTTAGGACCTATACATGCCACAGTTTAGGACCTATACATGCTACAGTTTAGGACCTATACGTGCTACAGTTTAGGACCTATACGTGCTACAGTTTAGGACCTGTACATGCTACAGTTTAGGACCTATACGTGCTACAGTTTAGGACCTATACGTGCTACAGTTTAGGACCTATACATGCTACAGTTTAGGACCTATACATGCTACAGTTTAGGACCTATACATGCCACAGTTTAGGACCTATACATGCTACAGTTTAGGACCTATACGTGCTACAGTTTAGGACCTATACGTGCTACAGTTTAGGACCTGTACAAGCTATCAGCACATATTTTAACACAAATCTCACTGATAATAATATACAAACATTCTAATTTCGGACAGTGTGAACTCTACAAGTACTTACTAGTGATTGTCTGCTGCCTTGTAAGTTTCTTCTACATCTTACTATTTTTAGTGTTTTTTCTTTCTTTTGAAATCACTGTTTGTAACATTTGTTTCTGTAGTTTCATCTTGGTTCTTTTGTATTAAAATTTTATATTTCTTTTATTATATTTAGTAATCATGTTTTATATCAATGTTTTTGTAATGATGCTTCTCATGTGTATAAAATAGGAGCTTTATTTCAACTTGGTTTCCAGAAATTAGATACGCTTCTATTATCTACCACACAATTTTTTTAATATTAGTTGATTCCATCTTCACGTGAGCTATTAGTTTTCACTAAACACTTGTAAATATTTTACAAACTTGCCTATAGTAGCACTTACTTATATTTGTCGAGGACAGCCGTTTCGAGAGATGTGTTCCATTGTCAACTCAGATTGTAAAATAATTACTAATCAAACTTCGCCGCTCATCTGAAGTCCACAAAACATGACCACATAGACATAGCATCTCACCTACAAATTCTTTATAAACAACACAGAAATAACCAACGTTACACAACCGAACAATACGAAATATACAAACATTTCAAACTACACCCTACAGACATACTCAACACACAATTACAGTATAACTCAAACACACTTTTTCACATCATAACTCCTAATCCTCACAAAGAATACCCCCACCCCCACCATAATATCCCACCCCCACCCTAATACCCTAACCTACGAAAACCTTGAGACCAGTTACAGTCTGAGTTGACAATGGGACACAGCTCCCGAAATGGCCATCCTCAACAAATATAAGTGTGATACTATAGGCAAGTTTGTAAAATTTTTACAAGTGTTTAGTGAATACTTTTTTCAAAATCTGTTTCTGTGCAATATTATTTCGCTTTTTGTCTGTAAAAAATATCAGAAATACCAAAAGTATCTATACAGAAATGTCAATATTTCGTTTTCTGGTTAGCAAATACCAGAATATTAACTTTTCCATTGCATTCCTGTGTAACTTTAATGGAGTGGTATTTGTTACAGAGCGTTCGGTACATTTTTCCTTTCAGATCATAGGCATTATATTTGGGTATTTTTTCATCATATATTCTCGTTATTAATATTAATAAACTTTAAGGCATTTTTTAAATCACTTGATTCACTACCTATATTATATTTTCATAGTTTATGTATTACAAATTATGTTTTCATAACAAATTATGTGATCACTCTATTTTATATTTGTTTATTTGTAAGGTATAAAATTCTGTGTATTTTATTCTTGTGTATTTTATGTACAAAATTTACAACATCCTTTGTGGCTCTGTCCATCATAACACTAATATTTTTTTTTTTAACAACACAAAGGTCTAATCCAGGACATAAATTGCATAAGTGGTATTTCATAAAATCAGCCTTGTAGTTTTAGCTGTAGGCTCTTGAAAATGGTTCTGATTGGAACATAATAACATAGCCTGAGCTCCAAGTAGCCAGGTGATGCAGATAACAGGTTATATCATACAGCCAAGTATACTTATATGCATGTATCATCATCGGTATTGTTTATTTATCTTCTATTCTTAGAACTGTAATATTAAAATTAGTGTAAACTAGTTGTAGCTGTTGACATAAACAGCTGGTCATGTAGTGGAAAAGTATTACCACATTGCTGTTTATAATGCTTGTAAAAATTTATTTTAGCACTTTTACCTTATATTTAGTTTTAAGTTATTTAATTATGATTGTGTTAAGTGATTAAGCTTTAAATATTGTGAAATTTTGTCACAGCACTTGAAATCAGTAGTAGGTTTACCTATTTCTTTATAATGAGTTAACAATGACTTCAAAAATGTATGTAGAAATAACTTTAAAAACAAATATTATTATTTGTTTAAAACTAGTTATTAATAATTGATCATTATGTTTTGTCAACGTTTTGTTTTCCCAGACCATCTAATGAGTAAGAGAAATTGTAGGACTTGCCTTTTGCTTTACGACCTAATTACAACTTATTTTTTGTCTGTGTAGATGATGACAAACGTCTGAAGAAATATCCATGTTAACAAGGACTAATGTTAATTCTGAAATATGATTCATATTTACAAAAAGTTTACTCATTAGTTATTTTTATTTTTAAATAAGAGTTTAATTAAAATATTGTTAGAAAGTTATTATACTGTAAACTTATAATTTTATTTAAGTAAAACTAACAACATACAAAATTTCTTGAATAAAACTGAAAATAAGTTAAAATATTTTAAAATCTCCTCGATTTTTATAGAATTAATAAAAATGTTAATGTTATAAACAAATAAGTAAAGGAAGACTAAAATTAAAATCCTAATTAACTAGGTCAGTAATGTTTAACTAATATATTTATTTAGATTTTAAAAATACAATATTTATTTTAAATAGAATCTATTTGTCTATTCTTGAAGGATCCTACGGGATGTCTGATCAGGAACTTAATATCAGATTAGGACAAATAATATTTGATCAGGATTTATAATATCAGATGAGGACATATAATATACCAGATCTTGAGCAGAAAATGTAGGCATTTATACCTACACTAACTTTAAGCATAAATGGATTTTCAGATGCTATTAAGACGGCTGATAATCCAGTAAATTAAATCCTGTAATAAGTTTTAATTAGTCACCTAATTTTTTGTTTCTGGGCAACCAACCAATTTATCTACTTAAGCTAGATATAATTAAGTAACAAAACCTAACACTCCCAACTAATATAAATTATTAGTTTTACTTATTAAATTCAACTTTGAATTCTATTCTCCATGACAATTAGTGAAACGTTTAACATTTATATTAAACTTGCAGTTTTTTGTGATTTTACATCCTGAGGTTTTTCTATAATTACTTTTTTGATATTAACTTGGCAACAAAACAACTACTTACTGATATTTTTCAGCAGACGCGTTTCACACTAGGTCAACCCATTGTTCAATGCTGTGAGGACACAATGCGCTGACCTAGTGCAAAATGTGTCTGCTGAAAAATATCAGTAAATAGTGGTTTTTTGCCAAGTTACCAAAAGTGTAATTATATTAAACTAATTAACAATTTACTGAACTTACAATTTAAGTAAATCCATAATACAAATATTAAGATAAAAGATTCTTGTTAATATCTGAGTAATCTCAACTCATTGACTGCAGTGTCTTGTGTAGCATGTCTTGCTTTATTAACTTTAAGATAGTGATTAGAGAGCCTAGTATGATTGAAAATGTTTTGTGGCAGCATGTTTTCTATAAATTTACTTTCGGTTGCAAGTTAGTAACTTGTTAATTAGTTTAATGTAAATGTTAACATTTAATTGTCCTAATATTAACACAAACAAAATTTTAATTAAATAGTGCTTAACTAAGTGAATATGTAAGGGGTTACTTGCTGACATGTTTTGAAACAATCGTTCCTTTTACAATGCAAAGCCTCTATGTCGAGTAAACTCAGGCAATTTTTCATAATAGAAATGTTTTGAAAAAAATCTAATAAAATTCTTATAATAAGAATAATAATATAATCCATAATATTAATATTAAATATCTATCTTAATATTTAATTAGATTAATATCTATCTAGATTAATATTTAATTAATCTATCTTAAATATTAATATTATAATGTAATAACAATATGTCTTGCATTTTGAAATTTTGAAGGATACAGAAATTCTATAATCTATTATTTAAAATTTATGATATTCTCATGTTTTGAACCTATATTATATGAAGTTAGTACTGTCACTGCCCTGCTTAATTTCTAAGCCTTATAAGTAAAGTATATAATTCGTTTTTGTAGTTTTACTTGAAGTAACTTTGAAATTTTGAACAGAAAACCTAAAGATAGTATTACATTAGTTTAGCTAATTAAACAGTATATTGCAGTTAATATTTTATTTTAAAACATCTGACTGAATTCTCTACTTATAAATTTTGAACCCTTAGGCGGGATTGTACATAAATATAACACAACTGTAGCAAACAAACAGTACAACTCACATTCCTTTGTTGGTATGTTTTAATGTAGATATTAAGTCAAGATTACTCAGTATATTTATTTATTGTAATTGAAATGTACCTTTTAACTGTTCAAATACAGTGTTTATCTACCTCTTTATGTTAAGATTATAGAATAACTGTTGTTGTATGATATAGTTGTTAATGTAAAAATAAAAGTTGTGTGTAACACATTCAAATATATAAAATGGGATTGTACTATGAATCACATTTTTTTTTTATAAATTCCTATAAAATGTTTCATAGTAGCTATTACTGTGAAAACCAGCCTTTCCTTCTGTCTGAATACGTTTAGGTGTTTTTCATGTAGTATAAATATTTACATCTATTTTATTATTGTTTTGGAAGTGAAAAGTATATAATAGCCTTACACAGTTCTTGAAGTTACTGAATCTTTTACCTTCACTAAGTTAATGTCACATCCTCTTATAAAATAAAGTGTAAATCAATCAAAATTCTCTATCCATTTAACAATCAGACGATTTTCCTAAAATAAAGTGATGAGAAAAATCTACAATATCAAATAAACAAAATAAATAAGAGATGGAGATTTTTTGCAAATTTAGGAAACTATATGACCTATTTATTGCAAGGGTTCACAATCTTTCAGGCTATATTGATCTCCTTTGAACACTGATGTGAGATCACACCTCTACGTCACTATATGTGGGTAATACAAGTGGTATAAAGAAATATATAACTAAAACTGTTTATATAGGTTAGTTTAACTGTAAATGGTTATTAATATAGACCTTATATATTTTTACCTTTTTTTATACACAACATTTGATATATCTTCACATACCTTTATTCATAAATTAACTACTAATATTATTGTATGGTGTTTAACATGCATTAGTGGACTAATTTATGTCGTGATTTATTTTTGAAATCATCGAATCATTGAACTAATTATAAATGTATTTATGGTAGTACTATATATATTACTCAATGTATTTGAGTAAATGACTTGGTGTACTCTATTCAAATAGATTCAAAGAGACATGTTGACAGTGTTTATCAACAGTTTTAAAACTTACAAATTTTGAAAAGATTCATGCTGCAATTTTATTTTTGTCTAAAATTGCTTCCAGCCTCCCTTTAAATTCTACAACCTCCCCAGTGTAGCCCCCTGGTTGAGAACCCCTGACTTATTGAGACTAGACAACAAAATAAATTTATAAATGCAGAGTTAATTTACAAAACCTATATTTCCCTTTTTAAGTTCAATAAAAATATTATATATCATGGTTAAAATTTAAAAACACTTTCATATTTAAAAATTTTATTAGTTGCAGATTTTAACAGTTGTAAAAACATTTTATATCTACTAATTATCATCACAACTATCATTGAAACCCATGTTTCCTTACCTACGTTGTTGCGAGTTGTGATGCTAACCTTTACAAATTTGTCACAATCTTCAAACTTCTACAATATCTGCAGAATTTAAAATGCAATTAAAACTTTCTGAAGATATCTTATTAATAGCATTTCTAAATAATTTAATTTTTGTAAAAATACAAACAGAATTATAATAATAAACAAGTAAGTAGATTTATTTATTATAGGGGATTAATAATAACACTGTATGTATATATGCCATTAAATTAGTTCAGTGGAAGATTGTTTTGACTGATGGTTAAAATTCGTTAAAATCTAAACAAAACAAAAAAATTCCAATTTCGGTTCATAATAAATGCAAATATCCAATAATAAAAGGTAGATGCTTTTTCATAACTTACAGTTGTATGATTTATTTTGTAAACTTTGTTGAAGAGCTTAAGTGAACAATGATCAGTTTAAATTAACGGCCAGACTGATGTAATTACTTAATAATTTAATTGAAACTAGTTCAACGTTCCAAGTAATCTGGTTAGATTAGCTGATGGTCGGACCTAATATTGTCTATTTAATCTGAAGAGATCACTCTGCATAATATTGTTCACTCTGTATCTAATTAGGCTCACTGTTTCCTATACATTCTAGGTTGTTTTTCTGTTCTTAAGTTAATATCAATTTTTGTATCTCTTCATTCTTTTTCTACTTTTCGTTAAACATACGAATTAATTAAATTGTGAATATTTAATTAAAATTCGAATTAGTGATGAAAGAGAAGTTACGAAGAACAAGATTTGGAGAAATACTCATATTTCAAGAACTCTAGTGTTTTGATTGGATAAAAAGTTTTAACGCAACTTACAAAAGGTTGTATTGTATACTTAATTACAAAATAATTATCTTCATGTTTTTGTTTTCTTTTGTAATTCCCTGGGACACAGAATAAAAATTAAACAAAATAATAATTTTAAAAATCTCAATGTTTTATTAAAAATGACAATTTATAAAATTAAATCTGTAAAACTATGTATGATGAAAACACTGGTTTCTTAAAATATTAGTTTTATATTTTATATCAATGATGTTCTTACTTATCTCAGATCCTAGTCCAAATGTATTTAATATTATTTGATTCCGTCTTCACTTGAGCTACTAGTTTTACATTAAATACCTTGAACATATTCATATGTTGTACTTGCCTATAGTAGCACTTACTTTATTGATAATTGAGTATGGCTGTTTTAGGAGATGTATCTCGTTATCAACTCAGATCGTAATACTCTCAACTCTGATACGGTATGAGTTTAGAATGGGATACATTTCCCAAAACGGCCTTCCTCAATTAAAAAAAAAAGTAAGTGTTACTATAGGTAAATATATCATCTCAGTATGTGTTCAAGTGTTTTAGAAGTTTTATTTAATACTCGTGTAAGCACACACTATAAGCATGTGCAGCATAAAACAATAGGGGAGTCAAAAATTGCCTCTAAGTTGGAATGGAGGTAACAATAATGTTTTTTGAAATTATTGTTTTTCTCACTTTTAAACATTATGTATAGTATGACACTTACCTATAGTAACATGTACTTTTTTTTAATGAGGATGGTCGTATTAGGAGATGTGTCTCACTAGTAACACTAGACTAATTTGGAAACATTTTGGTGTAGTATATTTTAAAATTAATTTTAATTCTCTTTTTTTAAATACAAATGTTTACATTAACAAAAAAATTTAAATAATTCTCATCATAATTAAAATAAATCAAATTAAATTTATTATTGGTAATAAAAACATTTACTAAAAATCACTTGTAAAACTGTTGCAATAATGTAAAAATATTTACAAGTGTTTTTAGTTAAAAACTAGTAGCTAACATGAAGATGGAACCAACTATAAAAAAGTTCTCTTTGGTAAAATTATACAATAATAAAACTCCCACCATCACTATACTTTTTTATTTAGATATTTTAAACATATTTGATGTAAGTTTTTCCCTTCAGAAAATTAGTATTTGTACAACATATTGAAAACGTATTTAAACATGTATATATACACTGAAGACTCAAATAGACAAAATAGGATACTGTGTAGGTAATTTATTGTCAGTGATAATTGGGGAATCAGAACTGTGAATGGGTAAGTAATAACTTAGGTAAAAAAAGAATATAAAAATAGAGATTCCAATAGCATAGATATTTTTATTTGGTTTTAAATATAGCTATATTCAAAAGATAGTATGGCTCTACAATGAATTTGTTATAAGAGAATGCTTTTTAAACACCAAACAATATGTATATCACAATACAATTTAATAGAGATTTGTGAGAGGTTAACTTATCCTCCTATTTGTGTGTATATATATATATATATATATATATATATATATATATATATTCTTGATCGTTTACGTTATCCATTGTTTTTCCGTTGCACTGACTTTATGAAGTTAATATATTACTATTGTAAGTAATTTTATCCACCATTAAGTGCAATGATTTTACCTTGAGTGATGAGGCGCCTTTCGGTCACTTGACCATTGTCGAATCACTGAATATTTTTTCTTAACATCCACACCAGAAAAATTAAGAAAAAATAATCAGTGATTCGACAATGGTCAAGTGACCGAAAGGCGCCTCATCACTCAAGGTAAAATCATTGCACTTAATGGTGGATAAAATTACTTACAGTAGTAATATATTAACTTCATATATATATATATATATATATATATATATATATATATATATATATATATATATATATGTGTGTGTGTGTGTGTGTGTTGTAACGGAAAAAATTGGTTCCGTAACAATTGAATAGAAATTGAAAAATCTTAAATTTTATTGAATAAGTTTATCTAGTTTTGCTAAGCCATGAAACTCAATTGCTAGTTGAATAAGATTAAAACCGATTGTAATGTACACAAATGATGACTTTGCGAGTGCTTTGTGTGCTAAAACCAGAATCAAGTTCCAACAGAATATTAAATAAGCAATCAAAGACAAGAGATACGCTTAAAATCAAAACTGTGCCTGAAAATCGAGTAGTGGGGGTAAGCAGCTAGTGAATTGGTTGCAGGTTTAGAAAAAAGGGACTCTCATTTGAGGATTCGACCGAGAAGGTCACTGTTTAAATTAAATTGCAGAGAAAGTCATAATGGACTTTTAAATTTCATTGATCTGGCCGCGGAGTGCGCGATTTGGCCGTAAAATGTCTAACAATAACGACTAGCGCAAGCTAGCTATCGATCGTGATAAAATCCCGGTTAGATTTCATTTCTTGAAGAAGATGACGTCGCCTTGTGCCGCAGCCTGGAAGGAAAATCCTTCAGACGAGAACAACTGCCAGTCTGAAAGGAAGGATCTGCCCACCCAGGAGATACAAGGGGGATCCAGGAAAGTGCGAGTCGGGCAAGTCATAATTTCTGTACAATTTTAAATATTATAAACCAGATTATTTGGAAAAATTTCTAAAGTCAAAAACGACAAATTCAATGTTTAAATAACTAAGTCATGGCTTTATTTCTTGAAAAATAAATTAAAATATGAAGCTTATTAAACATATATAAAAGATTTATGTGAAATTTTAAATGATTGATAAATGTTAAAGTAATAACTGTTTTAATTTGGAAAGATAAACTTATAAAAGCACAATCATTAAGATGTTTAGAAATTGATATGTTTTTATTAATTAACATGAAATCATGTATAACTCGTTTGATAAGTTATAAAGGATTGTTGTAAATCCAAACTCAGTTTATCAGAAATTGAAGGTAAATTGTATATGTCCAAAAAATTGGTAAACAATTCTTAAGTGTTAACCAGTAGTGTTAGTAACAATTGTATTCTCTAGTAATTTCATATATAAATAAATATATGTCAAGTAACTGCTGGTGCAAAGTCAGCCCATAAATTAAATGAGTGCAGCAATTTGATATATGATCTGTCAACCTCCCTGCAATCGATGAAAATATGTATTTGGGTAGTAAGAGAAAATTTAATTTATGTTCTAATATGTATAAACGTCATGAAATTATGTTGTTAAAAGAATATGATCCTTTTGTTTAACAATTATTATTTTCTACGCGATTAAATGCAAATGTAAAACTAAATGTCAAGATATTATTTTGATCTAAAGAATATGTTCATTTGTTTAAACTTCGTTATTTCAATGTTTATTAAATTCAGATATAAAACCAAATATCAAGATATTATTGTAGTTCAAGAATATGATCATTTGATTAAATTTCGTTATTGTAATATTATTAAATTCATATTTCAAGCAAAGGTTAGTGAAAAATTTTATTAAATAATCCTGTGTGCTAAGTAATAAATGTAATATTTCCCAGCTAGAAAATTTATTTAATAAAACCATTGAAAGCTTTAAATGCCATACCAACAAGCCTAATAGGGTCATTTATCTTAATAAATCACATATAATAAATGATCATAGTGCCCCTTATAATAATCGAGGAACCCACCCAAAGAATTAAATTTAACAACAAAATCAGTTTGAGCTAGGCCAACACTAGCTGGGTTTATTTCCAAGTCCAGGGGTTGATACCCACTGGCAGATCTTATCGTATATAGCACAGGGCCTCAGTAAAGAGGATATGGTAGGATGTTATTTGACACAGACTTCACGAGAGCAGGAACATGGAGCAAACAGGTCTACAAAGCATGGTAAGGTGTTAATTTGTGTGATAAATTTCTGTGTTTTCAGCCACCCAATGTTACACCGTTTGACACATCACTGACATGACCATGCCCTTTTCAATCTTAGTAGACAGAATCCACAGGGTGGGTTTTAATTACGATTTAAATTCATGTTCTTGTAATTACGAGTTGGGCAAACGTCGACAGGTTTGTGGCAGGTCGAGTTTGCTAGGGTCGGGAGTGAGTGAGCTGGGTGAAGGTCCGTTGCAGTGTGTGTGTGTGTGTGTGTGTGTAGGCTTATGTGCCAAAATATATTCATGAAAGGTACCCATTCGCACACAAGTAACTTGTATTTACAGCTTAAATGCTTTTTTCTTTAAACACTAAGTCATAAATTCTTTTAAATTATTCTGTTACAATAGTGCTCATAGTTTTTCTAATAAAAAATAATTTTGTAAAGACGACTAAAATAGATAAATAATTGTAATTTAAATAAATATGTTTTAAAAATGTTTCAGATAATAAAGTTAGAGCCAAAACTAATGACAAATCCATGCAGACAGTAAACAAACTTAGAATGTTTTCATTTATTAATATTTATTTCTCATTATTTTTCATTTTATTAAATTGCCATTTTCAAACGGTTGGATCCTGCAGCTCCATTTAGTTGTTGTGATCATAGTGAAAGAAGAGGGGAGTGAGAGTTGTCTTCCTGCCCTTCCAGAGGAAGTGAGACACTTAACCAATTTGCAACTTTATTAAACAAAGAAGAGGAGAGATCAGTTAGGTATCTGCAGTTAAAAGTAGAACACCAAAGTCATGGTGTGGAAATACCTAGTGTTCATTGTTTTTCTTCCATTTTTGAGTGCTTTAAGTAAGTCTACATATAATTCACTTATATATATAAATTTTTTTAATAGAAAGTATTTTTTATAAAAAGAACTAACATAATTTTAATGATCTGTATGAAGTGACATCATTGAAAACCTTGATGGTATCATAATAATTACCTTTTTTTTACGGTAGTAAAATAATGTGTTAGAATATTTAAAAATATATACAAATTTTTATTTAAAAATACTATATTTTACATGCTAGAGTTACTGTGAAATCTAATATAAAAAATTAACAAGACCACAGCTTAGCTGTCTCTTATATAGTTTTAATATTTAAAAAAATGTTTTCTAAACAATTAATTTCATTATTGAGAAGGAAATTTTAAAAAATCAATTTAAATTGAAGCATATTTTTTATGCAAATAGGCATATTATTTACGTTTCTCATATTTTTATTTATAGTGTAGATGTTTATTGGTACTGTAGATCAATAACAGTACCAACGTTTATTGATAGTGTAAATGTTCTAGGTCACAATAAGGCATAAAGTATTAAGGCGCTTATAATAAAACTGCTTATAATTATTTAAAAAATTTACTCATACCAAATTTTTAAAGCAATAAAATTAAAAGCAAGTTATTACTTGTAGATCTACAAACAATAGCATGCAACCTGTGTAAAATATAAACAAAAGTAAAACCAAACAACACTTCTAGCTTTCAAATAGTAGAGATAATTATAACAGTATGATGCACCTGTTATAAAGGACTGGTGCATCTGTTTCTAAACAAAAATATCAAACTGGTAGGGTAAAAACAAATGCAATTTACAATCTGTTCCATTTCAATTTTAGTTTGGTACATATAAAACCTTCTGCAAATGTTAACTGTGTTAGTAAAATGAACCTGTGTTAGAGCATAAATACATTCAAGCAGAGATGTTATTTGCAGGACCAAATTTTACCATTTGTTTTATAAATTTAAAAATTAATTTTTTAAAATTAAAACAAAATATAAGAACTTTTCATGTGAAATGTATTATACAATTTGTTTTTAAATATTGGAAAAAAACGAAATTGCAAAGAACATTAATTATAAAGTTATATTAAACGTATGTATAATTTATGAACTTCCCCAGATTCCAAGTGATTAATTAATAATACCTCAACGAGGAATCATAATAAGCTACTTCCAATTTTGCTAATTCTGACTTGTTCACAGAGGGTAAAAATGAATGCAGTTTTATAGTCTTGTACATCTTAAGTATATACTTATTGATAACATATTTTTTTAAAACCAAATAAATAAAACCCACTAGCCACAATACAAAAATCTTTATTACAATTACTTTATGTACATTTTAATTATATGGTAATTATCTTCAGAAGTACTCTGAAGATGATTACCATTTAATCGAAATGTACATAAAGTATTTGTAATAAAGATTTTTGTATTGTGGTTAGTGGGTTTTATTTATTCAGTTGTAAAAATTATTATTCCGCAGTGTTCAACAAATTTATTATTATTGATATTACTTAGTCCATGAGAACTTACTTATTGATATCCATAAGAATAATCCCAGACAAGACTAACAGCATTCTTACTTACTTCTTCCAGCAGATGTCCATGATAAATTGTCATCGCAAAGTTCCAATGATTTTTGTTTGTTAGTATGGTATTGATGTCCAAACCCTCTGACCTTAGAAGGTCCCTGACCAGATTTGTATAACAGCACTTAATGCGGATATGCTCCAGGTCTTCTTCTCCACTTTGGCATAGGGCGTATTCTGGTGATTCCGCTAAATTGAACCAATAAAGATAGACATCGTGACCACTCCTCAGTCCACTTTCTCCTGAAAAATCGCTGTACTGACTTTTAACAATATAAGAGGGAGTATATCTCTCGGTCAGTAGGTTGCATTGTTGAGGTCAATTTCACTTACTAACAGCATTGAACAATGATATATGTGAATCTAATGTGAAACGTGTCTGCTGAAAAATATCAGTAAGTAGCGGTTTTGTGCCTAATGTTATCAATGAGTATAAACAAATCATGTCACTCTTGCTGGGTGGATGGTGACAGGTTGTCATTATGCCCTTTCTTTCTCTTTAAGACTCTAGCATGAAGCAACAAGATTATACATTGCATGGATACTCAAACCTTAAGTATTGACACAAGCAAAGCCTTGAGATTCTCTGATGTTTTTTACCTTTCAATTCTAGCTTTTTCATTTTTTTTTATGGTTGATTCTCTTTAAAATAAATTACACATAAATTACTAATTCTTATTTAATACTCAATATTTTCATTAAAATAAAACTAAATTTAGTTCTTATAAAATGTCAAAATATTATTTTAAAATTATATTTCAATACATTTTATTTTGAATATAGTACCTAAACACATTCACCATTGGTTATAAATTATAGAGAGAACCCAAATACTGATTTTTTTAAACCAGAGGTTGATTTTAATTTATAAAGAATAAGATTTTGTCGGTCAAAAACACTTTTTGTATGGTTTTAGTGTTGAGAAGAACAATCAACTGTTGGGTCAAACATAACAGGAAAAGATTGAAAAATGTCAATGATCTAAATAATTACAAAAACCTGGTCTTATGAAGTTTGAATGCAAACCTAACTAGTAAATATTATTTTAATTTAAAGGCTTTATTATATATAGGTAATACATCTAAACGTATTGAAAAATTGCAGTGTGGAGTTGTCTTGGTTAAGGCAATCTTTGGTGGCCTGTGTTAGCAATTTTTAGAATTGACTTCACTTTGTGAAAGCTAAGATCAATTTGAATGAAATAAGCCATAGACGATTTTCTATATTGTATAGCTGCTGTATCTAGAAAAAATGTTTTGCAGCTGGATAAAAAGGGATTGTTATTTTGGGTGCTTAGAAATATTCTAAAGTTTTAAAAATTCTTTATAGTTTGAAAAACATTTTAAAATGCCAAGCTTTATAACAATATTTGTATTGCTCTTAAATTCTCACATGGTAATTCAAGTATTAATAATTTCAAGATAATATTGTATAAAACATGAAATTAATCTTAGACCTGATAAAAAATATGGCTATATAATACTTATAAAATACCTCAATTTGCACAGCTTCATTTGTCAATGGTTGCATTTTTGGAAAATATAACCTCAGAAGATGTCAAAAAAGGACTAACTATGGGTTAAATTCATGAGGGGATTAGTGAAACAGAGGATGGAGATATGAACAAAATTTCAAAGCAGACTTTTAGGCTTAATATTTCTTTTTAGAAAAGGATAAAATTATTTTTTATAGTTTGTAAAAATGAAAATTTAAAGTTTGCTTTTCTGGCCTTGTTATTTCTTGCAAGCTTTTACTTGACTTCCTAAGCAAATAACACTCTGTGCCATGACCACACTTTAATTGGATGTTCCTTAGGTAAATTGTATATTTGGAATGCATTTAAACAAGGTAGACATTTATGTAACTTATTTAGTTAACTTGTCCTATTTTTCAGATTTCTTCTATCAGTTCTCACTCTCCTGATATATATCTTGTACAAAATTTCAATTCTTAATACAATACCATTTTATTCATCCAATCAAGTTAAAATGCATTTCCATTAACTTATAGTGGATGATAATTAGTTGATGTAAATACAGTTTTTAAAAATATTTATTCAATAATTCAAACAAAAAAAAAATTGAGGTGTTAGGTCGGATTTGAACTGAGTATTTTCATGTTCAAAGTCTAGAGCTTTGACACTAACCAACTTTTTATAGCTAGAAATGTACTTCTCAAAGATGTATATAAATTTCTTTTCCTTCATCTGGTTGTCGTCTTAAACTCCATCGCACAACCTTAAATTGTTATTATTACAACACAATATCATAAATAATACTCTAGGACAGCGGTTCCCAACCTTTTTTATCGTGCGGCACACTAACTAAAATCCACATTTTGTCACGGCACACTAAATTAACTAATTTCTGGAACGAACTTCTATTAGAGACGTACCAACAACGATTACTATTTTTGTTATTTTCCGATTATAAACATCAAGAAATAATTGTTAAATAATTTTAAACAACGAGTATTCGACAAGAAATAACAGGGGGATAATAATAATAATAATAATACATTTCAATACAACAAATGTATATATTTTAACTTTGACAAAAGATTTAGTCTTAGTGGGAGATTTGTGATTGGTGGTCCTTCATTATGTGTTCCTTTCTGGGTCGGATGGTTGACAAACAAACCCGCAAGTCGTCTTCCAAAGTTTTTAGTTGGGAACGATTTTTTGTCTTGATGGCGTTCATTGAGGAAAAAGCCGCTTCACAGAGGTATGAGGTCAAAAAGGGAAGTATTGCTTTCATGGCTTTCTTTGAAATCAAAGGGTACTCGTTTATGAGAGGAACCCAAAAGGATGAAATGTCTACATTTGTCTTTGTTTTCGTTAGTTTTGACTCCACCTCTGCTTCTTCAACTAATTTACTATACTGTAATTTGAGCCCACGGTCATTCTTGATGTCAATCAATTCACTTTCTTCATCAGTATTAAACATTGCAGACTCATAAGCACAGTCAATGAAAGGGTTTCTCACCCAGTCCATCAAAGAGACGTCAAGGGAGGGAAAATAATTGTTGATGTTATCTCCTAACTGACGAAGACTTTTCAAAAAAATTTCAGAAAGAGTTGAATTTATGTTGCAGTCTTTTAACAGATCAAACATGTCCCACACTGCTTGATTTTCAATTTTTTGTATCCACATTGAAAGCTTCTGCTTGAAAGAACTGATTTTGTCTGTCGATGTGAGAATATTTTCTCGCTTTCCCTGCATACCTTTGTTCAAAAAATAGAGTTTCCCAAATATGTCTGCTAAAAACGCAACTTTGGTACACCAGGCATCATCACTGAGAAAACGAGCAAAATTGGACTCTTCACAAGTAAAAAATATTAATAACTCATCTCTAAGTTCATAAAACCTTTGAAGTACACGTCCACGAGATAACCATCTTACTTCTGTGTGCAACAACAGCTGGGTGTGCTCAGCATCCATAGCTGAACACAAACTAGTGAATAATCTTGCTTTCAATGGCCTACTTTTAATAAAGTTTACCATTTTCACAACAGTTTGCAAGACATCATTCAACTCAGGTACCAAGGACATAGCAGCAAGTGCTTCTCTGTGAAGAAAGCAATGCGTGAAAGTAATATCTGAATTTTCTTTCCTAACTAAAGCCAGAAAACCTGTCAGACGCCCCACCATCGCAGGACACCCGTCCGTACAAACACCTAAACAATACTGCCAAGACAATCCAGCAGTAGTAATATAATCGTTCACTAACTGAAAAATGTCCCGTCCAGTTGTATGTTCAGGAAGGTCTTTGCAAAATAAAAACTGTTCGATTAAGTTATTTTCACAAATAAATCTAACAAAAGCCAGAACCTGGGGTTTCCCTGTTATATCTGTCGACTCGTCCACTTGAATAGCAAAGAAATCTGCAGCCTTGAGTTTTTCATTTACTTGAGTTTCAACATCTTTAGACATATCTTCAATACGTCTTTTTATTGTATTGTTAGAAAGCGGAATTTTTCTAACCTCTTTTTCATATTGTTCTCCAAACATAATTTTAACGATTTCACAGCACGCTGGAAGAATGGTTGTTTCAGCAGTCGTATGGGATTTCATTTTTTGTGCAATCAATTCAGCCACAGCGTAGCTGGCTTCTTGTGCTTTACTCGACACAGATGACTGTTTTGTAAATGTAGAAGCCTGAGATGTCTGATTTGATAATAGTCTTTTAAAATATGCAACAGGTTTTTCTGCTGCAAATGAATGTTTTGTAAGTAGGTGCCTTTTCAACTTACTTGGTACCATGGCTTCGTTAGACAACTGATCGCCACAAATTAGGCATCGAGGTTTAGGCTGTTCACCACCAGATGATGTGAAACCGAATGACAAGTAGCTTTCATGATACTGACGAAACTTGCCAACGTCACCACCGTCATTATTGTCACTATGTTTGCGTTTCATCGATCCACCTGACAAAACATTTGTCTTAATATTAACATCAATACTACGTTCATTTGAACTCGAACTCGCACCAGTATTAATACTGACATCGACACTACTTTCATATGAACTTGAACTCGCACTAGTGCTAGGTAAATCATTACACTTAGACCTAATCACAAAACGATCCATTTCAACTCGGAACCAAACAGCACTGAGAACTAACACATACTAACTGAGCGAGGAGGCGGTCTCGTGTTGTGTGGAGGGGCGATGACCTCCCCCCTTCCACTTCCGCGGCAACAGTTACGGAGACAATACTGTCGATCGGTTGACGATACCATCGATGTCAAAATTGGTAGATTGACTTCTTACCATGCATATTTTAATCTAAAAACATTGGTTATTTTTCCAACGGTTGTATTTAACCACGACGAAATAAATACATAATTACAACCCCTAATTTCGCGGCACACCTACCACGATCTCACGGCACACCAGTGTGCCGCGGCACACTGGTTGGGAATCGCTGCTCTAGGATTAAAAAAGAATGAAAAGAATAAAATAAACAAACAAACTAGATTAACATTATCAAATGTTGCTTCACAAACGGACAGGAAATCGAAAAAAAACTACAACACAATGCAAGCGACGAATAAAAGTGTATAGATAGTAACAAACAAAAATAATAATCCAACACCATACATAAAAAGTAATATAGAGAATTGTAATGAAATTTGCTTTATATTTTGCCACTTAGTATTGTTATTCTGACATATATATATATATATATATATATATATATATATATATATATATATATATATTATTGTAATTTTCATTCCTGATGATGTTGGTACTGTTTATCAACGAAAAGCTTTGAATATAAATTAATAAATATTCTTGTATTTGAATAACCTATGTTGTTTAATATATATATATATATATATATATATATATATATATATATATATATAATACATATTTATATTAATTAGAATTATAAAATAAAAAGGAACTAAAATACAATTTTACTTTCACTAAACACTTTTAAATGTTTTAACGTGCCTGAGTTACGGTCTATGGCCGTCCTCAAAAAGCAAAGTATGTGCTACTATAGGCAAGTTAACATTTAAAAGTGTTTAGTGATTACTAGTAGCTCACTTGAAAATGGAATCAACAAATTTTTCTTTGTTGATTTAAATAGAAATTGACTCTAAAAAAATTTGTTTGTTATGTGTTAAGGGCTTGAATGGTGTAAAATGGTATTTAACTTTGGGAGTCAAATCTGTCTATAACGTCAAAGCCTAAACCCTCCAGAAGGAATTTCTGGCTGCACCCATTAATTCTCTCATCTTAGTACCATAAGACATTCACTATCTAAACTTAATCTCTTTCCTACTGTTTCTATAGTTTTTACTTACTTTGTAATGTTTGACAATAATCACTAAGCTAGTGAGCTGAAAGTCACTTATGCGTTGAAAGTGAGTAAAAATTATGTGATGATTTGTGTAATGTAAATTACAATAAGTGAAATTTAACTCGCTCTCTCTCTTGTACTCTTTCTTTATATATATATATATATATATATATATATATATATATATATATATATATATATATATATTTAGGTTGATGACTGCTATACCACAAAAATAATTAAATCACTCCCCCCTGATTGCAATCCCTCAGAACTGAGAAGGTGGGAACTATCATACCAGTGGTATACCAAGTCCAGAGAATCCCCTAACCTCAACATCAGATAAATCCATTCTTTTTTTTTTTTTTTTTTTTTTTTTTTTTTTTTCCCAAATAGCCTTATCTCTTTTCCCCTGACAGACTTATATAAACTATAATCACTCATATGTTCATGGAAACAATATATATATATATCTTTAATCTGTGCATCTGTGACATCTGATTTCTACTCTACACAATCTGTGATTACAATTATTTTATTTCATTCTCTCATATTTCTTTTTGTGTTTTTTCTTCGATTGACAAAGACCACTGTGTGGTTGAAATATATCATTGCTTAAGTGCTTTTATGTGTTTCTATTTCAAGACTACAGAGTGGACTCTTAAAAGGTAAGTCTGTCAGTTTCCTAGTTCAAAAAATCTATATATATATATATATATAATTGATATGAAATTAAAACTTAGTTTTGTTGTTAGTAATTCAACTTTTTAAAATATTATATTCATGTCTCAGATGTGGCTCTAAATGTTAATCCAATATTCTTGACGGTATCCTCCCTTTTTCGAGACCCCGATTATGGAACAGATTACATTGACAGAGAAATACAACTGAACTGGAATAACTTGACAGAGGAGGTTGGTTTATTCACTACTAATCCTATGGAAAATCCTGAACCAGGTATTGTACAATTTTAACAGCTACATTACAAATTGTATTGTATTGTTATTTAATAATTTTTTATATTACATAAGTTAATTCAATTTATGTAAGGTTTTTTATTGATTTTAATTATGTACAAGTAAAAATATTTTTGTTCTGATGAGGTTTGCGATTAAAATCCTAGTTTATATTTTAATCTAACTGGTGGAATGTTAAATGTTTTACAATTAATTATAAACATTTTGAACTATAATATAAACTATCCATAGGGAATAATCCTCTATGTGACAGTTTTCAGGATAAAGCCAGAAAATGTACGTGATATTAGCTTTTATGAAAGCAATGTAACATTAGGTAATCCAGAATTCCCTAAGGGATGGGGAATAGATTCAGAAGAAGTAGCAGTCAGTGGAGATCATTGCTTAGACTTTTGGATTGGATCTTACACGAAAGGTGTTTTGGCCAATGTTGAATGCCTTAAAATTAGGCCTACTTGGATGTATGATCACAGGTATGAAATAAGTATTGCTTTTTGGAAGTAAATATTGGTTGTTTAATAAATTATTTACATTTCTATGAAAAATAATCCTTCCATTTGATATCGCTTGAGATGTATTTTATGTATTTCAACAGGTCTGTATCCATGGAGGGTCATAGGGGCCATGCCCATTTCAAACATTTCATTGTGGCTTTATCCCAGCCACAAAAACGCAGTTCGTTTTTAATATTGAGGAATTCTTTATGCAATGATAGGCCTGTCCCTGTATACAATATGGTTTACATTAATCTTCACTCAATAGTAATATAAACTAACAGAAAAAATAAGCCTGGCTTACAAACAAAACCCTAAACCAGCCATTATAACTTTATTTCAGTTGAATCACTCTAGGCGACTCTCAGAGTCATACAGACTTATTACATAATGATCAAAGGAGAGGGTGAAATTTAGGGATGTACTTGTATATCTATAGTAAAGAATATTTAGACAAGCACAATAAGCACAGCTTTAGAATTCCTAATTCATGCAAGAAGGAATGGTGTTAGAGGATAGGATTTCAGAACTTAGCTTGTATGGTACTTAACATTTCTAATCTTAGGCATTTCTAATGTACTAATATAACTATGTTTTGCTCAATTTTTTCTCAATTTCTGTGTGGTTGAGAATTAGGAACAATTCTTATACAAATTTTTTTGATTGAAGAACTCTCATGGGTGCATCATTGTTTGGTTGTAACAGTATTTAATCCAAAATAAAATAATTGAATAACGTCTTTAATTAATCACTTTTACATTAGTTTATGACTATCCATACTTTAATTTATTTTGTAAATTTGTAAAAACCTACTGAGACAAAATGTTTTTGATCGCTCCGTAGTGATCTTCATCAGTGTCTAATCATAAATGAAATTTTGGATGCTAAATGAGATAAAATTGGATGCTTAAATTTTGGATTCTTAAATGAAATTTTCTGCTTGGAGTTGTTGTTAGGTTAAGTGGTGATGGTTTTAAAGGCAGGTTTTTGATAGTGTCAAAGAGTATGTGGGATTTGTATTGGGTTTGTTTAATATGTTTGTACTTTGTGTTTTTGAGTGTTTATAAATTATAAACAGAGAGGAACTTATAGTGTGTAGCATAGTGTACAGTAAGAAGTAAAATGGACATCCGTATCAGTTAAATTTAATTTCATTTAACTTGAATATACCTTTATTATGTCAGCTACTAATAAAAATCTAATAGTTAAATTTTTTAACAGGCAATCAATTGGAAATATGCAACTTACATCGCTTTTTATTCCTGGTACACACAATTCAGGATGCTACAATCGAGGAAAGTCGCTAAGTAAACGAGATGTTCTTGCCCGCTATATCCTGACCCAGGACCAGGATGTGTACAGTCAGTTAGTTTATGGTATTAGGTACATTGACCTCAGGGTTGGGATATATCCAATCAAGAAAAACAATGGCACAGAGATTGTCTACAATGATAACTGGTAAGATTTTAGAAGAATAGAATCTTTATCAAATTTGAAAAATCAGTGTTTATTAAGCGTAACCACTTCAACATAATATATGTTTCATTACACTGTTTTAAATAATTGTTTGTGTTAAAATATTTGATTAAAATATTCATCTTCTTTTAAAAGTTATGAAAAGTTTTATTTAGTTTTGATAAAAATATGAATAGATTTATACAAATAAGATATCTTTGGTCTCTAAAAATAAGATTTAAAATTAGTTCATTTTTTTAAATACTAGAGCTTTCCTTAAATTATTAGTTGGCACTTATTGTGTAAAAGTGCAATTGTTCTAATAATCTTGCAGTGAAGCTATCAAACACTTTTCCCAACATCTCGTGTAATGTGAAGCAATTACTAGGCACATCGTCTCGTTGTTCTCTTAGTTTTATGGGGGTTTGTATATGTTAACTTGTGATTTAGGATACTTTTAAACAAAAAGTCATCTAAACACTGATTTAGGGAGAAACTAGCCAAAGTTTTCAGGTAACATTTTTTTTCCACTGTAATAGTTACCCACCTACCAAAAATGTATGGCCTGATGACACATGTTTTAGGTATTCCACACCACACTGTAACTCTGGTAATAAGGTGAGGGTGTTGGTATAAATCTTGAGGGTTCAGTCCCTCTAGGATTAAAAAAGGGTTCTTTTTGACACACAAAAATCTGCCTATGAAGAGAACAGCCTACAACAATATAAGAATATACTTCATTATACCAGTGAAGCGGTACCCATCTTTTTGCCATATGAAGTTCTTTCTTCAGCCTTAACTATGAAGGAAAGAGCTATAGTTGTAGTGCATCAAGTTAACAACTTCAGTTGCAGTTGTTTCATTAAAAACATTTATTTCAGTATATATATTTTCTGCAGAACATGGTACAAAAGTATTCAATTATGGAGAGTTTTTTTTGTAACTGTACAACCTCGTGGGACTTTATTGACCCCCGAAATTAATAAAGAAAGAACGTAGAACTGTAACTATAGATTCGGTGCATGCAAACTGTAACAAACAAAAGTTTCCTCTTCATCAGTCCCCATCTTAACTACTAGCACCTTCTAGTGAATAAAATGGGAAACAGGGCATGGACATGTGCTCAGGTGTAATAATCATACGACTTTTAGAGTCGCTTTATCATTGGATATATAATTTATAATTGGAAGTCAAATGGAGTAAATGTTACAAAACTTTAAATCAACAGGATTCTTTTTGAAATGCCTGTTCTAAAAAGGGACACTTATAAGAGACTTTTTCTTATGTTCTTGTTTGTCTAAATGTTCTTACGCACATGACGTTTCATTTTAAAATGATAAATACATAGTTACTGTGAAGTTTCTGCTCCTTAAATTTTTACACAAATATTTTAAGAATCAATAACAATAATGAATGTTTGAATTATTTTACCCTCATCAAGTCAGTGTTTACACACAGAAAATAAAAGCAAATATCTATTGGCTCAGCCTAAAGTTTTTCCCATTATTGAAGGGCAAGGTATAAGCCGTATGCTTTGAAAGCTAAAGCTGCCAAAAAAAGCATTCCAATTATTGTGACATGCAAAAGATAACTTATTTCCTGATTGATTAGATCACTATAGAAAACAATTTCGTAACAAAAATTTAATTTGCAAAATACTAATAATAAAAATAGAAGACATACTTAGTTATTTTGGACATTTATTGAAAAAAAACATCTTATGACATCCAAGTCTGTTTCGCATCCTAATCAGCCCCTCAAGGGGTTAATATAAAGAAGATTTTGTTCTATCATACTACAGGTAGTTAATTTAAATTTGTGCTGCATAGTTTTTATGGAAAATAGTATTTGAAAAAGTAATTATTATTATAATACTTCCAATAAACTATATTTTAAACATTATCTTTGACTAAGTATTAGTTACTTGAAGTTAGTTCAAAAATGTTTGAAACCCATCATGTATGTTTCACTAAACTTTTGTTTGTTTTAAGCTTCTGGATAAACCATGACATGATCAAAGTGCAACTATTAGTTCCAGTTCTGAAGCAAATCAGAAAATTTCTTGAAAAAGCAAAAGAAGAGGTTGTCATTTTAGACTTTCACAGATTTCCTGTGGGATTTTCTGGAAGACATTTCCGCCATAGCCGTTTAGTAGATTTACTACAAAGGGAGCTCGGAGATATTGCTGTCCCTTACTCTGGACGTTGGCCTAGGTTGAATGACATATGGAGTGGATCAAAACGACTAATTATTGCTTACGGTGAAAAAGAAGTGGGAGTAGGTAAGTTTATTGAATAAAAAATTAAAATAGTTGTAAATTCACTAAATGAAATGTACATAAATTGTGTGATACTACTACAAAATATTTACCAAATGTTCCAAAACACACTCACACACACACACACACACACACACACACACACACACACACACACACACACACACACACACACACACACACACACACACACACACACACACACACAAACACACACACACACACACACATAGACACACAACACACACCCACACCCACACACACACACACACACACATATGTATATATATATATATATATATATATATATATATATATATATATATATATATACATACACACACACACACACACACTCACACACACACACACACACACACACACACACACACACACACACACACAAACACACACACATATGGAAAATATTTTCAAGTGATTAATTAAGTTTCACCGAACGTCATGGACTACAAAATTCAAGATTCCTAACAACTGTAAGAGTAGCAAGACCTAGGGTATAAAAATAAACAAATTTCAAATGATTATTATTATTATATTTTATTATTTCAAGAACAATTGCACTTGAGAACATACCTTTTTACACTTTTTTATTAGCTTGGCAAAAAAACCACAACTTAGTGATATTTTTCGCTCTAGGTCAGCCCATTGTTCAATCCTGTGAGTCATGGACAAGACTGTTGCTTAGGTGTGAGTCTGTGGTGTATTGGTGTTCTGTGGTGTGTTATTGTTCATAGAGTAGTTGTTAATCATTTATTAAAAAAATTTTAAAAAAATTTTTTTAGCAATAAAACTGGTTTTATTAGACCAACCTTTAACTTTTCTTGCATTATCTTAACATAAATACTGATATAACTAAAGTGTCCATGACTCATTAGTTCTTGTCAGAACATTGTCAATACATACTATATTAGAATTAGCACAGCACAACACAACACTACACTAACTCAAATGGTTTGGTTTTCTTCAATCTTCTAACCATGGACTGGTTATTGAGAAGTTGAAGAGCCACTGTACTTGGATGAAGATGAAGTCTCATTTCATGTTTTTTCGTTGTCTTCTTTATTTCTTCTGATATTGTCGGAATATTTAGATCTCGGTGAATATCTTTGTTTTTTACATACCAATGGGCATTAACCATATTTCTCAGTACTTTATTTTGGAAAATCTGGAGAATTTCTACATTAGAATACTTTTCACATCCCCACAGTTGACTGCCATACATCCAAACTTGTTTCATAATCTGATTGTAGATTTTTATATTACTTCCTAATGCCAAGTTTGAATCTCTACCCAAGAGCCAGTAGTGCTTACGGTATTTGATATTTAATTCCTCCTTCTTTTTCTTGATGTGGTGGTCTCATCTAGGTTCATATCTAGATATTTAGCTTTATTTTCATAAGGGATGATGATTCCGTTAACCCCCATTAACGGAGGATCTTTCAGTACCTTATTTGTGAAGTTGAGTTGTTAATTATGTGTACAAATATACTAATTGATTGTGAGCATGTTCTGTGTGTTAGAACAAATCGCCAAAGGTAAATACTAAAATAATAGACTACTTTGTTTAAACATACTACTTTCAGCAATAGTGTTGTCTTGGTCATTGATGGGCAAAAAATGCAATCAATTATGAAGGTGACTTGGTAGCGAAACTACAAGTATTTATTTGTAGCAATAAATTAAGTGAAATTTTGTTAGGATAATTTAAAAAGTTCGAATTGAATTTAGTGACACTATCAAAACATTGTAACAGTTTTATATAATAGTTGAAAGTACAAAGTAAAAAATTTTAAATTTTTTAAATTCTTCAATAGAAAGTAGAGTATATCATGTAACTCAATGTATAACTACGTTTAAAATATTCTAAAAGAATTATGTGCTTTACTTATAGATAATAATTATTTTACAGTCTCTGAAAAGTAATCTTTATAAAAGTTTTTACTCTATTACAGAATATTTAACCTGAATTTACTTCAATAATTCTTAAGACACATTGATCAATATCAACCCACATTTCAAACAAGTTCATAATTTAATGTCGTATTTTCTTTTAATGAAGTATTTATTTTAATTTCCACCATTTGAGTGATTTTTTACCATCATCATTACAATGGAACGCATATACAGTCACACAGACAGACAGATTGCATTGCCTGTCCAAGTATCAGAGATTTTTGTTAGTAAGAAGTACGATCCCTTAACTTATTAAAGCTCTTCTTTCTAGAGGAGATCAGTTTGTGAATTGCTGGTGTAAGTACATAACTGGTAAAAGGGACAATAATTTTTTAATGATACAACTATTAATGCTTGCCATAGTTTGTTAATTGTGTGCTGAACTCTTTTGTAGTTAATACTTCGAACGGTTTATTAATCTAAGATTTTTATTCTTGAATTTTGTAGTCCATTACGTTCAGTGAATCTTATTAATCACTTAAACAATAGTTTATGACTATCCGAACTTTAATTTTGTAAATTTGTTAAAACTTACTGAGACAGAACGTTTTCGATCGCTATGTGCCGATCTTCATCAGTGTCTTCTGCTTGGAGATGTCGAGTCAAGCGGTGACGGTTTTGCAGGCAGGTTTTTGATAGTATTAAAAAGTATGTGTGATTTGTATTGTCGGACAAAGAGTCGAACTCAAACAGAACAACAACTCAATATTTTACAATCACATAAAAGAAACAGGACACACATACACAGACATTTACCATAACCTAAAAATCCTACACATCAACAAAAAAGGACCACATCTCAGCACACTAGAACAATATGAAATTTACAGACATTAAAAAACACAAAGTACAAACATATTAAACGAACAAACCCAATACAAATCACACATACTCTTTGATACTATCAAAAACCTGCCTTTAAAACTGTCACCGCTTGACCCGACATCTCCAAGCAGAAGACACTGATGAAGATCGCCACATAGCGATCGAAAACCTTCTGCCTCAGTAAGTTTTAACAAATATACAATATTACAATTGGGATAGTCATAAACTATTGTTTAAGTGATTAATAAGATTTTTAATGCCTAAAGATTAATCTAGCCCTTATAAACTTTATTTATTAAATTTTTCCTAAATATATTTTCTTTAAATAAAAAAAACAAAAACAAAATAAACTAAAGTACTGACATTGTTTCAGAATATAATTGGTTGTGGCCACCAATACGCCAAAAATGGGCAAACGAGAACACAATCAATGGTTTGCAAACATTTCTTGATGCATGTATGAATGACACCAAGTTACGAGATCCACAGTTTGGAATGTGGGCAGCAATGGCGCAACTTACTCCGAGTCACCAAGATATTTTGTTCAAGCGCACAAAAAGTCTTCGAACTATGGCACACACTATTAACCATAAGGTGACTAAATGGTGCCAAGAAAATTGGTGGATGCAAGCTAACATTGTTACAAGTGATTTCTTTCTTGAAAACAATGTGGTCAGCGTAGCAATTGCTGCGAACATTGAAAAAGGGAACATGAATATAAGATATGATTTAAAGTAGAGTAAGACTGCTTTACATCTTATTAATATTTTTATTTTCAAATTGAAATTAAGAGGGTATTGATAAATTTGGTTGTTCTTAAAGAAGTGTCTGTGTACATTTTTAAATTATAACAATTTTATTAAGGCTTAGTTACAATCGCAGAGTCTAAAACTGTCCGGATATAATTTTCTACAATCAAACTCTGTCTTATACTTTTGAATCTACAGTTTTTATACTGAAAAATTTCCTTATACTTTAAAAGTATATCAACATTGTCCAGAGTATGAACAAAATTGAAAAATAGCAAATACATTTTAACCGTGTGTTGTCTATTTTGTACTGACATTTAGGCCTAGCTCTATTTGCTGTGAAATGTTATTTTGTTTAATATTTACTGTTTACAGAATGTTTTACGTTTGGAGAGAATAAATACAGCAATTGTATGGCAATGTACTGGTTGTTATAATGTTGAGTAATACAGTAGTTGAACTATTTTTCACTTGTATTTTTCATTATTCTCTCTACATTAACCCAGGCATTCTGATTGCTATTATAGTTGATAAATTGATTCACGCATACCAGAACTTATTATAACATTTTCTCCAGTTAGTGTGTGTTATTGTGGAATGAACAAGGTTATATATATGTTTTACTATATTATATAGTTTTTCTATATTTATTAAAGTGCTTTTGTTGTATATATTTAGTTCCTTAATATATCATTACGTTTATGATTTATTAAGTCATAAACCACAATAACCACTTACCATAATGATTTTGTCTACAACCACTGATTTAGCAGAAGGTTCTTACTAGTCAGTGCTTTGTTCTATGAAGTTGTAACTGTTTTTATTTTTAGTAGCTCTAATTCTTGTGAGTTAAAGCTGATTTTAAATATTGCAGTTTATAGTTACATATTTAGAAAATGACCTGCAAAGTCTTATTAAATTATTGTCTAAAGGCTTATTAAATTGAGATGTATGGGATTGTGTGCTCGTTAAATAATTGCTCTTAACTTCAATTAAAGCAAATTACACATATTTTATTTAACAAAAAAAAATATTATAAATTACAATCAAATACATATTTCTTAGACATTGCTTTAGTTACTGATTAGTGAACATTTAATATTTGACTTATGAGGAATTTTTACGTATTACAATCAATGGCTGAAATGTCCCTGTATTCGAGTTTGCTTGCTTGCTCTTTTCGTAATTAAATCACAATTTAAACTGAAAACAAACGCACCAAGTAATGCATAAATTACATTTATGTACATGTTGAAATATTTAAAGTTTATTAATTTTGTATTAAACTGTTTAAGCATTTAAATTTTGTAATAGTTCACTAAAGTTTGAATTTGTTCACTTAGCTGTTTTAACAAGGTGTTGCCTCGCATCCTCCTATTTGGAAAAACCTTACTAGATTCCCTCGGTTATGATTTTTAAAAAAGGCTTCAGTAACTCAGCGTTCCATCTTCGTACTTGGCTATGTACGCTGTCTTCTACATTATGATTATAACAAATTAAAAAATGACTGTTACATTAAAAATTGAAAACTAAACATTTCCTCGCTCTTGGAGACGTCCGTTGCTTTCTACATTTTGGCAAGAAGAGGGTTAAATTATCGTCGCAGCTACGTCACGTAGCTACCGCGCATCGTAGTGCGCATACAACTTTAATCTTAATTTGTTTTTAAACTTTTCCTACAGATGCCACTACCAACCAGAGATTTCATTTAAAACATTTCTAACAAATCACAATTTTTTGATATAGTTGTATATTGTTACAATTTTTTGAATACATTCTCGTTCGTTTTCTGAAATTTCCTTTTTAATATGTAACACCATCTAAAGTGTGTTACAAAGTGAAAACTAGACTAAACATTTGCTCCACTTTTCTTTCACATCTTATTTGTGCTTCTCTCATAGTGAGGAAAGTGTGCTGAGAAATATCAGTAAATTAGCGATTTTAGTAACATATCCATGGTTTAGAAGAGACAGGACAGTATGGTTTACTTGGCCCATACCGTATTCAAGGGAGGTAATATGGCCACCACAGTACTTCACTATCCCCTTATTACCCTAGGGACTGATCTGACCTGGGGTCTGAACATTCAGATATTCTTTCATTAGTGCTAATGGGAATCGAAACCAGGACCTTTAGTTTTGTCAGAGCTCAATTTTACCACATAACCACTCTCAAGAGAAGTATATGTCATAAAACTAATGATTATTTATTAAACTTGTATGGTTTTATCCTTCACCCTTTTCAAACTATATTATTCATAATAGTTAAAAAATGGGATTTAATTTTAAATACAGTTGAACCTCTGTATTACGAAGTCGCTTATCCAGAGAAAAAAATCCTTGTAGAGAGGTATTCGTTATTGAGAGGTTGTGTTGTAAAGAATGCTCCCACCCCATCTTACTGATCTTACCGCATTACGCATACCGCACTACCTGCGGTAATAAAAGGGATACAGTATAATATCGCGAGCGTAGTTAGTGTAATAGGCCAATGTTAATATAGGATAATGTTTTATAGTGTCTCAATTTATTTGAAATTCAAGTTGTTAAAAATGTTTTATTGATGTTTCTTCATTATATTAGATATACACATTCAATATTTTTCATAGGGTCTACTCTGTATAGGCTATTATGATAAGAATGCTTATGAAAACTTACTGGTAAATAAGTACACTCACAAAGCATGACTTGAACGTAATGGAATTTAATCGAAGCAAACTCAGTAGGCCGTAATTTAGTAACTGTATTATTTATTAACCGTATTAAATTTTTTAATACTTTCAACACGGCGGCGATATTGATGATCTCATCAAACTACTGCCTGTTTTTCCTTAACTTCCAGCTCTGACGGCAGTGAAACGCCATGCGGGTTGCATAGCCTGTCTTAGCATCTAATTATCGACCCCGTTGTTTTCATCTCAATAATTTTATTTGTAACATATACATTTTTATTGGTGACATTAGAACAGTGTATTAGACTCTAAAATATTGTTTTATTATCGGGTCAAAATTTAAAAAAAGAAATAATACAAATGATAAATTACTGTATGAGAAATAAGAAAACACAATAAAAAAGACAGAGAAAAAAGAAAATTTATATACAAAACTAAAGACCCTACTACTAAAATATATTACATATTAAAATAAGCACTCAACGTTTCACTCAAAATGTTTGTTTCTTTTTGTGCCAAGTGTTTCGGAGATCGTAATGTAATCGGAGACAAAGATAATACATATGTCACGTCCGAGACTATTTATAGCCGAGATAAGCTGACATTGGTTTACTACAATCTTATGTTGACACAATCGGGCGTCCAAGCATTTTGTCAATGACTCATATTTACAATAGTCTGTTCCCACCTCCAGTTGGTTTATTAACTCTAACAAGACAGTTATCGTTTATTCTTGCGTTAGTTCAGAAAACTTGGTTAATTTTTATGATCGTTGTTTTTACCGGATATTCTGCCGCGTTAAATGGTTCAAACTAAAAAAAAAACATTAAAATATAAAAGTTAAACCAAATTAAATCTGTTCATTAACTTCCTAAGTCATTGTTTCAGTTGAAGCATCAAAAGTTAACTTGGGAGGGTCGGATTTAAAAACAACTCAGGCACAATGTTCTCCAAACTCTTTTAAAGCACTGGCGTAAAAATCAAACCTTTATATAGATATCGACACTAGAGAAGTTTCAATTAGCCTGGGAGTAAGCGTGCCGGTTTGCTCGCCGTATCTAAAGAATTAAGCTGGGAGCGCATCTGTAAGGAAACCCAGAGCGTGCCGGAACGCTAGCCATGGTGAACGTGTTAACTGAACCGAACTATAACATGCAGTCAATTGCCGACATGTGTTTCGCCTATCATTCTTGGTTTTGTTGACCCTCCTGCTGAAAATAAACAATTTCCTAGAAATGACATTGTGAGGTGCCTATACAACACTACATTTCTTCGGTTGAAATGGAAAAACATTCGTTATTGAGAAGTCCGAAATTCGTTACATAGAGTTAAATAAGCAGTATAACTTCTAAAATGTCATGGGACAAGATAAATATTCGTTATATAGAGGATTTCGTTATCTGGAGGTTCGTTATATAGAGGTTCGACTGTACTTATTTTTTTAAAGTGAGATAAAAAACCAAAACAATCTCATTACCTTTAAGGACATGTGAAACTCAGTGATAATGATTGTGTGGTAACATTAAAAATTGTGTCTAATTAAATTTAAAAAAAAAATTAATATGAATTCAAGCTATTTGTGAGGTTACAAAGATTAGATCTGATGGGAGTATTGGATGGCAAAATCAATCAGAGTAAACATTTTGTTGCAGTAATACTTAAATCAAAATATTAATAAATAATAAATTACGTCAATAATATTGACCGTTTGAATCTTCTTGAAAAGGTTGATCAGACTTTTTTTCCATCTGCAACTTTAAATACTTCTTCACACACATTTGCTTTGGGATATAAAATAACACGTAAAAGCTTTCCTATGGTAACACTTACTGTACTATAAAGCGAGGAAAGTCGTTTCAGGAGATATGTCTTTAGGTTTCTTTAAAGGTCAGGCGTGGTTAGAGTTGACAAAGGGATACATCTCCCAAAATGGCTGTCCTAATTTATAGGAAATGTAAGTGCTATTATAAATTTTTACATGTTTATTGTATGCGTATAGGGTAAATATAGTAATATTTTACTCTCTCTGTTCTTGTTAAAAAATATGAAATAAAAATTTTAGTCAGGTAACAGGTGATCACTTCTTTTCACTGCCAGTTAAGAGTATGTCTGTTTCAGGTAAGCATGTCTATTTCCGCCTATGCTGTGAAATAATTTTTCCCTGTTGCCAACGTGAGGTATTGTTCAACAGTAATTAGTTAAATTAGTGTTAGATAACAAGAGTTAGATAACAAAACTTGTTGACATCATAAATCCTAATACTCACCAAAATACACCCACATCCCCGCCCTAATATCCCACCCCAATCCTAACCTACAGAAACCTTAAGGTCAGTTACGGCCTGAGTTGACAGTGAACACATCTCCCAAAACGGCAGTCTGCAATAATTATAAACGTAGGTAGTATTAAGGCAAGTGTAATAAGTTAAAAAGGTTATGTCTCAGTAAGTTTTTCATGAATTTACATAAATTAAGAGCCTAAATTAGGAACTACACTATTGTTAAAGGCAAATGTAAAAGCTACACCAATCTTTCGAAGCCAATTATTTTAAAGTATTTTTCAAAAATTAAATTTTCAATGTATCGGCATCATGTTTTATTATATTTTCTTTGTCCCCGAGGGCTACTTCAATCAAAAACTACCTTAGCCTAAACTATTACTGTACAAGCATTACACAAGTTAGTAAGAATAACCAGAAAAATTGAATTCTTATATCTTTATTTATTACATTTACATCTTAATAAAATTAATCAAGTACCTATCCTAACTTAAACAAAAAGTAGTAAAAGTTTAATCTTTGCATTAAACCAAAGTATTAAACTGGCTCAAAAAAAATGTACAGCTTATAAAATAGACATTCACAGCCAAAACCCCAAGTAAAGAGCTTTCATAGTAGATATTAAAAATCGTCATTAATTCTGCAGTAGTTTATCAATGAAACTGGTTAATCAAAGCAGTACCTAATTTTTTTATTTTGACATAATATATATATATATATATATATATATATATATATATATATATATATATATATATATATGACATAATGAACATATATAGGGCATAATGAATACATTACAAATACTCTGACAAACGTTATAGTGAGATAATGAGAGGAAAATCTAGAAAAGCTTTTTATGAAATATTAATGTACTTAATTAGTCATATAAATAAATATTTACACTTTTCACTGAAAAGACGTAAAAAATGAGAAAAATATATTTACTAACAAGAATTTGAGAAAATTGTTTTTATATTTTGGATAGTTGCCATGGGGGTCCTACTTGATAAACGTAACTAAGAATTTTTCATTTTTGCATATAACTGAGCTACTTAAAAATACATCCTAAATAAATCAAAATTTATTTTCTTGTGACGTCATAATCAGTGGTTTATATTTTAAAAAAGTACAAAAATAGCCTCCATTTACGAGCATTGAAACTGTATAAATTCAGTTTTTAATAAATGAGCACCATATTATACTAGATTACTATGATTACTTATATTTAACAATACAACCACAAAGTATCCAGTTACAAAAGCTTTGTATATATTTAAAAAAAATTAGGTTTGCCAATGTAAGCCATTCATGTACGTCCCAAACATATAGAACTAATTATAGTATGAAGTAAAATGGAGGCTATTTGTGCAATTTTGCATTTGGTTAGATTAGATACTCTACTTCAGTCAATGACAGCCCTCTGCCAATCAGCATCGACAAGACAAGGCTGGTAATTGGTGAGTGGCTGTCATCAGAAGTACTTGGTAGATTTAGATGGTCAGCAGTCCCCTGGCCAGTGTTGCAAAGAGGGTACTGTTAACAGCCAGACCAAACCTATGCAGATGGGCTTGTATGAGCAGTATATATGTGGAAGTTTGTAATGGCAGATGTTCTCTCCAAAGTATATGGGATTAGGCTTGTATGGAAAACTTCTTCCCTCTGCTGGCCTCTTTGTAGCTCTTGTTGACGATAATCCTGATTGTCCTCTATCTGTTTTTTTGGCCATGGACAGGCTCATTGGCATTAGTAGTTACTGCATACAAGCATTAGGTTATACAATTTCATCTGCTTTAATGTGTGGCAAAGCCAAGGTAGGGCCGTGCCCCCCAAACCAATCAATTTTAGCAAAAAATGTTAACCTATAAAACAGTGATAAGCTTTTAGTAAAACAGCTTCCCGATAACCCAACAATTGTGTAATTGTAAGTGTTAAAATAGCATAAAATATTATTTCTAGAGATAAAAATGTTCAGAATCTTCCCAGGAAGGTTCTTCCCTCTGCCCCTCCGGGTCATGTTCCCTCCAACCATCGTCCTAGCTATGCACCTGGCTTTAACATTCACCCCTAGATGATTCAGAGCCCAATGAACGTATATCACCTAACTACATTCACATTGAAGCTAAAGTAGCAGGATTCCATGTGGTAAAACATGATATTGCTAAACCTGATGCAGTGGCCAAGATACCTTCACTAGCTTCCACAGAAATTACGGTCAGATTAAGTAGAAAACCTAATTTATTTTGTATAAATAACCCACTCTAACTGGCTATTTTGTAACTATATACTTTTTGTAATGCAATTAAATATAGTTCAGCAATTCCTGAAGAAGTACCTGCTGAAGGAGTATTTTTAATATTTTCACTTAAGCTATACGAACCTTGTAAACTATGATGATCATAGTGTATCTGTGAAACCATTATTTATAGTTTGAAACATTTAAAATAACTTTTTACTTGATTAGAAAGAATTATTAAGTAACATATTAAAATTAAAAAAAATGGAGTTGACAAAGTCTTTGCAAAGAGTTTACACTCCTATGTAATCCTCTTTTGAAAAATATTACTTCTATAATTTCAAAAATACTTCATTTTAGAGGACAAGCTATTATCCAGTCTCTCTCAAATATGTCAAACATCTAAAACAAATTACTTACAGTATTATTATTTTAATTCTATTTTTCATTGTAATGGGCCTGGAGTCTGATAGATTGGACTGTTGAATGTGGGTCCAGGAAATCCTGGATTTCCATTTTTCTCAGGAACATTTTTATTTACTAACAATTCTGGTTCCCTGTTATTTAATGTTTCTGGAGTTGATGATAAATATTGATTCCCAGAAAATCTTCCAAGGTTTCCATCTGGATTTCTAGTTTGTCCAAGATTTGAGTTTTGTCCAGGATCTAATGGTTTATCTTTCAAAGTTTGTTCTATAGGTTTTGTTTGTGCTGGAAATTGGTTTCCTCTTCTATTCACTCGTAAATTTTGTCTTGGTCTAGCATCTAGGCCAACATTGCTGTCTTTCTTTGGAGCATTGTATATGCCTGTTGTACTATTATTTTCATTTCTAGGTTCAGAATTAATTCTTTTGCTTGAATCAAACTGGTCATTTTGTTTGCTAGTGTTGTTTTGACTATTGTTATTTACGTTATCAGGTCCTTGATTATTTGAATATTCATTTTCTTGATTTTCATTTTCATAATTTCGATTCCTGTTTGGAACACCGGTTTCTGCTCCATGAAAAATATCATTTGGCGGGAAAAATCCATTGTTATTTCCTTGGTAGTTGATACTATCGTCTGGAAAACCATAGTTATTTCCATTCTGACCTTGACCAGAAGGGATGAAACCGGACTGTTGGTCGGACTGTTGATATTGACCATCCTGAACTCCAGGATTGCTGACTGGAGCATCTCCTCCTACACCTGAAGCAGGAGCAGAAAACTCTTTCTGTTGTCTTAATCGCTCAAGTTCCTGTTGATCTTCAAACAGATCCTGTACATTCTCGCAAACAAAGTCGTACCACCAGTCGCAAACCAGATATTTTTGATTGAAAACACTTCCGCTTGGACATAGGAATGAGTGTTTTACCCCTCCAACTTCACAAATGTGAAAAACCTGAAAATGAAAACACATATAACTCAGATGTTATGACACTGGTTTCAAATTCAGTAAATTAAAAAAAAAGTCATAAGTAATTATTTGATTAACTAAGTGAAAACTATAAATGTAAACAATATTTGAGCTGACTTGTGAGTTGAGGTTATAAACACAAGAAATACACACAACTCACAATTATAAAACTTTAATCTTAAACGAGTTTCAATGACTATATGTCGTCATCACATTAGTGATTCTATCACAATCATATAACTTAAAATAAAGAAATGGAACATAACCTATAATATTTTAACAAAAGTCAGAATCAAGACTTTATTAAAGTCTTGGTTAGCGTAGTGAGTTGGCTTCGCCAATGAAACGACTGTTCCGAAACACGTCAGCAAGTAAGTTAATAGTGTTTACTTAGTTAATCAAATGATTTGTTCAGTGAATACAAGATGACAACAACTTAAAGCAACTGTGGCGTAAATGTTTATATTAATTAAAACAACCTCTCACTACAAATCCAACAAATTTTATTTTAACCTTATGTATTTGTAAAAATACCTCTGAAGATGATTACTTTGTAGTCGAAATGTACATAAGGTTAAAATAAAATTTGTTGAATTTGTGGTGAGAGGTTGTTTTAATTAATATAAATACAAGATGATTTCAAGCAACTTTTAAAAACCTGACATCAATCATTTAAATTAAAGGTTCTCTGAAAATAATTAATTTGTTTATAAAGTTTTAATTCTACAATATTTTGTAAAACAATGTCTTAGTAAAGAAGTTCATTGCAACCAGAATGGTGTTATGAATCAGTTTACACCCTGACTATTGTTTCATTAATTTAGAGCTGTTGTCTACAATGTTAATCTAGTTTAAACCCAAGGGGTAGGAACAACAATTTTAGGGGTAAACCTGTCTAGATTAATAATAAAATTTCTGTTTACAAAAATTGATTTAAATTTGTCACTTTTGTAAAGAACTTCATAATAATTCCAAAATATAAGTGTCCTCCATTTGTAGCTGATAGAGAGAAACTAAATGTAGACCCCGGTGTCTACTTAAACGGGTTTGTTTGAATAAGCTTATAGACCTATTGTTTTATTAGAAACTAAACAAATAGGCGAACATGTGTATGTGATCAGTGTAACACCGAAAGGGGACCAAGGAGGCCTCTTGGGCATCCTATAAAGAAAAAATAATTATGCAAGTCCTCCATCATTGGAAAAGGTTTAGTGCGCATGCGCCCTATATAAGTTTAACTACAAAGATTGACTAGTAAGTAAGTGTTAACATTGTATTTTTTAGGTATATTTGTGCCTGAAGAATTAGGAACGTTAGTTTGCAAATGAAAGTGTTAATAATATTTAAATGCATTAATAATGAAAGCTGCAGGGATGTCCCTTAAAAAAACACAGTTGTTGAATTTGCGCCCTAAAATAAAACAAAGTAACCTGATTGGTTTGGGGTAATTTTACAACAGAGTTGATTTCCCCTCCTATTGCTGAAGCTCTAGTCCCCCCTTAATGAAATTTTGGACGCTCCACAGTATCCAATAGAAAGTAGGTATGAAACAAGTTTCGAATTTTGTACTTCTTTAGGCAAAACTTGATTTTTTATTGAAAAATACGTTTGCTTATAAGTTATGTAAAAAGTTGTGGTTTTTACACGTTTTCGTTTTTGGAGAAAAATGACTTTTTGATTTCACAAGGATGTGCAAACTTCTACTTTCTCTCAGGCGTGAATGGAAAAAATGATTTTACTCGTAGGTCCTGAATAAAAGTTATAATCATATATATTAACTTTTTTTTATATAGAAGTTTTTCCAGCTTAATCTATACAATTTTTAAAACCAGGATTAAAACTAAGTATGTAGTAAAATTTTTGTAGTTCCATATACTTTTTAATAATGGAAAACCTATTATTATCAATTATTTCATAACTATTTCAATTACTTAGCTCTTACAAGGGCGCCGAAAGATATCTTGCCCGACTATACGCTAAAACCCAAGGCCGGCTGTGTATATATAACTGTACTGCTGTCTTGAGAATACTGTAGTCACACCGTCAGATCAGTAGTAATCGTATCTAACCGACACAACAGCCTCTGTGTGGTGGAGGAAGCGTTACAAGTGGAATAAAGCCTGCGGTCTTCTTTTGACCAATTGCTTTATTTGCTAAACAATGGAAGCGGCCTTTCGTCCTTTGATGCTATTATTCATCGTAGGTTTTTGGGTTTATGACTTGTATTTTTAAACTGGCGTCCAAATTATTATTTCAAATTTGGATCTGTTGTTTTATTGCTCTTTTGTATTGTACTTCTATTCTTCTTTGAATCGATTTATTCCCTTTGGAAATATTACTTATATTAGAGAATTTGTTGTGGTGTTTATGTTGAGTATATTTCGCGTAATCTCGCCCGGAACAATATTCTCTGAACGAGTTCACATATAACATACAGATGTCTAAAATGCACTGGACCTGGGAGAGGTGGCGAGAGATCCGATATATAAACTGTACCGCAGTATCCAATACAAACAATTGTAAAAAATTCAAAAACAGATTTTAATAAAACTTAAGGAACGTAAATTTGATAAGTCTATCTATTAATTAGGGCAAACAAAATATGGGTGGAGAAATGCTTTAATAGAGTTTTAATACTATCTTATAGCACCCATCTAGAACAATGAATTGTTCTAACTTCATTTCAATGGAACAGATATCGATGGAAAACAAAAGGTTTATAGAATGTTTAACGTCGAATAACCTCGAGAAAATAACAGAGAAAATTTGACATCGAGATAATAGGTGGAAAAAATAAAAATAAATCAAGTTTGAGGGCGAAAGTACGAAGACATATTTAGTTACGACAGGTTCTGGCGTCAAAAAATGTTTTTTCTCATGGGTAATCTAAGGAAAAACATTTTATCGCCTATAAAGAACGGCGAAATTTCAATGTTTATTTTATACTAATTATCAACTTGACGAATTTGTAATTAAAGTAAATTTATGAAAAAAACATACAGAAAAGTTTTCTATCGCACAAGGTGTTCTTCGTCAGTGTATAGGAAGCGCTGTTAAGGTTAAACCGGCAAATACGATTTGTGTTACTTGGCAGCATAATGAATTGGTAAGGTGTTTCCTCAACCCCCTCTAGGGCTTCAACCATCAACACCGGCCACTAATTGAAAACGCTGTTTGTCTGGTAACTTTGGTTTGATTCTTAAAATAAATACGAGTATAATTACTTGTAAATAACTAAATACTAGTAACTAAATTACAATTAATAATTATAATAATATTAAAATTTAATGCAATTAATTTATAAGTATTAATTAATTTACTAAATATCAATGCCTCACCTGACACCGAGCTTCGACGTCGGCAAAGTACCCGGGAAAGGTTTTGTCCGAACATGTAAATGAGGTCTTCGGAATGTCATTAAACACCGGGTAATCCTGCTCCGGCTCTCCAGGGATGGCTTCGGAAATCAGATCATCTCCTTCCCCTGATGGTAGCTCTTCCGCTCCCTCGAAACTCTTACTTCCTCTCAGTCTTTGTGTTTCTGGTCCTGGCTCAGGGCTTTGCTGCTCGACGGGTTGTGGTTGTTGGAAGTTAGGATAATTTAACTGGTTTTCTTCTGGTCCTACGTTTTGGCCGTAGTTTGTGACCGGAACGTTAGGGTTAAAGCTGTTTTCGTATCCACTCGGTGGAGGAGGCAGTGGCTGCAGAGGTTGTGGAGGCTGTGTTATAAAAAGAAAATCATTAATACTTTGTATTGCAAATACCTGTATCTGTGCTTGCTATATACTTTAGCTAGTGGCTATACCTCCCATATAATTCAGCTAGTAGCTATGCCTCCCATATAATTCAGCTAAGTGGATATACCTCCCGTATAGTTCAATAAGTGGCTATGCCTCCCTTATAATTCAGCTAAGTGGCTATACCTCCCGTATAGTTCAATAAGTGGCTATGCCTCCCATACAGTTTAGGAAGTGGATGTTCCTCCCAATTTAGTAAGTTGCTGTACCTACCGTATAATTTAGCTAGTGACTATACCCCCAATATAGTTCAACAAGTAGCTATGCCTCCTTATTCAGGTAGTTGCTATGGTTTCTATACAATTCAGCAAATTGATATGGCTCCCATATAACTCAGCTAGTAGCGCTATCTCTCATATAGTTCAACAAGTGGCTATACCCTCATCTAGTTCAACCAGTGGCAATGGCTCCCATATAGTCCAGCAAGTGGCTATGCCTTCCATATAATTCTGCAAGATACTAAGCCTCCCATGTAGTTCAAAAATTGGCTATGCCTCCCATATTATTCTGCAATTTTCTAAGACTCCCATATAGTTCAGTAAGTGACTATGGCTCCCATATAGTGCAGCAAGTGGCTATTCCTCCCATATAATTCAGCAAGAGGCCAACCCTCCGATATAATTGAGGAAGTGACTATGCCTCCCATATAATTCTGGTAGGTACTAAGCCTCCCATGCAGTTCAACAAGTGGCTATACCTCCCACATAATTGAGCAAGATGCTACGCCTCGGACATTTTTTTATATTGGACAAAATGTTTTAGAAAAGAAACAAACTTTATTTCATTCATTATTCATCCGTCCTGAAGATTCCCTAGCGCTATTACAACCAACTGGCCAATCGCTGATACAGCCACAGCAACAGTCACAACTGGCGATATCTGCCAAGGTCAGGGCACCGATCTGCTTAAACCCCTTGCGAGCAATCACACGGTTCTCTCTCTACCGAAACAAGTCCAGTGTTATCCATGTTATAGATATGTGGCCGGGACTTGTGACGTTGCATCACAGTTATCAAGGAAATCCGAAGCATTGGTTTTGTTAAAGCTTGTGACGCGTCTTGCGCTTTACGCAAAGTCAATGTTGACTGACGTTTCAGAAATCCCGTCATTAGAGTGTCGCACCGTCTTAATGGTATTTTTTTTTTTTTATCTAAAACTATATCAGAGTTATAAGAAAAATGTACTTCTGTTGGTTATATACCAAAATAAAATCATACTTTTGTTTCAGATATTTCTCCAGCATTGCTTCTACTTTAAAGGCCCTATTACCTTGCAAATGGCCGGAACTAATACTACAGGCCCCTGATTGTGTTTTGTCTGGAATACGTTTTTTAACAAAACTTTCGAGAGCTTTGTAGTCTACGTTAAACTCCACAGCTGCTTCTCGCAATGACAGTTTTCTGCGTTTTGAGTGATTGTGTGGCCCTCACATACCCTGAACGTTTGCCGTAACTCTGTCTACTGTCTTTACTATCTACAAAGAAATGCAAAGGTTAGATAATTTGCAATTCAAACCATTCAACTATTGTGAGAAAATTTCCCTTGCGACGTATTTATGCTAAGTTTGTACTGTATTTTTAACGAATATAAGTTAGCCGAGGTGAAACGAATAAAGGTTAATAACAAGTTAATACCCACACATTCTAATCTAATGGGCGAACCGTGAAGAAACAGGTAGAAGGATGAAAACGTTTACTTTGTCTAGTCAGTAAAATCTCCCTCCGCCAGCTAGATTTCCCACAGGTGAACTTCTGACAAATTACCCCTCCCTGCCCAACATTATAATACAGCCACAAGGTACTCAGATAGAACATAGCTGGTTATAAAAAATAAAGTTTCATAATGTAACCTATCTGTTGGACAAGTGAAGCTGTCTCCCTTTTGTTGTACTTTATTGCATTGTTGTACAGAAGTTGGTCGTGATCTGTTACTTCACGCAACTAGTCATCGCACGTTAGTAAACTATGTTTGAACAAACATAACCTTACCTGATTCTTTGTAGGTATAAACTATGTTTGAACAAACATAACCTTACCTGATTCTTTGTAGGTACAGGGCGTTCCAAACATAATACGAGTGATACTGAAAGACTGTTACAGATAACTAAACTATTTAAACTAATTTAAAAAAATACCTAACTAAGTGAATACGTAATTGCTTACTTGTTGACGCGTTCCAAAACATTCGTTGCTTTTACGAAGCTAACCCTCTACTGGCGGCATCGGTTGTGTGTAAAGGCTCTAACGGGAATGAATTTACGACTGTGGAATGGGGTGGGTTGTTTGGGTTTTGTGTCATATAACAGAAAAGGTTGTTGGCATCAAAGTGTGTGTGATCTTTTAATACGTTTTCTTTATCTGCTGCGTAGTGTTTGTAGATTTCATATTTTTCTAAGGTCGTTAGTTTTTTACGTTGTTTTAATATGTGCAGAACATTTAAATTAGTGTGTATGTCTGTGTGTGTGTGTGTGTGTGTGTGTGTGTGTGTGTGTTGGGGGTTTTTTTAGGTGTTTTGCGTAGCTGAGTTTAGGGTGTGTTTGTTTTTTTGGTAATGTGTTCTTCGAAGCGTGTATAGAGTGACCTGCGGGGTTGGCCGATGTTATAGTTGGGACAATCGTTACAAGTTAATTTGTAAATACCTGAGAGTTTGTATTTGTTAGTTTCTTTTTTAAAAGGCTGTATGTGCTGTCTTAAAGTGTTTGTTGTTTTGTAGGATATTTGGTAATGTAGTTTTTTGAATGTGGATGTTTTTTCTGTGTGTTTTTGTTGTGGTAGGTGAGGGATATGTATTTGTTGTTTTTGTGTGGTTTGTCTGCGTGGCCGTTTAGTGATGTTGTTTACGTTTAATTTTCATGTATATTATTGCCTATGAGTGTATATTGGTTGCCGTTTTGTTAAGCGATTTAATTTATTGTATTGAGTTATTCGTCGTAGTTTTTCTGTAGCATAGGTATATTGATTAGGCGGTGTAACATATGATTAAATGCAGCGTGTTTGTGTTGTGTGGGGTGATTAGATGTATTATGTATGACAATATCTGTAGTTGTTGGTTTTCTGTATATTTTGAAATTATGTCTGGTGTTGTGTTTGGTGATAGTAAGATCTAGAAAGTTTATTTTATTGTTTTCTTCTAAGTCGAGGGTAAATGTGAGGTTTTGGTGTATGCTGTTAATGTAGTTGTGTAGTTGTTTGATTTGCCGTTTGTTGCCGTTGTATAATAATAAAATGTCATCTACATATCTATGGTAAGAAATTATTTTATGTGCGTGATTATTGTTCTGTAGAATGTATTGTTGTTCGATATGGTGTAGGAATATTTCTGCTAGGATGCCTGAGATAGGCGAACCCTTTGGGAGGCCATCTTTCTGTGTGTAGTATTTGTGTTGGTATGTGAAGTAGTTTTGTGATGTGATGAGTTTGGTGAGTGTGATTATTTCATGTGTGAGTTTATGTAGAGTGTTGTTTGCTGTGAGTATATTTTGTAGTATGTGGAGTATTTGTTCTATTGGCACATTAGTAAAATGTTAGCTTCGTAAAAGGAACGAATGTTTTGAAACGCGTCAGCAAGTAAGCAATTACGTATTCACTTAGTCAAGTACTTTTTAAAATGAGTTTAATCAGTGAATTCAAGATGATTACAACAAGCAACTTAATCTATTTAATCAATCTGAAGTTGAAATAAGTAAGTTCAGTTTACCGTGTTTGATAGTTTCGTGCTTAATGAGATTGAAGGTAAGTTTCTCAAGTTTCTTAGAAGAGTGTTGCTCTCAGACGAAGCCACATTCCTCACAAATGGTACTGTTAATCGTCACAAGAGTCCGGTAAGGAGTTTAGCATAACCTAGTATCGTGCAGGAACATCTGAGCTATTCGCCAAAAGTGAACTTGTGGCGAGGCTTTATGTATGACCAAGTGATAGGTCCTTATTTTCCGCCGAAAAACAATTAATAGCATAATTTAACTGTATATGCTAGAAAAATGTTTGTTTCTCTAAACACTGAACAACAAGAACAGCAAGTTGGTCAACGAGATATTTTAATGCAAGATGCATGCCTTAGGAGGTGCGCGACACACTACGCAACAGATTTACCAGTGGCTGGACAGGCAAGATGGCGGCATGCCTTAGGAAGTGCGCGACACACTACGCAACAGATTTACCGATGGCTGGACAGGCAAGATGGCGGCATGCCTTAGGAAGCGCGCGACACACTACGCAACAGATTTACCAGTGGCTGGACAGGCAAGATGGCGGCATGCCTTAGGAAGTGCGCGACACACTACGCAACAGATTTACCGATGGCTGGACAGACAAGATGGTAGCATGCCTTAGGAAATGCGCGACACACTACGCAACAGATTTACCAATGGCTGGACAGGCAAGATGGCGGCATGTCTCAGGAAGTGCGTGACACACTATGCAACAGATTTTCCAATGGCTGGAAGGCAAGATGGCGGCATGCCTTAGGAAGCGCGCGACACACTATGCAACAGATTTACCAATGGCTGGAAGGCAAGATGGCGGCAAGCCTTAGGAAGTGCGTGACACACTATGCAACATATTTACCAATGGCTGGACAGGCGAGATGGTTGCATGCCTTAGGAAGTGCGCGACACACTACGCAACAGATTTACCAATGGCTGGACAGACAAGATGGCGGCATGCCTTAGGAAGTGCGCGACACACTACGCAACAGATTTACCAATGGTTGGACAGGCTGCTATACCAGGAGTAATGGTTGTAAACCCTTTTACTTCTATATCTTTAGATTAGGAACAAATTTAATTCACCCATTTAACCTATTTCCGTTTAATTTTAGGCATTAGAATATCGTAATATGATATTAGTTTTAATAAGTTTGCCTTTTGGAGTAAAAGTAGCTCCTAATATCTCTAAAATTACCAACAACCCTCCAAAATAAACTTTTGCTTCCCTACAAGGACTAAGTACTTTGTTCTTTATTTATCAGGACAGGTTAATTTAACTGCTTCTTTAGATAAAACATTATAACCACATGGTACATATATATCTCTTAATTTAAAATTATAAATTTTGTAATTTGTTAACAAAACTTCAATATATAATAGTATTCTTTCAATGTCTTTCAAAATACAATCAATATTTTCTCATTCAATTAAGTCTTGCAAAGCCTGTTTCATATGATCTGAACTCATCTTTAGGTTCCAACACAACCAATAAGTCGGCAGAAGTACTGTTGTTGTCACAATGCATATTTTAAACCCTTAAAGCTACTCTTCACTGGTCTATTGTCGACCATGGGCTCACGGAGAGCTTTGAAGCCCAACGTGAACGTAATGTGTCTTGGATGTCTTTGGGTTTGTTAGTTTTAGTGTAGTGGATTTTTACATCAAGAGAAGTGAAGCAGAGTGCGAGGATATTTGGGTTCATTATATTTATTGTGATGACAAGATTGCTTCTGCAGACAGAACTGGAAGATGTATTCACAGAGTATGATACAACCTGACCAAAATGTTACGGCTTGTACAAAAGTTAGGTGAATGATAATAATTTTAAACTTTGTTCGCTCGGGAACAAGGCATTTATTATGTAATATAGATGCTCAAAAACATCAATGTTCGATAAAATTCTCGTGTAATTAAGATTGGTTCTCAACACAAGTGAATCTGTTTCCTTTATGATAAATCTTTCAAAGTGAATATTTTGTATCCTACGACTTGAAGAACATAAACCTTAAGTATTAAAATACAAACTTTACAAACGTTTTCGACTGTACTTACCAAACAAGACCTGTGTCGTCACTGGAGGGGTTAATAATAACAGGAGAAGTACAAAGAAAGAGGAGAGGGTGTTTGTCTATTATATGGGCAGGTCAGATAAATCAGATTGCTCTAGTACTTTTATAGACAATTATGCAGCCTAATATGGTGGAGAATAGATTGATAAATAATATTTAAAAATTACGGCCCTCAGTTTCAAGTTGATGAAGAAAGAGGCAAAGGAGTGAAATAGAGGGGAGAGTTAAAAGAGAAAGAGGAAGAATTATGAGAGGAAAAGAGAGGGCAGATAGTAAACAGAGAGAGAGAGAGAGAGAGAGAGAGAGAGAGAGAGAGAGAGGGGGGGGGGAGAGAGAGGGAGAGAGAGAGAGGGAGAGAGAGAGAGAGATAGGGAGAGAGAGAGAGGGAGAGAGAGAGAAAATAGAGGAGGACCGAAAGGAAAGAGAGCGAATTTTAGAAAAACAATCTTCCCAAATTTGTTCAAAAAAGTAGAAGTATATCTTATTTACGAGTGGATAATAACTTCCACTTTCCAGGATTTCGTTACAAATATATAAATACTTTAAAGTCTAATATTCGGAATAAGTCAAAGTTTGAGAAAGGCCTTAAAAGAAAATAGACGGAAAGTGGTCGTATAAAAGAAAACGGTGAAATATTTGGGGATGGAATTGAGTTTGCCTAAACTTAAAACTTCGATACGCGCTAAACACTTGTAATAACAAGGCCCTTATCCACAACGAATCATAGAGGCTATAATAGCAGCTTAATTGTTAAAATATACAAACATGTGTTTATTGCGGCGCTTAGATATAACGAGAAGGAGACGTTTTACCTTGTGTTGGCGTAAGAGGTGATGAAGTAAAACATCTCCTGGAACGTTCGTCCCTTGTTTGAACACCATAAGCACCACTCTAAGTAAGATGTTATACATTTTTATACAGTTAGAGTGAGTGTAAAAGTGAATAGTAGCGACACAGTCAAGAGGGGCGCACAAAATGTAGTAATAATTGCATTATAGCTGTGGCCAGGCTAACCATAGCTCGTTAAGCTTTAAACTCATAGAACAAGTAATGTAAAAAAGACATAATTATTATATTTTCCATATAAAAAAATTATAAAAGTTAAATTTATGAATATAATATTTCTAAAAACACTTTTTAAACAAACAATCTTTTAAATTTGATAAAATAATAACACACTGCAATATATAACTTATAACTTTCATAACACTATTTTATAAACTGGTTTTCACTATTTTCAGAAAGAATTTATCGTAAGATATTTACCAATAAAGACTTACCGGCTGCGCGCGCACTGTCATAAACCACAAAAACACCACCAACGCAGAGTCCCGCATCTTGAACTGATCCTGTTGCGCCAATAAAGGCACATTTTATACAAGCACAAATCTGAAGTGAAAAGAACTTTCTGCAGAACGGAGGAAGTTAGAGGTGATGTGTATTTAGCGCGATCCAATAGAGTGCAACGCGTGCATTGATCTGTTTAAAGAGACGCGTAAATTTATAGCGGTGGGATTTAAAACGACGTTGTTTTTAATCGATTTTAAAAAGACGGAAATTGTAGTCACAATGTAAAGCCGGTACAAGCCCGTATAGTGGTATATAAGCGATCAACTAAGTCGCGTAAAGAAAATGTTGAAGTGATTCATAATAGAAAAAAATTATTAAACTAAAAAGCAAAAACAGCTGGTTGTAGCGTAATAATTATCACACGAGTAGCGTAGTATTTGAGATCGTTTAATGGTCTCACTGAAGATGGTAAGTCATTGAAAAGATGTATAGAGTATTTAAAATTGTGATTTTGTATACAGTTGTTTGTCACAAGTGTACGTTAACTCACGCGTACAAGAATATTGCTTTTGTACTAATGTATAAACACATGCTTGTAGTAACACTTACTTTTGTTTTAATGAAGGCAACTGAGGCGGTAACGTATCTCGTAGTTTTCGAACAATGGGTTAGGTTGAAAAAATATTTTAGGTAACTTTTTTAAAGGAAATTTTGGGATGACATTAAAAAGTACGTGAATTACAATGTAATTGGATGTTCTGGATTGGGCAATACTGGCGAAAAACCAGTTTTGATTACTATCGTCAATATTAGGTGCTGATTAAGTGTGTTAGCGAGTTGACAAATTTTGTTGGTGTAAAATTACATTCAACACACAGGGTGTACACAGGTGCGGTCGAACTGCGCACGCTCGTTATAAGAATTCAAGAACTACCTTAACTAATCGGTCCAAGTGCGCGGGTGGTCAAGTCAAACTGCGCAACTTGCAAATTGTATCGTATGGCAAAAATGTAAAGTAAAAGTAAAAATGTGAAGTAAAAGATATAACTTACTTAAGAACAAAAAATACTTAAAAAGAAAAGCTGCTAATTAAAATTCAAATACAGTATTAAAATTAAACTAAATATTTTTAGAAGGTTAGGCTGGTTAAATGTATTTCCATGTAATAACGAATAGAGAGTTGTTATAATTGCAGGCAATTTCCAAAGTAATTCTCAACGAAAGTGTAATATAGTTGAACCTCGATAATTCAGACTAATTGAGACAGCGGTTCATCCAGGTTAACCGGACACAAAGGAAAATTAAAAGAAGACACATTGTGCTTTTAGAAAAACTCCTTTATATTTAATAAGCAAAGAGTAAATGCATATTAAATATTGCACTTACATATTGTATATATAGGCTAGTTAAACTCCATTGAAATTTCTTTCTCGGCAAACAAATCTGTCAATTTTGGCTCTTTAATTTTGTGAGCCGCTTTTATGCTGTGCAATCCTTTAGTATTTTCAGCAAAGATGCACACAACGTTGAATATGTTCATTATTTTGTTTATGTGTAGGCCTAAGACGATTTTATTGTTGTGTTAGACGTTTTATGTATGTACTGTACTTATTTGATTATTGTTCTTTCTGGTTTAATATTTTTAAATTTACTTCAAAATCATTCCGGGTTATCCGGAGATCCGAGTTAACGGGGTCCGACTTATCGAGGTTCTACTGTATATAAAATTTATGACCAAATTCCTTCTCGTCATAATAAATAGCTGAAACTGTCAGCCAATACTGTCCGCTTACTAATTTCTTGACCACTTGAGCAGCTCCACCCTCTCCACTTTACACAGTTTGGCATTATTGCTCTAATAAATCCTTAAACATATGACCTTCCCAAAGAAGATCTACCCACAATTTATCCAGATTTGTGCAGAATTATAACACGAACTATGACAACCTGGAAAGCAGCTGCTACTGGTAAGCGATGGGAACTGATGGTAAGATCAAATGCTCTCTCTAATGGCCTGCCTAGGGACGTTCCTATTACTAACTTTAGGATGGCTAATGACCGTGGCTATCTCCAAAGACTATGTGGCTATGTGCCTTGTCCCCCCTGCCTAGAAGACAAAGGTACTGCTGAACATGTGGTCCTGTAAGAAGGCCTGGACCACTCCAATGATGACACCTTGCAGGGACTGAGTGGCATGGCGTCCAATAAGAGAGTTATCACGGTCCGTTGTCTAATCCTGAAGTTGTTCGGCATTCATGACTTCATTACTACACACGCGGACACTCCGGTGTCGGCGGCACATGAATACGGTAGTATTTATTGTGAAACATCAACTCTAACTGCTCGAGGCAGGTTATTGTGAATTGGTCCTTCCGAGGAAAGACATTCCCGCTGAGAGTTCCTTTAATCGATGTTGGTTCCATTTTATGATTTAATCTCTAGTAAGAACTTAAAGAAGTGGAGTGATCTCAGATGCTCAGGCTGGAGGAGGATTGTCTCCTTCTTGACTAGTTGGTCAGCTTTTACATTGTCAGTGATATTTACGTGGCTCGGAATATGCTGGAAATTAAGTATCATGGCAGCATAAATGAGACAGTTTAGTTTTCTTCTGCTCTCTCTCTCTCTCTCTCTCTCTCTCTCTATATATATATATATATATATATATATATATATATATATATATATATATATATATATATATATATATATATACACAAAACCAAAGGTTAAGTAAGATAAGGTAAAGGTTAGGTCAGCTTGGGTTAGGTACGGATTGGTTAGTAGGTCAGGGCGGTCTCAAGTTAATAAGTTCCCATGTTTCTAGAAATAACTAGACGGGTAGTATTAAAGCGGCAGAAAAATTCGCAGATGAATATTTTTAAAGATTTTATTTGCCTCATGTAGTTTGAGCTGCCTCAAAAGCTGTGAGCTTTTTTCCTACGAAAGCTTACTTTATACGAATAATAACTAGTAAATGCAAGTAATAATTTCAGGAGCCAAATGCTTTGTGTTATAATTTGTATAATATGTGATAATATTGTAATATTTCTTAATGAATAAATATTATTGTTATTAGTTAATATCCTCATTACAAACAGGTTTAATTTTTACACAACTCTAAGAACTGATTCATTTAAATAAACCAATTAATTTGTAATTATTGTTACATTGCTAGTCGAATGACAGTTGACCTGAATCCCAAGATACTGTGTTTGTCCAACTTTATTGGCAGTGTTGACCGCCTCCGCCACTGTTTGCAGAAAGCGTAGAACTGGCCAGTGCAGACACTGTTTACAAAGTCCCATCCGTACAAACAGAAGCCCTCACTTCAATAAACAGTGGTTTATATTATGCTTATTGTTGTAACATAAATAAGGAGACTTTATGAAGATTTAAAATGCACCCGATTGTTTTACTTTGCGCTGAGCCAAACTGAAACTAAATCTATCGCAAATCTCTTGAAACACTGCCCAAGGTCTCGTGGGGTCTGATTAAGAATGATTCACAGGCATCGCAACAATTATAAAGTGGAATTAAAACATGTTTTTAATTTGAAGTGAAATCGGAAAGTTGATAACGTATTCAGGAATATAATATTATTAAAATTACAGGTCAAGAACACAGGAAGTTTCCAAAAGTGATTAAAATTGAAAGAGTAATAAATGTTGAAAATATTTGTAGAGAAGAGAATGCTAAGGAAGACACGAACGAATAAAAGGTTGCAATTCATGATTAAATCTATGAGAAAACAAATAATTTAAACCTTTCGCGACTAATTACATCATTATAATAATAATCCAAACAATTACAGTAATTTATCTGTTTGTCTTCTTCCCTTCGAAGTATGAATTTCTGCCTTTATGTCTGTTTGCCCGGTCTTCTGTTTATCAATTGATCAGTCAATATCTGTTTGTCTGCCGGATTTATCTGTCTTTACGTTTGTATGTTTTTATCTCTGCTTATCTATCTATCAGTCTACCTGTCTGCTTGCCTGTCTCTATCTGACTTTCTAAATATTATATTTCTACCTATCTGCTCGTCTTTCGATCTACTTATCTATGTATATAAATGGTAGACTGTTGTTTTTTGTTATAAGATTTAATAAAACAAACATCTACAAACACACACACACACACACACACATACACACACACACACACACGCACACACACACGCACACATACACACAAACACACACACACACTCACACACATACACACACAGTGAAATTTTATATCACCGCTAGCCTACAACTGTAAACATAAGTCAATGTTTTTGACCCAGAACTTCGAGTCAAGGCATGATAAAAGGGTAGTGACACGCTATCACACAGTTCCCGCCAGCTAAACTGCTCCTTTGCGCTGTCATGCAGCCATTAGTTCATATTTTTTGTTTCTATCGGTGAATACTTTGTATTTCAAGACCCTAAACACTAGGTCGCTGTCGAGAGCCAATGACTGTCCTTTTATGTCCTGCTCAATCTTTCAAGCAAGGAACCTTATCTTCTAAAAAAACTCTTACTTTACGTCCTTGCCACCTACTTATGATATTTGACTTAATTTCTACCTTTTTTGTGTAAGTAAGGCATCACATCTTAGTCCATCCTGAATCGTGCCAGAAGAAGCACTCCGCCTCGTGCGCTTTCACGGAGTTCCCAAGAGGGATGTGTCGCTCCCGCGTGTTTTGACGCAACTCATGCCAGGTTGTGCAACATGCGCCTGGGACATACAATTAAGGCAGCACGACTGCCAACCTAACGATTTCAACTTACAGACATGCTTACTCATAGATTGGCATTTTTTTCAGTCGTTACATTTTATGAACAAAAATGTTTATGCAGTGTGTATCTTATCATAGTTTATCCCATATTTTTTTTTATAACGAATAATATATGGTCAGTTCACTTTGACTTATCGCAAGCTCATTACAATCTAATTCTTTTTTGGGGGGGAGGGAGGAGTTATTATCTAGACTTTTGAAGCCCCACCGTGGCAATAAAACTTAAAAAAGTGTCTGGCTGAGAGACTTGAATAATATTGTAAGTTGTGTTTTTGTGTATATATATATATGTATATATATATATATATATATATATATATATATATATATATATATATATATATATATATATACATATATATACCAGTGTATGTTTTTCTCACTCTAAACTCGCTTTCGTTGCAATAAGCAATTATAACGTATATTTTTTATTTTTAGGAAACTAACAAGGGCTTAACATAGAAAGTTCTTCGCTTTATAGAAAAATAAATTTTTTATAGTTTAATGGTTTAATTTATTAACTACTTTATGCTGTGTGTGTGTGTGTGAATGTGTGTGTGTATGTGTGTGTGTGTATGTGTGTGTGTTGGAGAGAGAGTAAGAGAATGTACAACTACTCCATGTCAGGAGGCATGCGAGACCCCCGTATGTGGGGCTTCCGGGTCTAACCTATCTACTAAGCCCCCCCCTTTGTAACCTATATCCCCCTCACCAGGCATCACTTCGAGGGGGAGGCATTAGCTGCCAGTCAGCTCTTTCTTCATTTGTCGGTTTCCTTGCTGCTCCTTTCTTGATAAAACAGGTTCAGGAGTCAGGTCTCCGTAGCGCATGCAGGTTGTCTTTCAGTTCCAGCACCTTCCAGTTATCCTCTGGTTAAACTCAACCACGACGCACACATCTTTCCTCTACAAAGACATGATTCTCTATATCGGCTCCTCTGCATCAGTCATGGAATTACCGCTTGTTTCCATTCCTGACACCTCGCTTCATCCATCAACATTCTGTTTCCTCGATTCACCAAATAGGAATCCTTGAGAGGATTTCCGGTATTGCGGCACCCCCACTCGTCTTTAACCAAACATCTCTCCATAGACGTGCCTATTTTCGGGTTTCTTCCTTTATCCTGTTTTAGTTATCCAACCTCCATATTTTATTTTTGCTTTTCACTATCGTGACAAGCAACTCATTTTCAACTATTTTCTCAATTAATTTGTTTCATGTTCAACGCAGGTTCAAGCTAAATAGAAATTAAATTACATTTTCCAAATGGAAAAAAAACTCTAAGATTAACGACCTATCGCAGATTGTACATGAGCCGATCTGTGTATCTATGACTACCAGTTCCAAGGGAATATTTCGAGTCGGAATCTCGTGACTTAGTCGCACAGAACACGACCTGTCAGCAGGAGGCTGTGCATATATTTAGTATGGTTATTAATAGATCAACAATAGAAGGAAAGGGAGCATCATGCATTTAGAGCGAGGTCGAAGCGATGATGAGCGTGGGAATAGATTCTACCTATGCCTTCTGAAAACTTTATATAAACAGGCAGTGAGTATACAGACTACGACACGCTAAGCGTGACGCTTGTTACAGATAGGCTACAACTAAATACCGTGAAGACGCAAATGAGGTTATTATAATCTATGTAAAGTAAATAAGACTGAAAAATAAAGTAGTTTAATCTAAGACGAAAATAAAGATGAAACCTAAAATTAAACATAGTCGAGAATTATCAGAACTAACATTAACAATTTAAAAAAACTGAAATTAAAGATACAAGTTTAAAATAATTGATAAGAATAAAAATTAAAATTAAAGTAGTACGAAAATTAAATTAAGTAACTAAAAATTAAAAGTTATTAAAGAAAAAATAAAACATATTAAATTTTATTGACTATTCTGCGTGATCGTAAAAAAAATTGCCATCGTCCTTTATCACCAGCTTCTCGAAGATCACTACAATTACAAGCATAGGTCGACTATCAAACTCGGCCATTATACAGCCTGACTGTAATGGTGCATTAGGACCATCCGGTACCCAAGGCTTCCTGCAGGATCAATTTCGTTTTTTTTTGGAAGCCAAAAATTGGACTGAAAAAATGCTGCACAGAACTGGCAGATCCTTGTGTTGTAAAAAATGTTTAAATATTGTTCCAGTGATCTGAAACGGTGTCTCCATTAGTCACAGTTCAATGCCTTTTTTGATTTATTTAAAAATGATCAATTAATATAACATTGAAAATAAATAAATTCAGAACAAAGTATTCCAATAAATAAATAAGTCTGTAAAAAATAAAAACTAAACTAAATAAATAAATAACTATATGAATAAAGTGTTTTTTGTTTCAACTACTGTAATTGCAAGAACTATCCTAAAATATAAATATATCATTGAAGATATAAAATCGTTTTTTAACAAATTTTGATACCTGAGCAAAAAAAGGCAATACTGTTATAAATTAAAACCAAGTTTAAGCATTGACATGTCTGATCCAACCTAAATAACCAATATACTATATTGTAATGAATTTTTAAGATAATGCAAACAAAATTACATTAGATCGTCGTTGATCTAATGATTAATGATCTATGATTTTTCTTTTAATTTTCCATATTATAAAGGCATTGTCTTAGTAAATATCTTTTGTCTACATTTTTCATACTATATTTTTGCTTTGTTATGTTTTGTATCGTTTCGTTTACTTAAACTTCGCTTTTATTATCATTAAACGACTTACCCCACAGCTAGCTTCCCTTTACTTTGTTACAAATGTCTTTTTCATCTCTTTTTATGCGGATTCTTCTTTTGTGGTGTTTGCAAACCTACTTACTTACTAGCCAACGCACTCTCTTGGCAGTTAAGCAATTTGGAGACGCGCTGACCAATACAGATGGGCTTCATTCAACGTGATGGCTGTCGTAATCCTGGGGCAGGCTTGTGAAATTCTGAAGGTGTTCGGCATTCATGACTCCATGATCACACAGCAGGCACTTTAGGGTTGGCAGCACATGGATACGGTGGAGGAAATGTACTCATGACTAGTCTTTATTTTGAAAGCTGCAACGATAACAGCTTGGGGTAGGTTATGGTTAATTGGTCCATCCGAAGCAAGATCGATTCCATTTCTTGGTGTTCATCTTTATCAGGGACTGAAGGACTGGAGTGAACTCTGATGTTCAGGCTAGGGGAAGGTTGTCCTATGCTTGGTTAGTTAATTAGCTTTTTCATTGCCGTGATATTTACGTGGCTCGGGATCCACTGAAGATTAAGTACCCACGCAGTATTTATGAAAGCGTTTAGTCTTCTTCTACAGCTTATGACTCTTCTTCACCAGGATAGTGGCCTCCAAGATCCAGGATGGTGGCCTTAGTGTCAACAAGGAAAATGACTTTAGCCGGAGCAGTCAGGTTCTCAGGTTGAATCGTTGCATCGTGTATGGCGGC
>JBAIZL010000004.1:69773509-69781009 GCA_036971475.1 Prosapia bicincta
AATTGGATTTTTTTTAACAGGATAATATTTTATCGTTAGTCTACCAATTTAGATATCTTGCTATATGTTACTTAAAAATACATTCTAAATGAGGAACATTATTTAAAACGTCAGAAAATATAAATAGTGCTTAAAAGTTTTGTTTAATAATGGAAAATAAACATAGCCTTACTTCACACTGAAAGGCTACTTCTGTATGAATCAACTCTTGAAAAACTACCGCACTATGCTACATCACATTACCACAAAGTTACATTAAATCATATTAATCACTTTTACATTACTTTATGGCCATCCGAACTTTTAATTTTGTAAAAACTTTAAGACAGAATGCTTTCGATCGCTCCGGGGCGATCTTCAGCAGTGTCTTTCAGAATATCATACTCTTTGATACTATAAAAAACCTGCCTTAATATCTATACATCCTAATGCCATAACCTAAAAATCCTACACATCAACGAAAAAGGACCACATCTCAACACACTAGAACAATATGAAATTTACAGACACACAAAAACACAAAGTACGAACATATTAAACGAACAAACCCAATACAAATCACACATACTCTTTAATACTATTGAAAACCTGCCTTTAAAACCGCCAACGCTTAACCTTACAACTCCAATCGGAAAATTTAGACACTGATGAAGATCGCCACGGAGCGATCGAAAACGTTCTGTCTCAGTAGGTTTTCACAAATTTACAAAATTTAAAGTTCGGATAGTCAAAAACTAATGAAAAAATGATTAATTAAGATTCACCGAACGTAATGGACTACAAAATTCAAGAGATTAAATTATAGCTACAAATTATCTGGTTTGGATGGATTCGGTTTTTAAGGAAATAGGAAGTGTCTTAGGTAACATTAAGATCACTATTTTAGGTAACCAGCTGCATTGAATCTGTACTCACAAAAATGATTACTCGCTGATGTATAAATATGTTATGAACAAGGAAAAAAGAAAAAACCTCATGCTGATGCTCACAAAATTATAAATGTTGAAGAAAATATTTACGTCACCTCAAACACGCTCAAAGGGTATAAAATCAAGTTTTAATTGTTATCAAACAGAATACTAAATAGCAATATAGCTACACTAGAATACGGGTATTAAATATTCGGTTAGGATAGAATTGATTTTTACAAGAAAATTGCTACTAATCTACCACAAATTCACGCCTTACGTGAAACACTGCCACTTTGTTCCGTGCGGCGGTGCAAAAACGTAGCCTATACTAAAATTACCTTATCTCCACTTCGCTTGTTAACAGGTTACCTTGTGTTACTTTTCGACACCCTTTTAAAATAAAGGGGGTGATTATGCGAAAGATTTCTATGGTTTTTACTTCGAATTTTGGAATTTGTAACACATTTGTTTGTTCTTTGTATGTAAAAAAACAGATAACATTTTGTTTATTACATAGACACTGGCTCATGAGCGCGTTATTGCACAGTTTAAAGTAATATACTGTATTATAGGTCAAGGTATGTAGGCTATAGGTTTCATTTCAAGTAAGCCTGGATGGAGTTGTGGGTGACTACCAATGTACCATGTACCTCAGCAGACACCTCTTTACGAGCAAACGATCGGTATAACGTACATCCTTAGTTAATCCAAGTTAATTACTTCTTGATAACTGTATTTTCGTTGTGTATGTATTTTATATGGTCTTACAATTTTGTTTATCTTGTTCGTTGTAGTTGACAACAACTGGCCCAACCCAAGTTTTTCGTTTTTAAATAAGTTACTTATAAACTAGAAACAAGTGATGAATGATACAAATAAAAAATATCAAAATTAACGTACAATAACAATCGACGTACAAACATAACCTCACTTTACGAATACACAGAAGATGTTATGGGTTCAAGTTTAACAAAAGCAAATGTAGAGTGCAGTAGTGTAAATTATGAGCTGTACAATTAGCAATTGTAATATCTTAGCTGCAGTTAGAGCATCATTAGAAGGTTAAACGTTATCCGAAATGTACATTGGGGTTTTGTAACAATTTTTAAATTTGTAATGAGAGGTTATTATTTGTTAATTCAAGTTTTCCTTATATTACATAACTAAGTGGGTGTACTGCAAAATAACTAGGTAGAAAGTATCTGCTTGAGACAAGTTTGGTTAGAAACAACTTACATAAAACATTTTTTTAAAAATCAATTCCTACTTAAATCAACAAAGAAAATTTTTAGTTTTCTTTTATTTAATAGTTACAATTAATATAAATATGTATATAGGCCTACACATGCCAGAACAACAATATTAAGTGGTAAAATAGAAAGCGAATTTCCTTGCAACTTTCCATTTTCTTTTCTATGTATGCTGTTGGACTATTATTTTTGTTTGTACTATTTATACGCTTTTTTCCCTCGCCTGAATTGTATTGTAGTTTCTTTTCGCTTTCCTTTCGCATTGTCCGCTTGTGAAGCAGGGTTTGATGACGGTAATCCAGTTTGTTTGTGTATTTAAATATTTTCATTCATTTTTATTACTAGAGCATTATTTATGATATTGTATGGTAACCATGGCGACAATTTAACGTTGTGCAATATAGGTTTTTTATATAGATCTTGGAGAAGTTCATTTCTAGCTCTGGAAAGTTGGCTCAATGCCGAAAAGCGCTAGATTTTGAACAAGAAGGTACTCGTTTCAAACCCGACTGGACACCAAAATTTTTTAAAATTTAATTATCAAATGAATATTTGAAAACAACTGTATTAACATCCTATTGTAACCCACTATAGAATAAAAAAATGTAGTTGAACTTGGTTGAATGAATAAAAACGTATTTTATTAACGATTGAAAATTTGTACAAGATATATATATATATATATATATATATATATATATATATATATATATATATAATTAATAAATTAAAAATATTTCAAAAACAAGAATACTTTTAATGAATATATTTATTCAAAGCTTTTCGCCGATAAAATAGTACCAGCATCTTCAGGAAAATAATTATCTAATAAAATATTTTTACAAAATTAAATCATATCTATAAGATAAGATGAATAAATATATTCATTAAAAGTATTCTTGTTTTTGAAATATTTTTAATTTATTAACTATATTACAAGAAAACATATACATTTAATATTATATATATATATATATATATATCAGGAGAGTGTGAGCAAATAGAAGGCAATTAATATAAATGAAAATTGGATTCCTACGATACTAACCGATTTCTGAAATGAAGACTGGCCTACATATTATGCGGCATGCAACATATTCTTTTTAGAACGTTCGTACTTGGCAGCTTGGCTTACGTTAAAAAACGTATTTTTGTTTAACAAATCCACTCCGGATTTTTTGTAGCTATATTGTAATATAGTTACATATTAATTTACTATAGTATAGTAGTTGATGTTTAAAGACACGTTAGTTACTCAAAACATACTCTAATCAAATTAAAGGTTTTTATTAACCTTATACACATATTAATTGGGAACCAACAAGAATAAGGTAAAAAACAATATATTTTGGCAAGGCTGGAAATTTTGTTATACAATTTGCAATTACAATATTTTAGCTATAGTTGTCTTTATCAGAGGGTTTTGTAACTATTTTAAAATTTGCAATGATCGATTGGTAATTATAATTCAAGTTTTCCTTATGAAGTAGGACTTTGTTATGTTTCATAATTGTGTTTTCTGGCTATAATACAAATAACTGAGGCAAGTAGGTTTAGAAAACAAATTGGTTTCCTTTGTAAACTAACCGATTCCTAAACTGAAGAATGGTTTAATATTGCCCGGCCTTGCTACAAAATACGCATTTTAAAACGAGTGTAGTTGTCTTATGTTATTAATCGTAATAAGAATTTTCTTATTTGTTTAACCAATTTGTAGCTATAATAATGTAATATGGTGTAGGGGTTTATGTTATAACATACTTTAATTTTACAAAACACTTTTTAACCAAATTAAAGTTTTTATTAACTTGTACGAGTAGGCCTACACGTATTAATAGCAAACAAACAAGCATAGGCGGAAAAACAAAATATTTTTGCAAGATTAGAAATGTTGTTTGCTACTGAGGATGACTGCTTTGCAATCGAAATGTGTTCAAGGCTATTACAATATTTTTCGGTTAGATGGTATTTCTTGTTATTTATTATAAATTAACTACAGTTTGTTCTATAGTTTAGTTCTTTTTGTAAATTGAGGTTATGTTTGTAATTAGTTCAAATTTCAACCTCTATGTAATATTTATAAAGCTTTTTTCTTGTTAAATGTATATTAGAAGTAAAATGGGTAAAACGTCTGGGATTGGACCTTTGTTAATAATATTTGTCACAGTGTCTTTGGAGATTAACCGAGCCATTTCTGAGTTTAATATTCTGTGATGTAGAAGGCGAAAAGGAATCCAAAGTCTGTCTTTTTACTATGTGAACTTATTGCCATGAATAATGTAATACCAATATTGCATTGTTTTCTCAAAACGTTTGGAAATAACGGGTATAGGTAAATAATGTAGCTACAATTTTAGAGAGAAACGCTAAACAACTTTAAAGTACAATAACTTTTTTTATTATACGTATTAAAAGAATAATAATAAACTTTAAAATCGATACTAGAATATAAAATAATGTCGACTAAAATGTGAAAATCGATTTTTTTCCCTGAATTTTTAATTTGCTTGTAGTGTGAAATTTTCGGTACTTACATATTATACGGAGGCCACTATTGTAGAAGGATTTTTCATATCGGGCTCCAAAAATTACTACATAAAACATGTCCTAAGGCCATATGCATAACAATTTTTTTTTTACACGAAAGGTCATTTTTAATGAAATTAAAGTTGGGGAGAAAATTCAGTGCGTGGTTGTAAGACGTACTATGTCCACGTATCAACGGCGCGCGCTACTACGTATACGTATAATAAATATACCTATAAAGTGTCCAGTCAGGATAGATTTGGTTGTAATTGTATACAACATTATCTAATATGACGTCTACTTCCGCGGAGTAATATTTTTTACTAGGTGACGTCAAGTGATCTCTATTCTAGCCTTACATGTGTACATTTGTTTCGTTAAATGTGCACAATTACAACCAAATCTACCCTGACTGGATACGTCATAGCTATATTTCAATATTGGTATATAAAATTAATCTTCCGTGGCAATATAAAAAATAATAAATATCAATATAGCTTCAGGACATGTTTTTGGTTCATTTTATACGCATTGCGTTGGGGGTGGTCAATGTGCATTTTTACCATATTTAAATAACATGTACAATAGTGGTCTCCGTATAATGCGTAAGTACCAAATTTACCTAGCCAACTTTAATTCATTAGCTTTGTCTTGTAACGACCAATTAGTGTTGGGCAATTAGTGTAACGCAATTAGTGTTGGACTAGTTGAGTAGTTGTTTTAATTTATACGAAGTCACTTAGTTTTATTGGTTGTTTATAGATATTAGTGTACAATTCAGGGCATTATTGGTGTATAATTAGCGAATTGCGTCTTTGGCGGTGAGAAGTTATGTAATAAAGTTAAGCTGTTTCACCTCACCGTCTCTCATGGTCGCGATCCAAACGAATTATAACCCTTTCGGGCTATTAACTAGTTACAAGCAATTCCGACCGCTCTCTGGCGGAGCAATTTGGCCGAGTGCAGACGAGGGTCCTCGACCAAGAGAAAGTCCGAGGAGACCTGCTCGTCGTTACGGCGGCCCCACATGTTTGTAATATTTGCTTGATGAGTTGCTGGCCAACTTCTGACGATGTAGTAACGAAAATTCATTACAACTGTTGGTTGCGCAATATCTTTACAAGTACAAAACCTGTGACTTAACTCAGATTCGTTTAAAGTTAGTGGGGCCTCTTTAAGAACTACAACAGGTTAAGTACAGAAATGCAGAGTAGCAAGAACTGTGGTTTGAGTGGTCGGTTAATGCAGAACCAAATACTACAAGATTAATATTCGGAGCAAGATTATTATTTAGTGTTCAAATTTTTTACACTATTGGAAGCCTACATTAATATTTCTTTTGTATTTACAAACATTAAATATCAATTTACATTTGGTTTACAGATTAAAAATTAGAAATTTATCTGGAAAATTTCTCTTTATAACGCATGATAAAAATTTTATTGACAATAAGTTTAATTTTGGATTTAATATTTGAAAAAAACGATAAAATTTGGGCAATAGAACAGTCAAGAGATTAAAAATTAACTAAAAATACTTGAATATATGGTAATAAGTTATACTTGCCTGTAGTAGCACTTACATTTTTTTATTATTAATCAAATATCAAAAATCAGTTAAAAATCAATACTTTTTTCAATAATCAAAAAGTAAGTGCTACCATATGTAAGTGTAAAATACTAATTTATGTACAAGTGTTTTTACGTATGTACAAGTAAAGGTTGAATCAAATTATAAAAAATAAAATTAATTTTGGATAACGACAAAATAAATTGTAGCCTACAGTCAAAATATACAAAAATATCTTTTGCTTTGGCGGACAATTTAATCCTAACTTGTCTGTTTTTATTTTATATGTTCTAGTAATTTTAGTCAAATTTCTTCAGTAGAATGAAATTATATAAAACTGCAATGTAAACATACAATCTAATAAATAAAACCTCTATACCACAAATGACTCTTTCTTTTATTTAAAACCTTATGTACATTTCGATTGCATAGCAATCATCCTCAGAAGTAATTTACAATAAAATAAAAAAAATAAAAATAAAAAACTAAACAAAAAAAAAATTAAAAAAGTACAAATTTTTTTTGTGGTTTAGAGGTTTTATTTATATATGTTAAACATTACACCACAGTTATTTTATACAGTTATACAAAAATGTCTTGTCTATTAAGGACTCTAAATAGTAATATTATCTATTACTCAACACATCTTATGCACTACTTAACACATCGGTATGTTTCGACTTTTTTACGTTTTGGAATAAGACCAGTGGTGAGACAGATTGCAGACATCGACATAAAGCTTCCTCGCGCCAGCTAGTTAGAGTGGACGGTTGCGAAATAGCCGAGGCACCGCGTTACTAAATAGTTGTGACGTGTTCTCCGGCATTCCTCGGCGGTTTCTCCGCGTCCTTGCCTGGAATGGGGACATCGTGACGTCACAGCGCAGTCTGCAAGTCGGAAGTAGCCTGACGGTCGTTCGCAGTCCCGAGTCACGCGTCCTTGGTCGTTACGCGTCGATTTCGTTACATTTATATCGATTTACTCGAGTGGTTGTACTTTAAAGTAGACACTTAGAAATATAAAATACTGTTGGCTTATTTCGAAAGTTAGAGACAAAAACAAAACAAAAAACTAGTTAGAGAAAAGACTTTTACAACCTTTGGCAACAGATGCTATTAGGATCTTGCATCAGTGACTTGGCGTCTGTAAAAACCAGTTTCGTGGCTTCGTAATTTAACAATTATAAATAGAGTACCGATTGAAAATGTAAAATATCGAATTTACAACGAAATGGTTGCATAACG
>JBAIZL010000004.1:69786009-69793509 GCA_036971475.1 Prosapia bicincta
CTAGTACACATTGACCAAAAGTGATGTTAAGTACGTTTTTGTGGAGATCAACCGTAAGAACCATTTAATGTTTTGAAATATCTGTTTCAAAACTGATGTTTTTGGAAACATTTATTCAGTACAGTATCGTTTGACTCAATTCTCCACACGAAGAGATCTAAATTATAAGCAATTATTTCTATTTGCTGATACCTGGTTACACTTGAATAGAATTATATTGATTAAAATGAGCTGTACACAGTGATGCTATTCCAAAAATATCGATTCTTATTTGTTTTTAATATTTTACTACACGAATTTTACTAGAAAAACTACGCAATTGTCAACAAATAAGAAATAAAGATTTTGGTTTACACAATAAACGAAAAGCTTTCACATTCGATAGTCAAATTTATGATCTTTGTTGGGTTCGTTTATAATTTTGTTAAAATTTAAATGTCTTTGGAACGGGTTTTACATATAAATATACATAAAACACCCGCTTCTTTTACTCTATTTGTATTACCAAGAGTAGGACTATAGATTCAGGTAGGCGTTTTTGTTGTATTTTTCTATCGTATTTATTATTTTTTTTAAAATAATACGTCCTCTATACACTCAGAATTGTTATTAAAATGCATCAAAAAACTTTACCAGGGCTGTATCGTCATTTAATACATGTTTGTGACATTTCGTAACCTTTTTACTTCATCTAAATCTAATTTTTGAAACTTGACATTTATTTCTATCCGACCTTTTAAATTTCAATTACTACCATTTTGTTTTCTTTGACGCGTTGTTTCTGTTTTATGTATTTAATGCATTATATTTAGGTTTTTTGGTTTTCATGGTCATTCGTATATTTGAAATGATACTTAAGTTTTGAAACTGTATTAATAATGAAGATATCTGAGGAAGAAATTACGATGAAAAATATGATATAGAGGGAAATTTTTAAAACATACTGGGAGTTTATGATATTCTTAGCGACAAATGCGGAAAACTTATTGGATTTCAAAATGATATTTTACTAAGCTAAGGGGACATCCGTTACCGATCCACAACTCATATTGTCCTGAATATTTACAATTATATTTAATGAAGTTTTAAAAGTTTTAGGATAAAATCGTTAATGTTAACACTTTTAGTCCAACCATCTTACACGATAGATATAAATGCACTGAGCTAAATAATTAATTCGTCTTTACCAAAAAAACATGATCACAGTTAGTTTCTCCACTTCGCGACATTTTCAGGTTATCTGCGCTTTACAAGGCCAGCATTTTTCAAAACAGAATAGATTTGTTGTCGAGGAATCTTCTCGGCCTCTCTATGCACCACCGGTGTCTCCCCGGGACCGAACCAGCTCTCCTTTGCGAGCGCCGCCGAGATCCTCGGGTTCTTGTAGAAAGGGTTCAGCAGCTGAGGAGGTAGTTGGGCCTCCCTTTCGGCGTTGAGCACGACCGCTCGATGGGACACGTCGCGCGTCACAGGCTGTTGGAAGAACTGCGGCTGGATGGCGTTCTGCTGTATCGGAGGCGGCTGTATAGAGAATGGAAGCTCGTTGTGCTGTTGGAAGAACTGGGCCGACGACAGGCCGGCCACTGCCAGCACGATCAAGACGATGCACTGCATTATCTGTAACAGATCAGAGAGAGAGTTAGAGCAATGGTACAATGGTACAAGCAGTTCCTCTCACGTTCTTAGAAAGGGAGTTGGTTACATAGAAATGAGAAAGCCGGAATGTCATCGCCCGTTGCTTCACAGATGTAGGAACTGGATTGTCGGCTACTGCGTTCTTTAGACTCGAGTGGGAGGTTCGACTGAACGAGTGCATATATTTTATACATTCCTCTACGTCCGAAAGCTACAGTCACTTGTTTCCTGAATAGATAACTAGGAACAAAATAATTATTTTTGAACAACTTTAATGAAATAAAGTTTATAATTGAAATTTGATATATAAAATTAGTTTTAATAAACCCAATTTATTGCTCGAGTTACATTACAATTTATTAAGAATATACTATTTAATTTTACGTTATTTTTTGTTTTATCCATTTAGAAAATATAAAAAAAACATTTTCTTGAAGTTTCCTCAACTGATTACGATCTTATGAAACGTTAATTTTTTTAAATGCCGACATGAGTAAACAAAATTGTTTAATAATTAAAAATATGATTTTAATTATGCGTTCGAATTTTCACATTTAGTTTAATTCTAAGTTTTTTGGCTGGGTACGACTGTATATTTTGCACGGGAGTAAAACCATCTTATCCATTACGTCACTGAGCGAGCTTCATTTTTTAGCTTATTTATGGGATTTCATTAAACAGCTGATTTCATGTTATAGGTTACTTTATAGAACAGTTATTACTTGTAGCAACACGTAGATTAGGTTACTTTATTTATTGTATATTTTTATTGTTATTCAACATTTACATCCGTTAATAAACACTATATATATATATATATATATATATATATATATATATATATATATATATATATATATATATATATACATATATATATATATATATATATATATATATATATACATATATATATATATACATATACATATATATATATATATATATATATATATATATATATATATATATATATATATATATATAAAGAACTAAGTCAAAATACAAATACAAGAATTATAATTGAATTTACAATTCAATGTTAATTGTTTAATATTCCTGATGATGTTGGTACTGTTAGCCAACGAAAACCTTTGAATTGTAAATTCAATTATTATACTTGTATTTGTATTTTGACTTAGTTCTTTATTAATACACAAGAATACATATTGATATATATATATATATATATATATATATATATATATATATATATATATATATATAAATGTAAATATATTTATTCATATTTCAATAATTCTTACTGATATATTATTTCTGTCGGTCGGATACACTGACTAAGAGATTGTTTTATGTATTTATATTCTAACTTTTTAAATCAAAACTTCCTTGGATGTATTTGACAATTTTTTAGAGCTTATTTCAATTAATTTAATTGAATAAAACCTTTATTTATTATAATATTCAACATTTAATAAACGTTTTCTTCAAACTACATTCTTTTTATTATAAACTAGGTTTTATTAAAATCTATATTATCACATTCTTCAAACAAAGTCTACACTTCTTTCTACCAGTCCCATGTGACTGCCATATTGTATTTTATAATTACGGTAAAGCATAACTAATTGAGTAAGATTTTTTTAACAGTTTTTGTCTGTTCTCATTTTTTTTAAAGATTTCATTTATTGCAGATTGTTATAAATTTTCGAAGGTATCTGAATTAAGGTTGTTCCTCCTTACTTTCTTCGTCTCAGTGCATGGAGACTTTAATGCCAAACGGGGCACTTTTAATGCTAAGTAGAGGTAACCCCCTTCACTAGAGACAAAACTACAAAGGATTCAAGTAATATATTGTAAAAGTTACATTTTGAGGTTCTGGGAAATGGTTGACATTATATTTTGTCATGCAATTTCACTACTATGTGAATATTATGTTAAACTCTGAAAAACTAATGAAATTTAGTAATTTACAGGCATAGATATAAAGATAATTAGAAAATGGCAGTCAATGGGACTGACACATTTTAAGAATGTAGCTGGTAATAAAGGAACATAATAGAAAACGTTTGTTAGATGTTGAAAACTTTACTGCATACACATTTTATGTTATGGATTCAATTTTAATCGGTTCCTAAAAAGTGTTAGACGTTTCTAAAGAAGTTTTCATTAAAATAGGAATAAAAATATATAACTCATTACAATTATACTTAATAAATTGTATTTAGATTTATTGAAATCTAAAAGAATATGTTTATTTAATGGTAAAATAAATTATATTTAGATTTATTGAAATCTAAAAGAATATGTTTATTTAATGGTAAAATAAATTGTATTTAGATTTATTGAAATCTAAAAGAATATGTTTATTTAATGGTAAAATAAATTGTATAATAACATATCAAGTTAGTAATGTACAATAAATAGAGTAACATAACCTAAAATAGCTGTTTCACAACATAACCTAAAATAGCTGTTCTACAACATAACCTAAAATATAAAATCAGATGTTGGATAAAATCATATGTTATTACTTAATTTAAGCTAAAATATAAAGAATGTCCCGTGACGTGATGATTTTTCTCTTTTACAAAACATACATAAAAGTATTTACTTAAAAAATCATGACTTCCAAAATGTTCGAATGACAGACATAGGTCGTACATAGGCGAAATGGTGTGAAAAATGAAGTTACAATACAAATATTCGGTTAAAAGAGGGGGTGGTTACTAAATTCAGAGTATTCAATAGGAAACCCACCCCTATCGAGATTAATTTAAAAAAGGCGAATAGCCACCGTCGTTGTCCCTCTTAGACACCTAACCCTTTATTTGTAAGGAGATAAATCTCGTGTCCTGTTACGACATGTATTGCCGTTGCTGCTTAATAAATGACTATAGAGTTTACGGCATATGATTATCGTGAGGTAAATAATAGCCGTAAAAGTCACAGACCATAACTAACCAAAGAGAAGCAAGAAGACTTAATCGATCCGTAGGCGGCGGCTGTGTATGTGAGTACGGCACGTTTATGCTTAGCCAAGCGCCTCAATAAAACGATAATATCGCGCGGGATTTGCATATGCAGTCATGGCAGGATGGTTTATATTGCCCGCTCTAACCTATTGGTAGTTGTGTTTGTATTTGAAGGTAAGCATGGCCTCGCAATATACAATTAAAACCGTTATAGAACATATCTTATTTCGGTAAGTGGGGAGGGAGACAGAGAAAGAAAGAGAGAGAGAGAGAGAGAGAGAAAGGGAGAGAGGGAAAGAGGGGAGAGAGAGATTGCGAGATTCGTCGTTGCTGCGATGTTAAATTTTAATATAAAATTTAGTAAATTTAGTTTAGTAAATTTTTATTTATTATTTTACTTTCAGTATTTAATTTTGTTTTTATCGTCAAATAAGGAACCTATATTCTTTATAACCTTTTCCTCCTTTTTATTATTGTACTTCAGTGTATTTATATATATTTTATTTAGAAGTTAGCAACACTGTTTCATTGTATTCACTCATGACTTACACTTTTATTTGCGAGTCGGCTTTTGAGAGCTTTTTAATTACAAGGCCTCATTTCCGGCTGTAAACAACTGCCTTCTAAAGATTGAAAATGAGAGTAGTGTAACTAATAATTCTAGAATATTCGACTCGCAAAGATATCAAGTAAGATTCTTGTTCAAGTACGTTAAAGTGTACGTGATATATATATATATATATATATATATATATATATATATATATATATATATATATATATATATATATCGAAATCTTGTTGCTGTTCATGACGAGCTGATTGTTAATAGCTTATTGTACTTTGCTGTTACTTGCGACCAGACTTTTTGTTAACTAAAGGTTGTTAAATTTTTAACTTACACTTGGAGGAAACGTTTTCGTCTTACGACTTCTTCAGCCTCGTATTTTTGCTGCTAGGAATGCTGCAATTACGCTTCCTCGGTACCATTTTTTTGAAAGTTAGAAGTGATGTGATCGAAGAGTATGTGTGATCTGTGCCGTGTTTGTTCATTTAGGATGTAATTTTTATGTGTGTTGCTATGTCTATATATTTCATACTGTTCTAGTGTGTTTAATCTATGGCCTTTGTTGCATGTGTGGAGGATGCTCATGTTATTTTCCATACTTTATACTAGAACAGTATGAAATATATAGACATAGCAACACACATAAAAATGACATCCTAAATGAACAAACACGGCACAGATCACACATACTCTTCGATCACATCACTTCTAACTTTCAAAAAAATGGTACCGAGGAAGCGTAATTGCAGCATTCCTAGCAGCAAAAATACGAGGCTGAAGAAGTCGTAAGACGAAAACGTTTCCTCCAAGTGTAAGTTAACAATTTAACAACCTTTAGTTAACAAAAAGCCTGGTTGCTAGTAATAGCAAAAGTACACTCACCCACACAATCTATAAATTAAATAGTACAAAACTAATATTTTTACAAATTATTATAATTTATGTGCTATTTACGACAAAATCAATTGTGTTATATTCCGACACAGTTGTAAAAAGCGGAGCTTTTTATATACTTTTAAATCGTCTGTGGCCTTATTTTGGAAAAACGCTGCAACCGACGGAACGGCTGTGTGGCTTTAGAGAAAAGAAAGTGGTCAGACAGCTAAGGCCAAGGGAAAAGTTGCCGATCGGACAGTATTGTGTATCCTATCTCCGCTCGGTGCGAGCGTTTTCCTAATTGCTTGTAAAGCAATCACGCAAGCTTTACTCACTTTCATTTAACCGACGCCACGGGTCTTACTTTGGTTGAAATTTTCACACTTTCCTCATCGAAGTTACGGTACAAGACTCTTTAATAATAGTCTATGCATAATAATATTTCCTAGTCGTTTATCGATTTATATTACACCGAGAGGAAGAACAAAATTCGATAATTTAATACGCGTATTACTGGATATCTCGATACGTCAAATTTTCAGCAAACTTGACGTCCTGAGTATAAAAATTTCGACATCTGTTTCTTACTGAAGTTCAACACAATTCAAATATAGTCTCGGATAATTTCAGTAAGGTACACTGGGACCTTGCTTCTTATCAGCAGTTTATTACTATGGCAACAAGCAGCCTTTATGGAGTGTGTACGCACGCGTTTAACGAGAATACTCGGAACTATTAAAACACTCACATTCCTCCGAGCGTGCTGCGACTTTGTTTTGTGCGTCCCTTTATATATTTGTACATTTGTTATACTATTGTTACAATTGTAAAACTTTTATATCTAACCCCACTTCACGTCCAGACAAATGCTTTCAAATTTATCATATCCAAAGAACTTTTTAACCTTTTTAGGCTGTATATACTGTATATATATATATATATATATATATATATATATATATATATATATATATATATATATATACACACAATCAATTGAAAAAATCGTTTATTTTGTTTTAAGCAAATAAAAACTGTATTTTTACAAATTCATTGCTCGCTTAGTTGAGAGGGGAATAATGAAATTTATATAAAGCAAACGTTAAAGCATTGTAAACGTTATTACAATGAATATCCCAGACTGTCTTGAAAACCGTAAAACTGAAGTATACTTGGCTACTTCATAATCTTCTCCAGCATTTTCAACCTAGTCACTCCTTTCATGTAGGCCTATGCAACGATCTCTGGTTACAGCATCATTTTGGATAGCTCCTCGTGTCTAATTAAAAGGAAATTAGAAATGTATCAAAGAAATATATATATCCATATTTAGCGATGTGTGGAGCGTTAGAAATACAGAATTATAAATAATGTCTTAGAATAATATTTCAGGATTAGAACTGAAGCAAAAATATTACAAAGAAATAAAAAACCTATCCAAAAAGTATAAGAGTGAAAGTCATTGTGACCATCCAAATGTTGATT
>JBAIZL010000004.1:69796009-69817792 GCA_036971475.1 Prosapia bicincta
CTATATTGATATTCTATATATATATATATATATATATATATATATATATATATATATATATATATATATATATATATATATATATATTATATATATATGTATATATATATATATATATATATATATATATATATATATATACACGTATATATAATTCTAATATGCTATGTGATTTGCTTAATCAAAGATACAATTGTGACTGAAATTAAATTACAAGAAGTTGTTCATTTGTTTTACGTGTTATAAAAGTCAATATTTGTATTAGTTTAATTTTAGAAAATAGTGTTTTGTAAAAATGTCTGTCGGTATTTCCTCCAAATTGATCTATAATAAATTATTATCCGAGCTTAATTTATGAACGTATCACTTTACCTTTTCACTACACTCGGACACAACTATCACTGACACTAACGCACTCTGGCGGTACTGGGCACAGTTACACTGACACGACTTTGTATGACCACCGTGACCGGAGTCACTTTATATAGTAACACCGAGCTACCTTGGTTGTAACCTTGGCTGGGATCCGTGGAAGTCAAGGCAAGACCAACATTCTCCCCGCTTCAGACAATCGAACGATCTGTTCTCGGCTTTTTTCGAACTTGATCCACATTAACGTAATCGATATCCGGTATCGGCGTCACGGTTACTTTTTGTTCCGATGAGGAATCGGCTTAGTGCAATGGGTTACACAAGCTTGGAGATTTGATCGTCGATAGGGGTAAGAATGGGAACGGGGACACAAACTTAACTAAACGTGCATATTCGTGTTACTGAGAGTCCTTGATGGGTTTCTTAAGTACACTCCGTTCCATATTTAAAGAAACAACAAATGTACAATTATTTCAAACTAATAAAATTTTGTATTAGTACCTTGAATAGAAAGCAAATTTTGTTTGTCTTGTAAGTTTTTCAGCGGAAAAATCTCTAGCTACATATGAAGTACTTTAAAGATGGTTTTAAATGGCACCAAGTTAACAACTAAAATAACCCCGTGGGAAAGGAAAGGAAAAATTAAGCGTTATTTGTTCCCACCTTCAATTGGTATGAATATATATTTATACATTAAAACAAATTTATACAAGAAACAAGTAATATAGAACAGAAGTTTTAAAGTCAATTCCTACTAAAGTCCACAAAAAACAAAAATTGTTTGAGCTAGTTTTCATTTTATAATTACAACTAATATAAATGTGTATATACATATAACAGAATCACAATATTAAGTGGCAAAATAGTAAGCGAGTTTCCTTGCAATTTTCCATTTTTCTCTTTATACAATATATGGTGTTGGACAATGATTTTTGTTTGTCACTATTTAATCGCTTCCTTTTTTTTCGTTTATAATTTATGAATCTGATGGTGGTCTATAATTTCTCATTCTATACACCGCTTATAATCTCTTGCAAGGAACTTTTCTCTTATAATTTCATATACATCTTTAAGTAATTGATTTTCAGCTTTGGGAAAGTTGGCTCAGTGTCAAAAGTGCTGAATTTCTAACATGAAGTTTCTCAGTTCGAATCCGACCGAAACAGCAATTTTTGTCATGCTTGTCTAAGTGACTTAAACACCGTATTGTTTGTTTGTTTCAACTTCCAATTAATAAATTGCTATTAAATTCTACATAAACAAGTAAATATTTTTAAAGTCAATTCCTATTTATATCAACAAAGAAAGTTTGTATTTTAATTCCTTTTTTTTAATAATATAAATACGTATATACATATGTCAGAATAACAATATTAAGTGGCAAAATAGAAAGCGAATTTCCTTGCAATTTTCCAAATGTATGGTGTTGGACTATTATTTTTGTTTGTTACTATTTATACGCTCTTTTCGTTTCTTGCATTGTGTTGTAGTTTCTTTTCGCATTGTCCATTTGTGAAGCAAGTTTCTCTACCATTGATCCAGTTTGTTTGTTTTATTCTTTTCATTCATTTTTAATCCTAGAGCATTAATCATAATTTATATGGTAACCATGGCAACAATTTAAGGTTGTGCATTGGAGGTCTCGACGACAAACAGATGGGGGCAAAGAAAAATTCATATACATCTTTGAGAAGTAAATTTCAAGGTATGGGAAAGTTGGCTTAGTGTGAGAGCGCAAAATGTTTGAACATGGAGATATTCAGTTCGAATTCGACCTAGACCCCCATTTTTAAAAATTGTAATTAATGAATAAATATTTTAAAAAACTGTATTAACATAAATTGTCATCCATTATAGGTTAAAAACATATTTCAACTTGATTGGATGAATCAAAACGTATTTTATTAACGATAGAAAATTTGTACAAGGAGAGTGTGAGATAATAGAAGGAATTGAACAGAACTGGAAATATATTAAAGCGTAATTATGGTATTGGGATATCTCGATAAATTTATACAACCAACTTAGATAAATACACTGAACTGGAATGTAGCGGAGGAAAATAAAATCGCACGGCCTCTCGGTACGTCAGGTAGAAGTGGTTTACAAAATGATTTATCTCTTCTAATTCTCTTAGCATTATTTTTTTACAATAAATTTTTGCCTGTTGTATATTATACTATCATAGTTTTACACGAACCGGAAACCACATTATCAAACTTTATTTATTCTCAGTCGATATTAAGGCAAGTATGAGAAAATTTATCTTTGTTTTCTGCTAAAGGTATATTTATTGCTTTTATCACGTCATTCAATCTTCTACGCAATAAGAACCTTTTAATATCGGAGAATGTGCCTTAAACGCAATCTAGTAGTAATTTATTGTACTAGTACAAATAAAGAAAACAATTTTATTTGTTGCTTAGTAACGGGCTCTTTATGAAGCATATTATTTAGTTTTTGTTAACAACCGTTGTCCGCCTGTAGTGGGGCGGATACATACGGAAGAGGAGCGATATAGTCAACCTAAGCGAGGTGCCTGAGTAAGGATGACTTCGTTAGGTCAAAAACGTTCCACATTTTTCCGCACTACAAAACTCAAAACGTCTTATGTATTTTGCGTCTGTTTCATTTAACAAAAAGCTCTATTTAATTGTTAAAGCTAATATATAAAAACGATGTAGATAATTCGGTTTCGATTCCCGTTAAGGTCAAATTATTTTTTTGGGCGTCGTTAAAATAATACTTATTTTTAGCATTGAAAACAAACACTTGCACAAACAAACGCACGCATATACTAATATACATGGATTGAGAATGAGCACATTATACGTGCAACAGGCACAATAAATTATATTATATCACAAGAGGTACGTGAACAATATAGGGCTACGTGCAATACACATACCAACAATACACGTGCAGGTGCTACGTATATAATACGTGTAAGGGACGTGTAATTTGAGTTTAACCTTACACACGGACGTATTACATGTTTTTTAATTCATTTTACAACCTATTTTAAGGGAAGCTAGTATGTTTAACTTGCTAATTGTGTATAAATAGGTAAAGCAAATAAGGAGATAGAGAGAGGTGAGAGATAGGTAGATAGATAGATAGATAGAAAGTGAGAAAGAGAGAGAGAAAGAGAGAGAGAGATGAAGAAAGAGAGAAGAGAGAAGGCGGAGAAGGTTTGGAAGGCAAGGCAGCTGTATAATGTAGAAGTTATGTGGAATACAAATAATAAATGCAATATTTTAATATTTTATATAAATTTTAATTAAAACTTTTTTCCCAGAAGAAAATAAAATAGTAAATGAATGTAATTATGTTAATTATAAAGTTATGCCAGAGACGTGTAACATCTTGTTAAGATTTTATAACTGGAGAATGATTCACTCCAAGGATGGGAGTCCTTAATATGAGCAATAATACAAGATGGGAGCGTGCTAATCTACTTTCCTTCGCACCAATCCGTGAGCCCTATGTGCACTTGGTGACTCGCGACCTGGCGCGAGAAGGTTACAAGGCGGGCGCTGTAAACGTTTATGTCTAATTCCATTAAGTGCGACACGAGTGTTTACACTGGTGCGATGCAAAGCGGGTGGGCGGTTGTACAATTTGACGGGGCAAAATACGAGTTTAATGCAATCATAAGCAGTAGTATAATAAAAATGCAAACGAAATGATATTTTTGAAGTACGTTTTATTTTACGATTTCAAACAATATGATCATACAACCTAACGTTATTTTTATGTTGGGGTTATCAATGCAATAAAATAAGATAAGGGATTATCAATGCAACATAAGATAAGTTGGTAAAATATTAAGAATTTTAAAAACCAAATTAAATTTTCCGATTTTAAAGATGTTATAAATCTTTCTATACAGACAAGCTGTTGAGGAAATGTTCAAGGTTATTTAGGTGTTACAAAAGTATTTTACTGTAGCCAAATATTTTCACTGCAACAAGAAGCACCGATATTTTGCATTTTTGCCCCTAATATCGATTCCGTTATTATTTATTTGTGTTAATATTTCTATAAAAATTTTCAATATATTAAAAATACGTAGAATGGCGAAATTTTTTTTAAAAAAACTAAATTATTTATTGTTCATAAAATTTTGTTCAAACCGTGATTCTCAATATTGGAATTAAAAATGTTATGAAAAAACTATTTTTTATACGACTCAAACAGTTTAAACATACGATTCACAAATATTACAGTTTGACCCTCTTGTGTAAGGTGTATACTAATGCCATACCATGTATATATAATACAAAAAACTATATATATAATAAATTAAAAATATTTCAAAAACAAGAATACTTTAAAAATATTAATATAGAATATATAATATAGAATACGTAAAAATATTTTATTAGATAATTATTTTCCTGAAGATGCTGGTACTATTTTATCGGCGAAAAGCTTTGAACAAATATATTCATTAAAAGTATTCTTGTTTTTGAAATATTTTTAATTTATTATATATATATATGTGTGTGTGTGTGTGTGTGTGTGTGTGTGTGTGTATAACTTAAATAATTTTTGAAACATAAATATACATAGAGGGTTGAAATAGACGTCGGACTTATTTAATGTATCAATACTGTTGCACCTCTGACATTAGGAGACCGGCGCCTAAAGATGAACGTTTGCGCCAAGTCCACTAAGAAACGTGGCAAACCTATCAATCTTGATTGGCATTAAAACCGCCTATTCACCATTCGCTGGAATGATTCGCCTTTATAATTTGTATTCTTCTCTAGCTACCCGACCGTTGCAATCTTCCAACAACAATCAGGGAGTGAAATCACTTGCGTATAAATGATTAAATGCTTTATAGTTACTATCTATACCTGTTGAAATAGTTTTCAGTAGTTTTATACAGGAACAAAATTAACGCTTTGTTAATAATAGTAGTTACAAAGCTTGCAACTTGGATGGAATTCAAAATGAGGAATGTAGAATCGGTAATTATACGGGTTAGTGGGTTTACTATAGTGCCTAGGAAATATTTTACAAAATGAAATTTGTGATTAGTTCAGGCAAGGTTATTAATAACTTCATTTTAAATAAACTCAACCCTCTTTTAATTGATGTAGAACGAATGATTTTAATAAGAGTAATATTTTAATATCCACTAGGATTCTATAGAAATATACAGCCATACTCTGTCCTTTCTAGCAATGCCTCCTGGGCAGTTTAGTCTTTCGGATGTCCTCCTCCTGTCAGATCTATCTCTTTACCGATTGTTCACACGTGGAAGTCGTATATACCGCCCGCATTGGACTTTTAGCCCCGCCCACGTCACTAGCTCCGTCTACTTTAAAATCTTTTCAACTGCCAACGTACTGTACATTTTAAGCTGAACCTTCTCTTTAATAAAGGTTTTACGTACGGAGCGGTTTTTTTCTTTTATTTAGGTCCCGATATTGAATTCCAGTACGCAATAATATTTACCCCCAACTCAGTCACTGTTTATTTTAGGCGGGTCCTCAGTTCACGTTATGTTACGCTACAAGATCTGAAATCCGAGGAGGAAAATATTTGTAACCGATAGAATATATACCGAACCTTAAGAACCTAATATTAAACCGATTTGACAGTATAAGAGAGAGGCGTATAGAACGAACCCCCCATACGGTACTTCCACTTTACCGCTAATTTATGTAACCGTACTGACTTTACAAAACAAAACTAAACAAAGAACATAGGAACAACTCATAGACATTAATGCCCATTGTAATAAAGTAGTTATTTGTAATAGACGGCCATATTCCTTGGATGACTACATTTCATACACCTGGTCAAGTATTTCACCAAGGTCACCAGCAACGATGCTTGTGGTTCTAGCGTTTAGGTTTGCAACGCTCTTAATCCGCTTTCATAACAAGGAAAATCTATAAACAATACATTACGGAAAAATCAAACTATTTATATTAACAAATAACATTTTTATTAATAATATTTTATGAGTCTTTAGTAATTTAGTCTAATTAATATTATTATTAACAAACATTATTATAAATATTATTATAATATTGAAAAATAACATTTTAAGTTAATAATAAACAAAAAGTAATATTACCTAGGGGTAATGAAATCAGCTGTTGTATTGTGACGTCACTGTCGTCCGGGGATTTAATAAAACGGGAAATCATCGATATTAATTTTAAAATAGCATTTAGCACAATTAACTGAGATAAAATCCGCCACGACCGTGGCAGTGCGTTCAAATAATTTTATTAATAACAAACATAAAATTTTACTAGGACTTATGAGTTACATCTCTCTGGTTCCCTCGGGAATTTAGCATGCCGCGGGATGTACTACGTTGATTCCCCAATACACATACCAACAATACACGTGCAGGTGCTACGTATATAATACGTGTAAGGGACGTGTAATTTGAGTTTAACCTTACACACGGAAGTATTACATGTTTTTTAATTCATTTTACAACCTATTTTAAGGGAAGCTAGTATGTTTAACTTGCTAATTGTGTATAAATAGGTAAAGCAAATAAGGAGATAGAGAGAGGTGAGAGATAGATAGATAGATAGAAAGTGAGAGAGAGAGAAAGAGAGTGAGAAAGAGATGAAGAAAGAGAGAAGAGAGAAGGCGGAGAAGGTTTGGAAGGCAAGGCAGCTGTATAATGTAGAAGTTATGTGGAATACAAATAATAAATGCAATATTTTAATATTTTATATAAATTTTAATTAAAACTTTTTTCCCAGAAGAAAATAAAATAGTAAATGAATGTAATTATGTTAATTATAAAGTTATGCCAGAGACGTGTAACATCTTGTTAAGATTTTATAACTGGAGAATGATTCACTCCAAGGATGGGAGTCCTTAATATGAGCAATAATACAAGATGGGAGCGTGCTAATCTACTTTCCTTCGCACCAATCCGTGAGCCCTATGTGCACTTGGTGACTCGCGACCTGGCGCGAGAAGGTTACAAGGCGGGCGCTGTAAACGTTTATGTCTAATTCCATTAAGTGCGACACGAGTGTTTACACTGGTGCGATGCAAAGCGGGTGGGCGGTTGTACAATTTGACGGGGCAAAATACGAGTTTAATGCAATCATAAGCAGTAGTATAATAAAAATGCAAACGAAATGATATTTTTGAAGTACGTTTTATTTTACGATTTCAAACAATATGATCATACAACCTAACGTTATTTTTATGTTGGGGTTATCAATGCAATAAAATAAGATAAGGGATTATCAATGCAACATAAGATAAGTTGGTAAAATATTAAGAATTTTAAAAACCAAATTAAATTTTCCGATTTTAAAGATGTTATAAATCTTTCTATACAGACAAGCTGTTGAGGAAATGTTCAAGGTTATTTAGGTGTTACAAAAGTATTTTACTGTAGCCAAATATTTTCACTGCAACAAGAAGCACCGATATTTTGCATTTTTGCCCCTAATATCGATTCCGTTATTATTTATTTGTGTTAACATTTCTATAAAAATTTTCAATATATTAAAAATACGTAGAATGGCGAATTTTTTTTTAAAAAAACTAAATTATTTATTGTTCATAAAATTTTGTTCAAACCGTGATTCTCAATATTGGAATTAAAAATGTTATGAAAAAACTATTTTTTATACGACTCAAACAGTTTAAACATACGATTCACAAATATTACAGTTTGACCCTCTTGTGTAAGGTGTATACTAATGCCATACCATGTATATATAATACAAAAAACTATATATATAATAAATTAAAAATATTTCAAAAACAAGAATACTTTAAAAATATTAGTATAGAATATATAATATAGAATACGTAAACATATTTTATTAGATAATTATTTTCCTGAAGATGCTGGTACTATTTTATCGGCGAAAAGCTTTGAATAAATATATTCATTAAGAAACGTGGCAAACCTATCAATCTTGATTGGCATTAAAACCGCCTATTCAACATTCGCTGGAAAGATTCGCCTTTATAATTTGTATTCTTCTCTAGCTACCCGACCGTTGCAATCTTCCAACAACAATCAGGGAGTGAAATCACTTGCGTATAAATGATTAAATGCTTTATAGTTACTATCTATACCTGTTGAAATAGTTTTCAGTAGTTTTATGCAGGAACAAAATTAACGCTTTGTTAATAATAGTAGTTACAAAGCTTGCAACTTGGATGGAATTCAAAATGAGGAATGTAGAACCGGTAATTATACGGGTTAGTGGGTTTACTATAGTGCCTAGGAAATATTTTACAAAATGAAATTGGTGATTAGTTCAGGCAAGGTTATTAATAACTTCATTTTAAATAAACTCAACCCTCTTTTAATTGATGTAGAACGAATGATTTTAATAAGAGTAATATTTTAATATCCGCTAGGATACTATAGAAATATACAGCCATACTCTGTCCTTTCTAGCAATGCCTCCTGGGCAGTTTAGTCTTTCGGATGTCCTCCTCCTGTCAGATCTATCTCTTTACCGATTGTTCACACGTGGAAGTCGTATATACCGCCCGCATTGGACTTTTAGCCCCGCCCACGTCACTAGCTCCGTCTACTTTAAAATCTTTTCAACTGCCAACATACTGTTCATTTTAAGCTGAACCTTCTCTTTAATAAAGGTTTTACGTACGGAACGGTTTTTTTCTTTTATTTAGGTCCCGATATTGAATTCCAGTACGCAATAATATTTACCCCCAACTCAGTCACTGTTTATTTTAGGCGGGTCCTCAGTTCACGTTATGTTACGCTACAAGATCTGAAATCCGCGGAGGAAAATATTTGTAACCGATAGAATATATACCGAACCTTAAGAACCTAATATTAAACCGATTTGACAGTATAAGAGAGAGGCGTATAGAACGAACCCCCCATACGGTACTTCCACTTTACCGCTAATTTATGTAACCGTACTGACTTTACAAAACAAAACTAAACAAAGAACATAGGAACAACCCATAGACATTAATGACCATTGTAATAAAGTAATTATTTGTAATAGACGGCCATATTCCTTGGATGACTACATTTCATACACCTGGTCAAGTATTTCACCAAGGTCACCAGCAACGATGCTTGTGGTTCTAGCGTTTAGGTTTGCAACGCTCTTAATCCGCTTTCATAACAAGGGAAATCTATAAACAATACATTACGGAAAAATCAAACTATTTGTTTATATTAACAAATAACATTTTTATTAATAATATTTTATGAGTCTTTAGTAATTTAGTCTAATTAATATTATTATTAACGAACATTATTATAAATATTATTATAATATTGAAAAATAACATTTTAACTTAATAATAAACAAAAAGTAATATTACCTAGGGGTAATGAAATCAGCTGTTGTATTGTGACGTCACTGTCGTCCGGGGATTTAATAAAACGGGAAATCATCGATATTAATTTTAAAATAGCATTTAGCACAATTAACTGAGATAAAATCTGCCACGGATCGTGGCAGTGCGTTCAAATAATTTTATTAATAACAAACATAAAAGTTTACTAGGACTTATGAGTTACATCTCACTGGTTCCCTCGGGAATTTAGCATGCCGCGGGATGTACTACGTTGATTCCCCGGAAGACGTGTTCTCTCTCGACTGCCTTATCTCAGATTCTCTTTACCACTCTTTCATTTAATTAAAAACTATACTAGAAAAATCCAACTTTGCCCGCACATCCGTTTTGCCATCGGTCAGCTGTCGCTCTCTCGTGGCGACGATTAGAGTTATTCACTATCGGGACTAATATGGTGGTAGTATAAAAAAAACGTTACAGTATATAATGACATATTTTAATAAAACATACGTTACTTCTGAATATTTAATATTTTAAAATTATAATTTATTTAATCATAACCTATAAATAACCTCTAATTGAAAACGAAAACAGCTGTCAGCGTTGCGACTACATTATAAGCGCTTAGTTTGCTTCGGAAATTTTCGGTGCAATCTGTCTAACTTCGGAAATCTTCGGAAATGCCATATCTAATTGAAAACGTGTCACACTGGCATAAAGAAATTATCCCATCTAAAATCAGGTTTTATGTTCAGCTTTCAATCAGATAAATTTTAAAAGGTTTTATAGGTTTATAACTGTTCTTTATCACTGAGTGGAATAGTTAACAGTAATTTAACAAAAGGGTCCAATTAGCGCGTCCCTAATACCAGTAATTATAAAGTTTGCAACTTGGATGAAATTCAAAATCAGATCCGGCTTTGGCATTCATGGTTCTGTTCGATTAGTCGGGCGCGCAAATGGGAACATAAAGCAATATATAATGGGAAACTCTAAGTATTATGTGGGATAATGGGTTCAGTACTTACAGTGCATAAGTGGTTCGAAATGGATCAATGCATATATAAATCTATACATTCAGGCAGTTCTAATCGTAATGGTATCCATGATTATAAAACCTTTGTAGTCACACTACTGACATTGACGTAATGATATAGCCGTGTCGTTATTGCCACAAACACTTTCGGTCAGAGTTAAATAAGCAAGATGTAAAGCAGATAGTTACAAAGAATAAAAGAACGCGAAGAATGCCTAAACGTCGGCGAGTTGTAGGCGAAAGCATCGTAGCGTACGTCAAATTATTCAGTCTCGCAATATCGTCCGCACTTTCCTAATGTAACATGCACTAATTGTCTTCATAACCTCCAAAAAAATATAGAGCTTAATTAAAGAGAAAGGCGCGCCTTTGTGCGATGAGAACAGCTGATAGATTGCATCATCCGTGATATCATTGGTAAGTGGCTCATCTGTGAAGTAACTGAAGATTTCGCACGCAAAAACGAACGTATCAGGAGTAGATTGTGATTCTTTGAGAGTATGTTCGATTCACTTTTCATTTGGGTGTTCAAAAGTTGATTTCCGTGAGACAAAAGTCTATATGTTGAAGATTTTATAAAAGTAGCTTTTTATTTATTATAATATTTATAAAATTGATTTATATTTTAGACCTGATATAACGTTTAAAACAATCATAATAATAAATTTAAAAATATATTTGAGCTGGCTAGTGAGTAAGGGTTATAAACAAAAGAATAAATAGGCTACGACTCACAATTATAGAAAAATTAATATCAGACGGGTTTCAATGACATTACGAAATCATCTTCAGTGATGCTACACAATCGAAACTTAATTTAAAAAATTGAGATGAATATCACCTAAAATATTTTAAGAAAGCAGTAAAATATTTTAGGTTATGTTCAATTTTTTAAAAATAGCTTTCGATTGTGTAGCATCACTGAAGATGATGACGTAATGTCATTGAAACGCGTCTGATTATAAAGGTTTTATGTTTGTGAGTCGTAGTTTATTTCACGGTATACCGTGATAGATTTATTGTTTTGTTTATAATCGTAATAATCTATGAGTGTCTCTAACCCCACAGTGAAGAGATATTGACTATTTGCTAATGTAAAGAATAGAATGACCTTCGATGAATTTTATTATAATTGTCGTTTTATATAAAGTCCTCTATTGTACTTTGCACCCATTTTACTTGCTTACACATTTCATTAATTAGTTTTACAAGCTATTTAAGTTCGTTTCTGTAGGAATTTTGTGGCCCAGTTCTTTAATTAAACATACACGAGTACGCTATTAAAATATATTTATTTTTAAAGTTACATTTGTTAGGGACATTTATATTTTATATCACTTAGAAACGATTTTTATTCTAACAAAGTGTAACGGGTCAGGCCTTTTTCCTGGGGTAAGTTTTACCTTTATTAAAAATGTGTGTTAATTACTAATTAACATATTAATTAATTACTTACTCTGGCTTCTAGTTCTAACGTCATAACCCAGGAAATTACTGTCTGTCTATGACGTTCTTCTATCTTGAAGCTAGAACTAGATTACTTGGGAAATAAGAATTTAAAGCTTTAAAATACAAAGTTATACAATTTATTAATCAATGACAAATTATAATAGAAGAAAAGACACCAATGTGTCGAATAATTATCTTTTAATTACTGCTAATTATTCCGTAAGTTTTAATTACTTATTGACCTTTAAAATTTACATCACGTCCGTCTCGTTCGGAGACTTTTTGAGAAGTGGGGTCGTTGCAAGGACGCGCTAACTGAAATTTCCCACCCTTACTTATTATTTCGAATTTTTTGATTGGTTCATTGGATCAGGCGATATCAGACCATGGTTACGTCACATGGGGTGATGTGGGTTAATTACCCTAAGTTACTAACTCGTACGATATTTTACATTTTTACCCGCTAGGGGCGCTACTATCTATACTAGTATAAAAATTTTCTTTTATATTGGGAAGATATGATTATTAAATAAAAATACAATATATAAATGAATTTATATGTAACACCTTATTTTTAAGAGTGTTACAAAAGCTATTTTCCATGGTCCAGTCTGACTCTTACTCGTCAGTATTGCGGTTATAAAGGATCGGATACGGTTCCTACGACAGCCAGATTGCATTCAGCGCGTTTAGCTAGCCATTCCCCTACAAAATGCAAACACGTATTTGGTGCTGAATTCTTTACAAACACGTTTTTATTATAATCTAATTTACAACAAACTATATTCGGTGTTTATATCACTATATTATATTTACTTTAAGTGACTTGAGTGCTAGCTACAAAACCTTACCTTGTTCTAAGTTTTCAGGACCTAAGTCAAATCTGCCTGTGAGAATGTATACCTAAAGCCAAACCTAGGGTAATAATAGCCGATTAAAGTGTAGTGCTGGTTTCTTTACCTTTCTTCAATACCGTACGGCCTAAGAAATCCACTGCCCTGTCTCTTCTGCACTATGCCACACGGTATAAAATAGAGAATCTTTATCATTCTGTAAGAGAATTAATTTTTATTTCTGTTGAGTGCTTTTATGAAAAACCCTTTGTTAAAACATTTCCACAACAACTTCCTTCTACAAATATATTTTTTGGAACAGCAGTATAGTAACGTCAGATATGCTGGTAGAGCAGAGCATGGTTTGAACAATTAGTTAGTTTGTTTTAAACAATATTGGGTTTATATATTGTCTTTAAATATGCAGGCAGTATAGATAGTTCTTGTATATGAAGACCACACTTGAAGGGTTGTGAGAAATATATAGCAAGAGGCTAAAGGATTAGGCTAGGCAATTAGCTAGGCTCTTTGGTTTAGGATTTTGAGGTCACTCTTGCAAGGTTGCCATCTTTATCGGTGTATGAGAGAGATGCCTACTCATTGTTTAGGAAGAGGATAGTTGTATAAAGATAAATAGGAATAAAAAAAGGACATGCGCTCCTCCTCTTTTATGGTGAGTGAGGAGGAACGTGAATCGGGTTAGGAGGGGCTTATCGGAAGTAGAATGTATTTCCTTTAGGTCATAGATAAGTGAATACTTGGTACTCGTGTTGGTAAACTATGAAATATAAAACGGAGAGTTATTCCAAGCTCTGTTTACAATGTTGTAATTTATATTACTAATTTAATAGGCTCTTCATTGTTTTTATATACGAACAATATTTTAAGAATAATTATAAAAGTTTCTGTTAGTAGGCTATTCCGTTAGTAGATATCTAAATAACAACTTAATTGGATCTCTTTTAACTACTTCGATTCTAGTTCAACGATTAAAAAAATTACCACCGTATCTAACCACACGCCACACGCACGCGCAAGCACACACTTCCGTGCAACATAGTCAAAAGAGTTTGAAAGTAATAAAAAAGAAACCAGATCAAAAGAGATGCGTGCGGAGGTAGGGACGATTGCCTTGAGCTTTGCGGAAGGAAGTGAAGAGTGACAAGGTCTCTGGATCCGGAACCAAGGGATATAAGGGTCAATAACGGGCCCCGCCTGGAGCTACTTGCTGCCCCGCCCCCGACGCCCTTCAGCCCAACCTTCGAATTATGTTTGTGATTTAACAATTACATCATGTAATTAGTCCACTTAACCTTGGCTAAACGTTTCTCGATAGATAATCATTGTGAAGCTGTGTCTTGATAAAGCTCAATAGTTCTTTGTAATGTAAAAATATACACATTTAGGTTAGGTTTAAGTAAATGCAGATCGTCCATATAACTAAGGTTAAAGCTATTAGAAAATGGAAACTATTACTATTTTTTAATGTAAACCTAAGTATCCTAATATTTTAGGTTTTCACTGTTAACAAAACATACAATTTTGTCTTGCTAAAATTGGCTTGAGTAAGTTTGGGGAACAAATGATTTTGACGGTTGCAACAAGCTATGTTAGTTAGAACCGGCGTACTGTATTTATTTCACGAGGAACTTGTTTTACATTTATTCTCTGCAATTATATTTTTAAATTCATTTTATAAATGTTTCGTTAAAGTCACTCTGCAGACAGTAATTTAATATAGAACCAAAAGAAATATATAATAAATGTATACATCATGGCAATTACGCTGGTTAAGCAGACAACGTAAGCTGTAAGGTTGTGTGCAAATTGTATTTCGCCCCTCTTTTACTACGATATTTCATATTATAAAATACACAAAGAAATGTGAACATTTTTCATCCCTTCCTCTTTTCTGAAAAACTCCCGAACTCTTCATTTACGATTGCTTTGTGAAACGTGGAGGAAACAGTTTGAACAAATAGTAAATCTCACGCTCCAACTTAGAATTGCACTCGAGGTTTATCGTTCTCCTGTCGGCCGTTCTAACAAGTTTTGAAATAGTTGCTAATGTCCTGTATTCTAAGAAACCTAAACGTTGTTAGCTTAAAATATCCTGCCCAGCAACATCTACGATTCCCCCAGAGACCGTTAAAGTATGTCTGTCCCAACTAGGTTGGAAACACCCCAAACATTAGTTAGCATTAGGTCTATTCATATTACCTTGCCACGTATCTGTTAGCATATTATCCTGTCCAGCAGCATTTTATCTCCCCCAGCGATCGTTCAAGACATTTCAGTCCCAGATAGTTCGGAAAGAAATACTAGGATCTTCTATAAAGGAATACCTAAGCATCCCTTTCCTCAAACTATCCTGCAAAGCATCTGATAGCATTTTATCCCAGCAGCATCTCAGTTCCACCCAGCGCTCATTAACGTCATGAAAATCCGTACTAGTTTGTGAACAACCCAATGGTATTTTATTCTGGAATATGTAAACATCTCCCGCTTCATATAATCTATCCAGTTGCATCTCAATCTGCCCCAGAGCTAAATAACGTCACGAAAATCCCTAATAGCTTGTCAACAACCCTAAGGTATTTTATTTTGGAATATCTAACCATCTGCCGCTTCATAGTATCCTAGCCAGTAGCATCTCAGTCTCATTTAGCTCTCATAATGCCACGAGAATCGCTAATAGTTTGTGAACAACCCTAAGGTATTTTCTTTTGGAATATTTAACCATCTCCCGCTTCATGGTATCCTACCCAGTAGCATATCAGTCTCTCTTATCGCTCATCACGTCACGAGAATCCCTACTAGTTTGTAAACAACCCTAAGGTATTTTATTTTGGAATATTTAACCATCTCCCGCTTCATGGTATCCTACCCAGTAACACCTCAGTCTCCCTTAGCGCTCATAACGTCATGAGAATTTCTAATAGTTTGTAAACAGCCCTAAGGTACTTTATTTTGGAATATTTAACCATCTCCCGCTTCATGGTATCCTACCCAGTAACACCTCAGTCTGCCCCAGTGCTCATAATGTCACGAAAATCCCTAATAGTTTGCAAACAACCCTAAAGTATTTTATTTCAGAATATTTAACCATCTCCCGTTTCATGGTATCCTACCCAGTAGCTCCTCAGTCTGCCCCTTTGCTCATAACGTGACGAAAATCACTAATAGTTTGTGAACAACCCTAACGTATTTTATTTTGTAATATTTAACCATCTCCCGCTTTATGGTATCCTCCTCAGTAGCACCTCAGTCTGCCCCAGCGATCATAACGCCACGAGAATCCCTAATAGTTTGTGAACAACCCTAAGGTATTTTCTTTTGGAATATTTAACCATCTCCCGCTTCATGGCATCCTACCCAGTAACACCTCAGTCTGCCCCAGCGCTAATAACATCACGAAAATCCCTAGTAGTTTGTAAACAACCCTAAGGTATTTTATTTTGGAATATTTAACCATCTCCCGCTTCATGGTATCCTACCCAGTAACACCTCAGTCTCCCTTAGCGCTCATAACGTCACGAGAATCCCTAATAGTTTGTAAACAACCCTAAGGTATTTAATTTTGGAATATTTAACCATCTCCCGCTTCATGGTATCCTACCCAGTAACACCTCAGTCTCCCTTAGCGCTCATAACGTTACGAGAATCCCTAATAGTTTGTGAACAACCCTAACGTATTTTATTTTGGAATATTTAACCATCTGCCGCTTTATGGTATCCTCCTCAGTAGCACCTCAGTCTGCCCCAGCGATCATAACGCCACGAGAATCCCTAATAGTTTGTGAACAACCCTAAGGTATTTTCTTTTGGAATATTTAACCATCTCCCGCTTCATGGTATCCTACCCAGTAGCACATCAGTCTCTCTTATCGCTCATCACGTCACGAGAATCCCTACTAGTTTGTGAATAACCCTAAGGTACTTTATGTTAGAATATTTAGCCAACTCCCGCTTCATGGTATCCTACTCAGTAACACCTCAGTCTCCCTTAGCGCTCATAACATCACGAGAATTCCTAATAGTTTGTAAACAACCCTAAGGTATTTATTCTGGAATATTTAACCATCTCCCGCTTCATGTTATCCTACCCAGTAGGTCCTCAGTCTGCCCCAGCGCTCATAACGTCACGAAAATCCCTAATAGTTTGTAAACAACCCTAAGGTATTTTATTTTGGAATATTTAACCATCTCCCGCTTCATGGTATCCTACCCAGTAACACCTCAGTCTGCCCCAGCACTTGTTAACGGTAAAAAAAAATCTCTTCTAGTTTGTGAACAACCCCAAGGTATTTTATTTCGGAATATTTAGCCATCTCCCGCTTCATGTTATCCTACCTTAGCAGCACCTCAGCCTCCCCAGCGCTCGTTAATTGTAAAAAAAATCTCTTCTAGTTTGTGAACAACCTATAACTTGATAATGCGTTACATATATAACCTAACGTTTAAATTCTTGAAAGATATAAAAGGAACGGAATTTTATTAAAAAAATCTTTATATATCTTGATACTTTTTGATATTTGTCACCTTTTTAGTGAGTATATTTCACTTCTGTCACTAAAACTCCATCTTGATACCCAACTGGTCATACTTGGCTTATTATTATCCAATATATTCCTACGTATTTTTTAAAACATGTATTTACTTCCCAACTTTTCCATTTTAGAAATGTAACATTGGAATTCTTTTCGCTGTCCAATATGAATATATCGTTACACATTTTAAATGAAATAAAATACATCTAATTGAGTCAATTCATTTCCAAGGTCGCGTGCTTTTCATAACACATGAGCAAACACAAGTAAACTTATGTAAGAAGAATAGGTAATTTTAACACGCGGTGATGCGAGAAAACCTTAGAGCGTGCTTTATAAAGCAGACTCTAACGTACGCACACAATGTGCGTGTCTTAAGCCATCAACGCTACCTTCTCGGCGACCAAACATCTCGGCAGACGTGAGAGAAAAAATAACAAGCTGTTAGACTTTCACTCAGGTTCAAAGGTGCGCCAAAGGTTGACGAAAGCAGCCTGCTTTTATTTTTACTTTCTTCCACTGAACGAATTCCGTAATAAGCAGCTTACACTTTAGCGACGGTAACTGAAATAGAAGTGTAACACTTTACAACGGCTTGTGTCTGCACATGTGGTTGAAAAGTTTACCTAGCACGTGTTCGACTTTCGTAAGTGCCACAGGTAAAGATCCGTTCACTTTCAGACACAATGGTACAATGACGACAGTTGGCGAAGACCAAATAGATAAGATTTTTTTTCTGGCGGTAAGTTGTTAGAGTGTTCAACCGCGAATGTCCCAGTACAAGAGACAATTTATGTCCCCACGTTAAACTTACTTGTTTTTCCATATTTTCAAACAATCAAACGATAAGACGCCATGTACATAATCACCCCTCCACATCGACACGTATTTTTGTTTACGAACCGTTTAAATTGTTTAAAATACCTCTTTTTGACCCCGATAGAATGCAGGGGTTTTCCAGGAAGCTACTCTGAGGTAGCTCTGGTAATTGTACCACAGTTTCTACAAAGAGAAGTCATTATTTATGATTTGGAAACAATACGGGAACACCAGCTATCATTTCTGCTTGACGTTCACGACGAGGAACGTAAATTTTCGGAAAAAAGTAAAAAACATGATTTTTGTAAATAGTATACAAAAATTACTTTCATACCAAAATAAAAGTCCTTCATTTTATTAATTTAAAAAATTGTTAAAGTCACAGTAAACTTATTATATATATATATATATATATATATACATATATATATATATATATATACATACATACATATATATATATATATATATATATATGTGTGTATATTATATATATATATATATATATATATATATATATATATATACATATATATATATATATATATATATATATACATATATATATATATATATATATATATATATATATATATATATATATATATATATATACATATATATATATATATATATATATATATATATATATATATATATATATATATATATATATTTCACGTTGTCCAATCACTGTAATTCGACAATGGTCAAGTGACCGAAAGGTGCCTCATCACATAAGTTAAAATTATTGCACTTAGTGGTGGAAAACTTTATTTACAAGTAACAATAACTACATATATATATATATAAATATATATATATATATATATATATATATATATATATATATATATATATATATATATATATAAAGAACTAAGTCAAAATACAAATACAAGAATTATAATTGAATTTACAATTCAAAGATTTTCGTTGGCTAACAGTACCAACATCTACAGGAATGTTAAACATCATCAGTTTAATATTCCTGATGATGTTGGTACTGTTAGCCAACGAAAAGCTTTGAATTGTAAATTCAATTATAATTCTTGTATTTGTATTTTGACTTAGTTTTTTATTAATACACAAGAATACATATTGCGAAATTTATATATATATATATATATATATATATATATATATATATATATATACTATATATATATATATATTTAAATATTATATAATATAGTATAAGACTTTGTTCTTTGAATTACTGCTTTAATAATTTTGTATTTAACATTCCGTATGTAAAGTTGCGTGGGACATGTTAGCATTTATGTAAACGTTGAAATAGTTATTTTTAAAAATAATACTGTACCTGCCTATTACACCAACAGTTTTGCTAGCGAATCATAAATATTGTCAGGAAATACGTAGCTTTAAAAAAAAGTTCGGTGGTTAAAGATTCTTAGAAACGAAAACTGTTGTTTAAATTCTACTGCTTAAAATGTTCGACACATTTTTTCACTGAATGACGGCCAGTTTGTGGCCTTTTCAGCCAAACCACTGGGTGACGTAATGCTCACGGCCCATCACTCCCGATGGGCCGACTGGTTCTTGTAATCCGACAGCAGCCCTCAAACTGGTTGTCCGGTCCGGTCCTGTTTCTCCTCCATTAGGTTGCCACACATTCCCTTTATCACTTTCATCTTCCAGAAGCTTTCAACGCATCGTCTTCATCCAAGGCTACGCTAACAAACTGAGTTGGGAGCCGCAGAATTCGTTCACGCTGCTTAGATTTGCTTGTAAAGTAACAATGAAAGACTTCAGTTTGTAGGTTAAATGCCCAATAAAAACACTGTGATCCTCGTGTAACGCATTCATAAAACTGAAAAAGTACTTTCTTTTTGAAATCCGTCCTAAAAATAACATGAATATGTATGTATAAATTAAATGAAAGATGAAACCGTCAGACATACATTTTTCAGTCAAACCATTTCTCAAAATCGTAAAAAAATCCAGTCAAACATATTTTAAACGTAAAAGAAATAAGTGAAATAAAGTAATAGGGTAAAAGTTGGAGTAGTTTATTGAAAGATTCTGAATTAAACATACATCTACAGTTTTGGTCACAATCCAAGCTGTAACGATGGTAACATTGCAATTTCGTCACAAAAACGTTGACCTACCATTCAAGTCTCTTAGGCTGTGAGTGACAAAATAGTTTTCTAATTTCAATTCTACTACAGCATGCACTTACGTTATACAGATATAAAACACGTTAATACTAATAAACGTAATTAAAAAAATGGCTGAACATTGTCAGTGTATACTATAACGACACCATAAAAAAAGACTTGAAAATGTACTCTGCAGCACAGAATGGGCACTAAAACGGAAACTCAAACCTATGTCACACAACTAAGAAAATTAATCATGATAAACAGCGCTAAGATATGGGTAGGATATAGTTACGCACAGAGAATACTGTGAGTGATAACGTTTACATAGTTCTGTACAATATTTAATAATCGTAGGAAGAATATGTTAGCATTTATTTTGATTTTTTTTATTGTTCAATGAAAGGCTTTTCATACCTACTTTTGTGTAAGACAGAGCACGAGGAAAATAAATTCCTCAATAAGAAGGTATTTACCGATTCTATATCTGTCGATCGTCCTTTAACTTGAGAGCACTGTAATCTATTTAATCTCAACTTCAATTGAAATTATTAGTTAAAATCTATTCAAAGTAAAGTAAAAAACATTGTCTTAATAATACAAAGTTTTATTTATTTAATTATAAAAACTTTGGTTTACTATTTATAAATTTTAATGTTATAGATTTTAATAAAATTCAGAACAAGGGGAAATTTGTGGTCGTATTAACAATAACATATGTAATATTTATCTTTGATAAATAATTCAATATTTAAATAATGAATCAATATTAAATATTTGATGATTTAAAAAACAAATTATTTTTAAATACTTACTGAGATAATAGAATATTTAAATATTTAATAATGACTCAATACTTAAATATTATTAAACAATTGAATGTTAAATAATAAATGTTAATTCCATATTAAAATATTACTAAAAAATTGAATATTTCATTATTTAATAATGAACCAATACTAAATATGATTTAAATATTGAATATCTAAATATTAAATATTAAATCAATAATATATACTTAGATACTTAAATACAAAATCCATATCAAATATTTAATTCACAATTGAATATTTAGTTAACAAATAATAAATCAATATGGAATATTTATCAAAGAACTGAATATTTAAATAATTATTAATAAATTATTATAAATAGTAATTAGGTAATTGAATACATAATTATTAAATACTAAGTCTATACTATATATTTATTAGGCCTACATAAACAAAAAAAATCAATATTTAATATTTATTATATAATTGAATATTTAAATATTAAATAATAAATCAATAATA
>JBAIZL010000004.1:70055392-70065392 GCA_036971475.1 Prosapia bicincta
TAGACAGTTAAATTTATTAAATTCAAATTACCAATTAAACTTAAACAATGACTTCATTCTATGTTGAATAATTAAATAAATCGTAAAAGTAATAAAATTAATTAGTATAACAAAATTGTTGAAAGAATGAATAATAAATATTAATTTACAAAGTGGTTTGGCCATAAGCCAATCATTTTCAAGAAGACCAGATTTATTGAATCATATAAACTTTAAAATTATTTATAATAAAATGTGAATTTACCAATTCAATCTCGAAATAAGAAGATAAAATATTTTATTATGTCAAATTTGGAAATAATTGTTTTTTAAAAAATGGGTAAATGTAATTAATGAATTGTATATGAAATGTAGGATGTAAATGTGTGAAAACTAACGAACTTTTAATTAATAATTTGTGAAAATAAAGAGAGAGCTAAATATATTTTATTTGAAAAGAAAATTAGTTTAGTTTAAATAAGTAATTAAATGCATTATAAAAACTTACAGTATTTGAATTTATCCTGTGTTGAACAACCAATAAAACTTTTTAGTTTTTCCAACTGATAAATAATGATTATAAAATCAGAGTACAGTTTTAATTAAATTTCATAAATTAATAAATATATAAAATTCAGAACCTAATGCTTTTTCAAACGAGTTCTCTCCTGAGAACAATTTTATTGAGCTATTCTAAAAATTAGTTGGTTTTTTGTATTGAAGCCCAGAGACGATGTCTACTGGCAGATCATGTTTAAAGAACACAGGAGTCTTTTAAAATAGGTATCTTAAACATGATCACATTTTGCACGTCCCCTTGCTGTGCCTGCAGATCTCATGAAGTGATAAGATTCTTTGAAAATTTTGTGTGTTCATATAAATGTTGTTTCTTTCCAGCTGACTATTTTACTGACGTGTGACTAAATACAGACCTAACAAACCTGCCAACCAACTTAGGGGAGGTCATACAATCGTTAAGGTAGATGTCAGCGGGATTAGACTTGCATTTGGGCGTGGTACATTACGCGGGAACACAAGACAAAATTTAGGGATCTTAACACGGTACACAAAACGGTGTGAGCAGCAGATATATAAATATATAATAAATATAATTTCTGCAACATCTAAGACGAAACGATGCGGAGCAACAACGCAACGCGCGCCCCGCGAGTAAAGAAGGGAGGGACGTTGCAGTCTGTGTGTGTATTGCGATAAATTTTTGGAATAAAATAAAATCTTTGGTGAAACTATTTCTTTTCTAATACGTTTTACAAGGAAATAGCCTACCACAACAGAACTCTGATAATTTGCGATCGTTCCTTTTATTGATACTGGCAGATTGAACGCACAGTCGAAACTCCAGTCCATAAGCGATTTATTCAGGAGGAGCGTAATATTGTTGTAAAATCTTTTACGTAAATTTTAAAAGAAAACTTTTATAAAAAATATCGAAGATTGCTAACTTAAATCAAATAAATAACTAAATAAAGTATATAACAAGAACGCAAATATAAACCGATTAAAATTTTATATTTAAATATATAAAATTGTAATTGAACCAATTTACAAAATATAAATAAGATTAAATAGGAAAGAAATAGGAAAGATTTGTCCTCGTAAGAATTTTAAAGATAGAGATTAGCAATGTTTGCCAGAAATAGACTTGGAAGCTACAAGAGTACCAAATGCTGTAACATTCACCATCAACGCTCTAGCCACTCGTGTAGATGAGCTGAAAAATGTTACCATTTAAAGCAATCGGATAATTAGAAGAAAAAGTATAGGCCAATATACTGCCTAAAAGGTTATATCAAGTCCTAATGTCAATAAGGTCATGAAAACGCGGCACTACTTTCGATACAAAACACGATATTATTTAATACATATACATTTGTTTATTTAAACGTTTGGACATTTCTACGTTATTGTGCTGCAAAGTGGAAAGTAAACTATATGAAACTTCAAAATTATTCAGAGGAAGGTTACATTGAGTCAGTGTGTGTGTTAGAGTGTGAACCAAGACAAATCTAAAGGTTACGATATTATTTAATACATGTACATTTGTTTATTTAAACGTTTGGACATTTCTACGTTATTGTGCTGCAAAGTGGAAAGTAAACTATATGAAACTTCAAAATTATTCAGAGGAAGGTTACATTGAGTCAGTGTGTGTGTTAGAGTGTGAACCAAGACGCATATATACAAAGGACACTTAGCAGTCCGTCCAACACATCCCCAGCGCTGTCTGCAGCATGATGAGATGCTCTCCAGTCTGTCGGCTACAGTAGCTACATCAACGTTAAAATGGTACGGACATGTCCAGAGAATAAGTGAAGATCACTTCCTCTACAAGTCCGGAAGAGGACAACACAGGGAAATACCTAGGGATACCCAGTAGAAGTTGGACAGAAGGGATGGACAGGGCAAGAGAATTACTAAAGGTCTCATGGAGCATTGGAATCAGAACAAGTAGAAGTTTTAAACCGTTGACAATTTGCCTTTCTACTAAGCCATCTAACGCGACTGGAAGAAAGTAAAGGAATATTAGACTGACTTGTATTAAAGATATTGTAAATGGTTTCAGTTTGTAATGAAGTTATATTTCGATGTATGATGTTCTACATTATTTAAAGTAGTTATCATTAGTTAAGTACAATGTCCTATTGGATGACATACATAAATGTAAACATATGATTAGAGAGCATACATATGATTAGATAGTATACAAATATGCTTACAAAAGATATAATATAATCTTAAAGTTGTAATTTATAGGTTACGTTGGATTTATGTGTTGATTGGTTAGTTTTTAATTCTTTTGAATTTCAGACCGTGATATGAATCAGGATAGTATCTAATGGAGGAAATATAGGCAACTGAGAAAGGTCATTCATTGGCATTAGAGATATATCAGAAATAAAAATAGAAATGTGACTCATATTGGATTTCAAGAACTAAGATTACTGGTGAATATAGGCCTATATACGTATGTTTTATACCATGAATTGCTTTTTAACAATCCATTGAAACTTCAATTTCAGCCATAGGCGTGGCTAGAATTTCCAAGTAAGTAAAATAACGCAGAAAATACCAACTATATTTTTGTAACAAATTTTCAAACAATGACATTTTTATAAAAGGATAGAAAAATGTATAAAGTACATATATTATTATTATTATCGAAATCTTGTTGCTGTTCACGAAGAGCTGGTTGTTAATTACTTATTACACTTTTGCTATTACTTGCGACCAGACTTTTTGTTAACTAAAGGTTGTTAAATTGTTAACATACACTTGGAGAAAACGTTTTCGTCTTACGACTTCTTCAGCCTCCCTGAAGGATTCACAGAACTAAATAAAGAATATTGGAATATCACTTTTCACAGAACTGAATCTTCTATATTTAATCCTTTTAAGGTCTAAATGAATGACATAAAATATGAAAACATTATCTGTAAATAGCAGTAATTCAGTCAGTGAGAATAGGCGCAGTGATGCTAATTATGGACAGCCTGCGATAATGGAGGCTGTTGTGTTGTGGGTTTCTCCCTCTCAAAATAAAACATGTATCTTGTCGTCACTTACGCCTTTTCTGTATCATGGCCGGCATAACCATCTTGTAATGAAAACCAAATACACCTAATTTATACTCTAATTACAATACGTTGGGAAACGTTTCGTAAAATTCTTAAACTTAAGATATTATTTGCATTAGGATTTGATATTTGTAATAGGTTTCCCTATTGTATTCAAATGTAGTATCAATTAGTTAAGAAAAAAACGTGGTTAAATCTAACCATTACTTGAAGCTAAGAGCATAGACGTAGCAACCACACTCGTGATCTAGACATCTACTGATGTTTTGAAGGTGTGCAAACATCAGGGCTTTTAGAAAAAACTAATTTGTGAATTTAGTAAAGTTTAAACTAAAGAGAAAAGTTTCACGTGAAAGAGAAATTTTAAAGTAAAGAGAAAGTGCAATCATGTGTTCATCTTACCCACATAATAGGCTGACTGTCGGGTAAGTGTTTTGACTCTTAGCATAAAGACATGTAAACGTGTCATAAGTGCGTAAGTAATACGTTAGTTTGTAAATATTTTGTGTGTGGAGCTAAAGTGTAGCCTCCCTGAAGGAGGTTGAAGAAGTCGTAAGACGAAAACGTTTCCTCCAAGTGTAAGTTAACAATTTAACAACCTTTAGTTAACAAAAAGTCTGGTCGCAAGTAATAGCAAAAGTGTAATAAGTTTTACTATCGATCTGAAGGTTTTCGCCATAACTTAAAACTGCGATAATTGTAGAACTGACTGTACCTCGTGATACCAACGTTCCTAAGTAACGCTAATTACAAGTAATGCGTATGCATCATTGTTTCCGTCTCTGCATACAAGCGCTACTTCCATGTGGTACCAGAGGGCTGGCCGCCAAATAATTCACTTATTTAAGGGATCTGGGTTTGGAAAGGAAGCAGATTAACTCTTTCTTGAGACGGGCTTAGAAGACGGCACAGGTTGTCGTGCAAAAGCTGGCTCAGATCGGAAGTTCAAGCTTAGGCCTTCCCTCATTGGGAAACGTATAAAACGTATGCGCCGTATATAAATTTAACAAGATTTACCAATAAATAAGAGTTATTAATATATTTTTTTAGATTTGTTTATGCCAGAAGTATTAGAAGCATTAGTTAATTAGCAAATTAAAATGCTAGTTATATCTAAATGCATCAATAATAAAAACTTTCAGGAATATCCCTTAAAGATACAGCGTTGTTGCGTTTACTTGACTGATTTGGGGGAATACAACAACCGAGTATATATGTGTGTGTGTGTGTGTGTGTGTGTGTGTGTGTGTGTGTGTGTGTGTGTGTGTGTGTGTGTCGTTGTATCAGAGACAGAATATGTTTACACTTTAGCTCTACACACAAAATATTTACAAACTAACGTATTACTTACACACTTATGACACGTTTACATGTCTTTGTGTTAAGAGTCAAAACACTTACCCGACAGTCAGCCTATTATGTGGGTAAGATGAACACATGATTGCACTTTCTCTTTACTTTAAAATTTCTCTTTCACGTGAAAACTTTTCTCTTTAGTTTAAACTTTACTAAATTCACAAATTAGTTTTTTCTAAAAGCCCTGATGTTTGCACACCTTCAAAACATCAGTGGATGTCTAGATCACGAGTGTGGTTGCTACGTCTATGCTCTTAGCTTCAAGTAATAGTTAGATTTAACCACGTCTTTTTCTTAACTATTTGATACTACATTTGAATACAATAGGGAAACCTATTACAAATATCAAATCCTAATGCAAATAATATCTTAAGTTTAAGAATTTTACGAAACGTTTTCCAACTTATTGTAATTAGAGTATAAATTAGGTGTATTTGGTTTTCATTACAAGACGGTTATGCCGGCCATGATACAGAAAAGGCGTAAGTGACGACAAGATACATGTTTTATTTTGAGAGGGAGAAACCCACAACACAACAGCCTCCATTATCGCAGGCTGTCCATAATTAGCATCACTGCGCCTATTCTCACTGACTGAACTACTGCTATTTACAGATAATGTTTTCATATTTTATGTCATTCATTTAGACCTTAAAAGGATTAAATATAGAAGATTCAGTTCTGTGAAAAGTGATAATCCAATATTCTTTATTTAGCTCTGTGAATGTAAAACGTAGAAAGAGTACGATGTCTCTAATATTTTGTTTTACGTTTTGGATGCAATTCTAGTCAATATTATTGTATTGAAATTAGTTTTTTTTTTTTTTTGAAACCAAGGGACACCTAGAGGTATCGGTCCTTCCCCTTATTATAATATTATTGTAAAGTAAATTATTATGTTGGATTTTTAATAAGTAAATATGATTATCTTATTTGAGGTTTTCTCTGTTTTGTGTAAGTTATTGTGTTATTGAAGTTTGTTATTATGGAAATAACAGCATGAGATTTTGTTTCTAGATATTGTTCGGGCGCAGGCATTATTCCGATTGATTATTTGAAAAGTTCACCAACTAGATTATAGAAGCACTTTTTGTGTCTAAATAGATCGTTGAATGAAATTCCTTGTTCTTTCGTGGTTGTCAATGTTTAACATTTTGTAATATTATACATATTGAATAGGGTTTAAATAATAGTCACAAAAATTACCATAAGTGATTGCTGAGAAAGATTTAGTCTATCTTATAAATTAACATTTATTAATTCCCAACTGCTTGGTATCAGTCGTATGTGACGTCAAAATTTTCATAAAATATTTCGATTTAATGGAAGTACAGTAGCCCCTTGATCATAGTCTTATGTCTGAAATAGTATTTAATTAAATAACAGTTATAAAATTTGTTGAACACTGTGAAGTAATTTTTTAACTAAATAAATAAAACCCACTAACCACAATACAAAAATCTTTATTTTATTACAATTACTTTATGTACATTTCTATTACATGGTAATCATCCTCAGAAGTACTCAGAGTATTTCTAAAGATGGTTACCATATAGTCGAAATGTACATAGGGTAACTGTAGTTAAATAAAGATTTTTGTATTGTAGTTAGCGAGTTTTATTTATTTATTTTATTAACAGTGTTTGATTCTATGTACAGGCAAATCACAAGCCCAAAGACAATATTATCTGTATGAATTTTTACGTATTTCTTTTTACTTTTAACGATAGACCTATTGTTAATCAGTGGAATTAGCATGTGTAAACAACAAGTGAATTCACGAGTTCAACCTTAGCAGAACAAGATTACGTTTGTGTTAAAGATTCGATAATTCTTTGTACCTAAAGATTCAATATTTATTAACCCTCTTTAAGGACCGGTTTTTCTTCTCTCACTCATCATCAATTTTTTTTATATATACTTTGATATAATGAGAATTTAGATTTATTATATATTGCAACTCTATGCTTTTCACAACTTTGCGTTTGTATTTCGTCAACATAACTATATTTAAAAAGATTTATAGAGAAATCAAAACAAATATATACATATACAAAGAAAATATTAATATTACTTGACCCGAAAAAAATATTAATCATTTGTTTCATCCATGATATTTCTAAAAAAATGATTGATAAAGTCAAGAAAAAATAAGTGTACACAACACAAGTTTACATTCCAAAAGTCCAATACTACAAACTTTAAACAAAATTTTAAAACCTAAAACTGTCACTAAAGCGAAAAAGTGTCATTAGATATTCTTTTCGAGAGATCTCTACTTAAAAATAGAGTCGTTTTTAAATTCCCTCTTTATCAAATAAATTAGTTTCAAAACCTTTTCAAAATTTAGTATTTTAATTCTGGAATCGACTAACCCAACAAAATCATTTATTACAGGTGCTATGTATTCTCTGTATGATATTATTTACGTCTTGCGAATCAGCTTAATTCAAAGTTGTAGGCCTGTGCTTTTTTATTTCTAACATGCATAATACACTATATATAACAATAGATGAAGTAGCGGTTAAATCTAAACTTTGAGCGTCAATGTTAGAATAGGTAATTTATTATTGTTAAAAATTATTCAGTAAACAAAGTTAAAAAACTTTTTAATAAACAAAGATGAAAAATATGAAATATTCAATTCAAAAGCTAAAACGTTTTTTTAATTAGCTTGTAGGTTTGTGGTACCTGTTTAAACTAAATTTATAAAGTCATGTTTTCGTGAAATGATTTTGAGATCCTATATTTTTTTAAATTTCAAACAAATTTATTATTAAAGTCAACAGTTGTTTTTTCTTGTTCAATTTAAGTTAGGCTTTATCAACTGAATTTTTTTCAGGAGGGGGTATGTTCGTTGACCCCCATGGTGGGCTAGATTTTGCCCTCGGATGCCCCTGCGGAAACTTTTGCCCAGTCCTTTCTTTAAGAAGTATATTAAATCGAATGCAGGATTAAATAGAATGTAACAAATATAAATCTAATGTAGTTTTTATTTCTAATGAACAGTGCTATTAAAATGTAATTCGATTAAGTATATTAACGAGAAAGGAAAACAATATTATGCAGATAAAATCGTAATCTAGGCAACGGGAGCGCAGTAAGCCTAGGCCTATATAAAGGACGTGGCTAAGTGCAGCTGCACATAACCTTCTGAAGCATCGTTGGCTGCAATGGTAAAAGGAAAGCTTGCAATCGTTACTGGTTTGTAAAACTTGTTTTACTTTACATAAGACTAAAATTAATGTAATTAATATATGTTTCATACAAAATCATTTAATTACTTATGTTTAAAATAATTTTTTTTAAACTATTCAAAATTATGTTCTTGTTCATTTTGAATTTTATTTTTATGTTCAATACTTTTATGATTAAAACCCCAAAACCTTCTTTATTATTAAAACCCTAAAACGGGTACAATTTTAGTAATTTACCGACTAAAGTTGAAGGTTATAACCATAAAAATATAGACTAAACAAATAATAACAGAAATATTGTTCAAATCTGGAATTTATTAAAGGTAAACATGATAATTCTATGAATGATATTAAGGAATAAAAAGTGTTTGCATATTCCTATTAATTAATTAATTTTCTTCAAAATTTATTCATGAGTTTGGAAAAATAGTAACTTTTATAAGTTTAATAAATGTTTTAACATTCATAGGCTAGGGAAATTTTTATAACCCTGTTCCACATAAAAGAATAAAACCTACTTAAATAATAAAGTATTTGTCAGTGAAAAAATAATTACAATTGTTTCCCAAATATAAATATATTCAGAGAGATCATCTAGAATATATGACGGTAATGGTGTAATATATATATATATATATATATACCTATATAACAACCTAAAGGCTTGTTACACTATTAAAAAATATTTATAAAAGTTACTATTAAAGATTTTGCTTTTAATCCTCTTTTACTTATATAGGCTCCATAATCAGTTGTTTAATAACACATTAAATTAATTTTAATTATGGTCAAATAAAAATAACATTGTCATGGGAATAAAATGAGCTTTTAAAATTTTTTAAAGGTTATTGAAAGATGATTAAATAGATATTTCTTTAAGTAAAAGGAAATAGTTCTTCAAGTGACTGATGTGTAAAAAATACTACCAATGAATGATTGTTTGAGTTGGTTGTGGGCACAACTAAACAAATAACTTGAGATTGTAAGGAAGATTTTAAGTAAATAACTTAAAACCGTATGATGTACTGTTATTTACTCAGTGAATTATTGCAAATAACTTGAAAGCAATTAAGAATATATTGAAAATAGATGGAGGCTAAAAGTATCTTTATTCTGGAGGGACTTCAAATCCTCACACCCAAAATAGCTTAGATAAATATGAATAAAACACAAACCTAATTTATGTGTAACATTTTTTATTTTAATAACTATTCAAGTCATACTACTGCATTCACAACCAGTAAATGTTCATAGAAAGGCATAGATTTTATCTCTCTAGAAAATGTTCCCTTTCATAAATCAAACAAATTAGAATTTCCTACAATTTTTAACTTTAAAACGCAATAAAATCCTTTGCTTAATATTAAGGTCAAATTTATTTCATAGAATAATTTATATCCTCATTGTATGAAAGATACCAGGGTTAAAATATAAAAATTATATATAACTTGATTCTGTGTTTATCTTGAACTATTATTTTATACTTGGATATAAATATGTGACCCTTGTCGATAGTAGCTCTTATTTTAGGTCAGAGTTGACGAACAGATTTTTCTGAAATAACTGTATTATTAAACAACAAAATAAGTGAGACTATAGATAGCTGTGGCATATTAATATATATGCTCCAAGTGTTAGTAAAAATTATAGTTTAATTTTAATACTTTTTGTAAAGTACTTCCTGTTGACAGTTTGATTTCTGTAGAAATTATAAATAGTCAGCCTTAATTTAAAAAAGAAAGTATTAAAAAATTGGCATTTTAATCAATTACCTAATAAAATAGTTATTAAAAAAATTTAATTTAAGTCACTAACTTACTAAAATTTCTCAACAGACAAATTTTGTAGTAGTTCAGTGTCATACTTTGCATC
>JBAIZL010000004.1:70070392-70107892 GCA_036971475.1 Prosapia bicincta
CAATTAAACCAAAATAAAATAGATGTACCCCTCAGTTCATTTGCTTAGTTTATCGTGTGTGACTGAGCAATATGACTGGGAAATAAACTGAAAAACACTATGCATTTTACACAGGGCAATGAACTGTCCTGATGAGTAATCCTTTGCAACTATGACCTTGGCGACATGATCCATTTTTGTACTTAAAAAATCCATGTTTCAAAAACAATTTGCTTAAAACATTTATCGAGAGCTATCAATCCCTTCAAAAACTTTAGGATACCACTTGTTTATCTTATCCAATGTTAACAAAGCAGCACCCTACAATGTTTTAATTGAAAAACTGGTGCAACAGTTGATGGGCAGTGACAGACGTTATTAACGTAATATCTGTTGTTGACAAAGAGCTAACCTGTTGATTAGGAGCTTCCTCAATTGAGTTTCCCAGTCTTTCGTATTTCAGGGAACTAATGTTTTTAGTGGACTACTAATGTTTAAGTGATTGATAATCACTGGAAGAAACGCTTAATTACTACTAGTATTTGGACTAATGTTCAAGACATCTTTTCCTTTTCTTTTGCTCTTGTAGTAGCACTACTGCAATATGAAACAAACGGCACTTCTTTTTCTGTCAACTATTGAACTAGAATACGCTACAACTAAAACACATTAGAACTAAGGAAAAAATCAAACAGAAATTAGCAAAAACTAAAGGTATCCTACATAAGTTCAGATCTGATTGTAAGAATTGTACACAACTCTATGAAAACTGCTTAGATACACTGATGTTATAGAGGTATATAGATTTGTTAATGCATTTTTTTTTTTTTAATTTCAGGATCAGATCATATGAGTATAGTTTTGGATGTTACCAAGGTTGAAAATATTGAAAGTGTCTTCCAAACTATCATTGCAAAATACAAACAACCTCCAACATTAATTATAAATTGTGCTGGGATACTTATTTGTCATCCATTTTTGGACGAAACACCTGACATTTTCCAACGTCAGCTAGATATCAATGTGAAAGTAAGATTTTAACAATCTGTTATGAGTATTTAAACTTACAAGAGCCACATCATGTTGTTTAGTATATACTTCTTGGTAAATAAATATAATAGATGTTGATATTTAGTGATGTGGAGTGTTTAATATTAGCAGTAAGGTTGTCCGTTATGATGAGCATATATGGGAATCTAACAGCTTTGTGAAACAATTCAGCATTAGTGAATAATAATAATTCAGCACAATTCACTCAATGTGAACGTTTTTCGGCAGTTTCAAACACCAAGGTTTATAGGCCCTACTTTACTGAGGGAAAAACAGGAAAGGAGCATTATATCTTGTTAACCCTTAAAAGCAAATTTTATCAAGTCTCAACATTAGCAAGATAGTCATCATCTAAACAGAAATTGCAACTTGTTTGGCAGCTCTATGAACAAAGTCTTTTTTGTACCAGTGCATTGTTTTACACCTGCATCAACTCTTACAGTTATATTCAATTGTAATTATATTTCTTTAATTAAAATTTAATTTAACTATCAGAACAAAAAACACTCATTAAAAAAATTATTTATTTACAAATTAATAAAGATAACTAAAAACAAAAACTTAAACTAATAAAAATAAACAACTGAAAGACCAAATGCTGTGACAGAACCTCTGAATGCATGGTAAGGCAGGAAAAACTACAGGATGTTCATGTTTGTCAAAACGACCTGTGATGTCATTCAGGATTATCAGCAAACACATAGACTAAACATGACAACTTTTTAATAATTTTTAAAAGCCCGTAGGAACAAAGTCAATTATCTAATAGCATTCAAACTTGATGATGTCATGTACTGTGGTTTTATCAACTTTATGCCCTGACATCCGTTTTAAAAAGTGCATACAAATGCAATAGATGACATTTTCAATAGAAGTTAAATGGGGGGGAAATAAAGGAATTACAATACTTTTCCCCCTAAAAGGTAACTGACCCATTTTGTTTAGAAAGTATAATAGTAAAATTTGTACAATTTAATGTATTTTTAAAAGTAAACACTTTTTTATAGGAACACTTACTTTTTATCTAAATAAGGATGGAGGTTTTGGGAGAGATGTAACTTATTATCAATTTTGATGGTAATGACCTCTTGGCTATTGAAGAATAGATTTAGGGGTAGAATAACTACATTTAAAAATAATTAATCACGGAAATTAATGGTATTGATTAATTCGTTTTTTATATTGGTCAAGTTAGGGTGTATAGATGGTGACTTCCCTATCTCTTAAAAATGAAGAAATCAATTATGGCCTGAGTTGATATGCATACATCTCCCTAAAATGGTCCACCTAATTTACAAAAAAGTATGTAATAATAAGGCAAGTGTATGCATTCTAATAAGTGTTAAAGTGTGAACCAGTAGCAAAAGTTGAGCACGGAAAGAAATAAGAATGATTGGTTTTACATTTTGTATTATTTCCCTTATAGTTTCAGTAATATGTTTTCTTAAATCAATTCCATTAACTATTTTTTTTTCTTTCATGAAAATTTCAATATGCTAATTTAATATGCAATTATAACAAGCATTCCTTTATTCAGGAGGAAAAGTAAGCAGATTAAATTCAATAATGACCTTGTGCCTATTAATTATGATGCAATACCTGTTACAATGTAATAGAATTGTTCTTGTAGTCGGTTTAACTATACTTCTTTAAACAAAGGTTCTTTGGTTAATAACTTTAACATGAGTGAGACACTGATGAAGATTGCCACATTGCGATCAAAAACGTTCTGTCTCAATAAGTTTTTACAAATTTACAAAATTTAAAGTTCGGATAGTCATAAACTAATGTTGAAGTAATTCATTAAGATTCACCGAACGTAATGGACTACAAAATTCGAAAGGTTCTTTGTGTTGCAGTAGTGATTGTACTTACAATAATTCTTTAAACCTTGTATATAATTCTTTATTAAGATTTAATAAAGTTGAATAATAATTATTAGGTTTAAATAAGGTTTACTAAGGTTTAATAAAGGATCTTTATTAGGGTTTTGTTACATATAATAAATTGTGAGTCAATATGTTTAACCTTAAATAATAAATAGGTCTTATAAAATATTCTACACTAAATCAGTTACATTAAAAATACATTTTTAACGTAATTTAACTTCTTCCTCAACTTGAGACGTTAGTTATACCTAGACACTTTAATATATAAGAGTATGTAAACTTTTGCCTACACTAACAGTGTTTGTCTAAATGAGAATGACTGTTTCAGGAGACATTTTTTATTGATATATATTTCTGAAAACAATTAACCTTATTTAGATGACAGAAAGTAAGTTCTTCAATTTTGTAGTCCATTACGTTCAGTGAATCTTATTAATCACTTAAACAAGAGTTTATGACTATCCGAACTTTAAATTTTGTAAATTTTTTAAAACTTATTGAGACAGAACGATAAAAGATCGCCACATAGCGATCGAAAACAGTTATTTGTAAAAATACCTCTGAAGATGATTACTTTGTAATCGAAATGTACATAAGGTTAAATAAAATTTGATGTTGAATTTGTGGTGAGAGGTTGTTTTAATTAATATAAACATTTACGCCACAGTTGCTTCAAGTTGTTGTTTATTATTCATGTTGATATTATTAACAAAGGCTTAGTGAAAATATTTTTTAAATAATTGTATGACTCAAGTGAAAATCTAAAATCTTATTACTGCTCATTATGTTAGGCTTTCAACTATATATGAAAATATATAGTTTGACTATATGTCAAAATAATATGACAATATCCCAAATAACTTATATCTATAATAGTATACACTTTTAAAAAATAACCACGCAATCCTCATACTAAATTGAAAATAAATTGAAAGTTAATTTATGAATAAGCTGCTTTTTTCAGACACACATGCTGTTTTGAAAATAATTATACATCTAAACATTTAAAAATCTAATATCATTCTTCTAAGAAGGGCTTCTTAAATAATAAATATATTTGAAATAGATATATTTTATATAATCTGTGTTATGTTGCCAGGCTATTACACAACAGTTTACTTTTAAAAATGACTGCCACATTAAAACACGAAATTAAAAACAACTAAGGCTATTATCCCCCTCCCTCCCAAGCTACCCAATAAAAATTATTTTTCTCTATGCAAATGTCTTTTCCCCTCAGTTTTCCTTATCCTCCCGCTGAGATCGGAATGCATTTTTTGTAAATACCTGCATCTACTCCACATAACCATCTGCAAAACAATGTTATTTGTATGCAATAAAAACATTGTATTTATTGCCTCATGTTCATAGATTAAGATGCCTTCTGGAAATAACCCCAATGACAATCTTATATTCTTTTAAGATTTTACTCACTGAGATCACAACTCTCTGTTGAGGGCACTTTCTGAAATCTTTATCCATTGAAAATGTTTTTCATCATCATTTCTAATTTTGAAATATCATGTTTGGTGGTTATCATCCATTTAATTTACTACTCTCTGGATTTTTATATTGAACATAATCTCCCCATTAAAAAAATTATTTGTACACCAGTTTTTTATCTGAACTGGCTTACTTTTTGCAGGTTTGATTGGGAGTAATTTTCCAATTACTATTGCTATTCTAAGCATGCATTAGTCCTTGTAATTTGTCCCTTTTAATTGTGTCTACTTGATTTTGCTGATAATTAATTTTAGTATACCATCCCTACATTGATAATAAAAGCTGTCAAAGCCATTACAACTTGTAAATCATATGTTGTGTGTTAATTGTAGTTTTTTTTATGACGTAACTTTATTTTTGACATTAATTCTTAAGGAATTATGTGAAACTAAATACTGCAGTAGTTTTGTTACACAATTAGTTATTTGACCTGCAATGTCAAGAGTTTAATTGAATATAAGAATGGTGCGTTCAATAAATAATTTAAACGACAAATGTTAATTTAAATAAATCAAATTTTACTGCACAAAAAAGAAATATAAAATACAAACAAAATTACATTTGAAATGTTACGCTACTTTATGATTTTTACAATGCTTTACATATTTAATTTATAAGAACTTAATACGGTGTAAAAAAAAATCTATGGCATGGCGCATGGCACCCATTCGAGATTGCTTTGCGTATTTAGGACACATTTCAATTTGTCTATTTGACTTTAAAATTTTGTTACTACATTACACTAATGAATTTACACTTTCCCTATTTTAAAAAAGAAAACTAGCATTATCAAGCCATGAAGGTTAAAGTTTAAAAGTTAAATTTTTCCTTTTTTATCACTTTACGTCTTAAAGTTATGACTTAGCTGTGTTTTAATAAAACTGGTGTAGCAAACATGGTTCCTGAACTGATCTCGCCATTCTGAATGTTCTATTGACCTTCTCGTGATTTGGAATCTGGCCCGGTGTTGTATCTTAACGTAGCCACATTTCATCTAACAAAAAAAATAAATTTTAAGTAAACTGTTATATATAATACATTTTAAAATAAAGGCGTCCCTCGCATTTCGGATTTTAATAACGTCAGTACTGGTTCACATCTTGGCTGCGAAAATGGACTACATGAGGCTACCACGCGAGTATTTTAACTTCCGCGGACCCTTGCTGCGCAACTAGCAAATTCAGGTTTTGTACATGGATGTCTGTCTCAGCCAGGACCTCTAAATTATAATTTACAATTTTTTTAAAAATTTTATTTTACATTTTAAAATTAATGTCACGTTTGTTTTCTGAAACTGTTTTAACATGTAACATTACATAAAGGTAATGTTACAACGTCCCTATTGATATCCATGAGTTTGACAAACATTTTTAAAAATCTTTCATCTTAATACCATTTTATGATATTCCACCATTTAATTTTTTGAACTCCATTAGTTTTTTGCACATAAGTATTAAGATACAGTAATACCTCGACTTATGCTAATCCATCTTACGTGATTCCCAAGTTGAGCGGTTTTAAATCAAGCTGCCTGAGCTACCTAGAAACTGGCCTGTTCTAGGAAAACAATGCCTAAAAGAACTTTTTTAGTGCATGAAGAGAAAATATTTCCAGGTTTTAAGGCCAGCAAAGTCCGATTGACAGTAATGGTGGCTCAAAAACAGCTGGTGACTGTAAGTTGAAACCTCTCATAGTTTATCACTCAGAAATTCAAGGGAATTAAAAAATATTTCTAAACCTAGCTCGTATGTGATTTGGAAGTAAAATCAAAATGCTTGGATAACAGCTTCCATTTTTGAGGACTGGTTTGGTCATCATTTTATACCTCAAGTTGAACGTTATTCCTTCTACAACAAACAAATTCCTTCTAAAGTAATTCCTTACTATTGACAATGCACCTGGTCATTTTTCGACTACTTTAACTAATTTTGATACATGGATGAAAGTGATATTTTTGCCACCAAAACACAACTAGTTTGCTTCAACTGATGGATCAGGGAGTCATCAAAACATTTAAAGCTTATTACACATGAAGATCATTTGTGTATCTGCATGAAGTTATGAGGCAGAACAATGAGCCCTCTGTTGAAGATTTTTTAAAACAATTTAATGTTTTAGATGCTTTGAGAATCATTGGACAATCTTGGAATGAAGTTTTACAAAAAAACTTTGAATGGCATTTGGAAAAAAGTGTGTCTATTTTTTTCACCACTGAAACTCAGGCGGAATCAGTGTCAGATTCTGATGAAATTGCTGATGTGATTGATGAAGTTGTCAGTTTTGCCAGACAAGACAGTTTAGAAGTGGATAATAAAACGTTCAAGAACTGCTGAATTTACACAACCAGGAGCTGACAATTGATGAGCTTATAGAAACGCGTAAGCAAAAGTAAGACCTTAAAAAAGCAGATTCTTTAAACCCAGTTGATGTAGAAGATGAAATGACAGTTTAAAACTTGACAAAATGCCTTTGTTTAATTGAGCAAGGCTTAAAATTTTGGAAAACATAGACTAACGATGAGCGTATTTCTGCCACAAAACAAAAGTTAGCGAGTTTTGAGAAAATTCTGTGTGAGGAGAAAAAATCTTCAATTTGTCAAACAAATTTACTAGATTTTATGTAGCCTTATATGTGGAAATAATTTCTTTTTACTTACTTCATTGCAATATGTATGTATATAATATAATTTTTGTTGCATTATGTATTTAAGATTTCAATGCATACATATTTTTCTTCTAAATTATTAGTTTATTTAGTCTTTGGTCCCAATTAAACATGATACCTATGTAGTTGTATGTACAATTATACCCCTAATTACACGAATTCCACTTACAAGGTTATCACTCAGACCTACCTATCACGTAAGTACGGGGTACCTGCTCCAAAGGGGAGATAATTAGGTCTATATGTGTCCATATTTGCCATCCTTTTCACTGTAAAACTCCGCAACACAACATAGTCTTAACACAAACAGTATTCTACAGTAGTATAAAAACTCTATACTACTGTATTTAGGGAACAATAAATAGCTAGAATAATCTTCTTTTTTAATTAAATCAATTTTTAGCTTTTAGTTCTTGAACTCTGTTTTGATGTATTTGCAAAAAATCTGCTTTTTTCATTGTTTCTTTCTTTCTTTACTTCTTTGTGTACCCTATTACTAATACATGTTAAATATGTGTTAACTAGTATAAATAAATTTAAAAACTGAGAATAAAAATATTTATATTTCTGATAGTTTCATCATAGTAATCAAAAAGATATATTGCTGTTTTGAGTAATATATTAAATATTAAAATATTGAACATAATGTTTGAGTTCAATGTTACTTTTAATAACTTGTGCCACAAAATATTTTCTTTTAACTATTTAACAGTACTTTCTTTGGCTTTGTATTTGAATGTTATTGACAATTGATTATTATTAGATTATCTGTTACATAAAAAAAGCCTGGTCGCAAGTAATATCAAAAGTGTAATAAACATAAAAAAAGGGCTAAGAGATTTTTTGATACAACAAATTTTCTGATCCTTGCAATTTTACCACTTCTGTGTTTTTATGTAGTAAACAGTTTCACAAATATTGTGATAAATTGATATGATACTTCTTACAAATATTGTGATAACTTAATATGGTACTTCTTACAAATATTGTGATAACTTAATATGATACTTCTTACAAATAATGTCTGTTTAGGGAACTTATTTAATGACAAAGATAGCATGTAGAGAAATGGTGTCTTCTAGTCTAGAAGGTTCGATTGTTAACATTGCCAGTATAGCTGCTAATGGCATGGACATGTTTGCCAGCTATTCTTTATCAAAAGGGGCTGTCAAAAGCTTCTCGAGAGCCGTGGGGAAAGAAATGGCACAGTAAGTACCAACATTTTACAAATTAATTTTATTCATTTATTTATTTTTATATTTAATATACTTAAAAATTAATCAAATTTTAAAAAAATTATAACATATATTTCATATGTTTCCTATGCCATTCTCTCTAGAATACCTGAAAAACAATGAATTAAAAACAATAATGATGGGGGTAAAGATATAGAAAAGGTATAAAAAGACCTATAGTAGCACTTACTTATATATGTTGAGGATGACCGTTTCGGGAGATGTGTCCCATTATCAACTCAGACCGTAACTGATCTCAAGGTTTTCGTAGGTTATGATATTAGCATGGGGGTGGGATATTATAGTGGTGTGGGTGTATTTTGTATTAGGAATTATGATGTCAAAAAGTGTATGTGAGTTGTAATGTAATTGTGTATTGAGTATGTATGTAGGGTGTAGTTTGAAGTGTCTGTATATTTCGTATTGTTCGGTTGTGTAGCGTTGGTTATTTCTGTGTTGTTTATGAAGAATTTGTAGGCTACATATTGTGTCTATGTAGTCATTTTTTGTGGAGTTGAGATGATCGGTGAAGTTTCTTTGGTAGTTAGTGTTTGTTAGTGTTTTTTATGTTCAAACAACAGTTAATGTGTAGATGAAGAGTACAGATAACTCCGCTCCTATATATAGACTGACATCAATCCGGACATACTTGACCTGCACAATTGCTTATACTCATATTCTTTTTCCTTTGATCACCTTTCTGCCAATAAAATACGAGACATAAAATGCTCGTTTATCAATGACACATTTCCACACTATGGGTAAATTCAAAGAGTTATCGCTTTTGTTAAAACTCCCTTGCTTCTCTATTTCAACAGCCTTACTTACAACTCTAGTCCTGTAGTTTTCCTTCAGCAATCTGTTGACAAGACTGGAAATCAATAGAATGACCTGTCTCCCTTTGGTGCTTGTACTGTCTTGTTTTCTGCTTGTTTTTAATGCTAAGTTTGTGCTCCTCAATGAGCTAAGATATGTGTGTTCATTTGGCCAATGTACGATTTTTACAAACTCCAAAAGAAACGTGTAAATGCCACAGTTTTCTAAAAAGATCCTGTTTCTGGCATTACCAAGAACCTTATCGATACTGATGTGAGTTTTATAAAAAGAACATATACCATGGTTGTTATAGAATCCTCTAATTAAAAGCAAGCAACGTCACTTTCCTTGGTCTCTTTTTATTGTCCATGTCAACCGAAATGACACTTTGCCAATGCAACGCTTTATTAATGGAATAATCTCTATATCAATTGCTTCTAGGCATCTTACTCATATTAATAAGTTCATAATAGTCCCTAGAATGAATGTCGGTTAACTTGTTAGACCGAGAAAAGAGCATTTCAGCACATCGTAGATTTGAGATGGATGGTGGCGTTACTAAGCATTAAAATATGTATTATTGGGAAATCAATTTTCTGTAGACTGAATGGTGAACCCCGTTATGACCATTCCAGACCAAGACGTTCAGTAACGGTAATCGTGATATTTCATGTTGTCCATTAATTTCCGTTACACTGACTTTATGAAGTTATTATTATTACTTGTAAATATTTTTTTTAACCACTAAGTGCAATAATTTTATCTTATGTGATGAGGCACCTTCGGTCACTTGACCATTGTCGAATCACTGAATAATTTTCTCTATTTTTCTGGAGTGGATGTTGGTATTTGTTAACGTCATACATGTTTCCTCTTGAGCCGCGTGTATAATGTTTTTGAATAGTAAGTCGTCAGCATATGTTGTCTGTAGGTTCATTAAATAGTTGTGTATGTTTTTATAGGTGTGCTGCAAGATTTTATGTTATTTTTATTTTTGAATGCTGTGTGGTGTTTTTCAAATCTTATTTTAAATGATCTAGTTATTTTACCTATGTAAAATGTGTTGCAGTCGTTACATGTAATTTTGTAAATTCCTGATAGGTTATCTTTTTTTGTATTTGTTTTGTGGTTTGTGTTATTAAGATATTTTATTATGTTGTTGTTTAGTTTCTATGTTGGAGTGTAGTATTCTTTGTTGTATATATTTGTTATTTTTTTATTTTGTTATTGGTGCATTTATATTTAAGGTAGATTCTTTTATTTTTATTATTTTTGTGTTCAGGTTGTAGTGTTGTGTTGAGGTTAGGTTTATTTGTAAATTTGTTGTATATGTTTATAAGGCGTTTGTTGTATCCATTTTCTATTGCTATTTTTGTAATGTTGCCTAATTCTTCATTTAATTTATGTTTGTTATCTTGTGTGTATTTTATGGCTTTATTTATCATGTTACTGTAAGTGTTGATTTTGTGTGTCCAGGGGTGGTTAGATTTGTTGTGTATTGTGTTGTTGTTGGAAGTAGGTTTTCTGTGTACTGTAGTTTCTATTTTATTATTGTTTATATTTAATGTAATGTCAAGATAGTTAACTGTTCTGTTTGTTTCTGTTTCGAAGATGAATTGTATGTTTTTGTTGTACGTATTTAATTTGTTTAGTATTATGATGTGTTCGTTGTGAATGATAGGTTGGTATATTACAAGTATATCATCTACATATCTTGTCCATAGCAAAATATTATGTGTGTTTAGTATAGGTTTAATTATTATTTGTTCAAAGTGTTTTAGATATATTTCTGACATGACTGATGATATGGGTGAGTCTAGTCGTTGACTCCATGGGGAGCCCAGTCGTTTGTTGATAGTATTTATTGTTAAATTGGAAGTAATTTTGGTTACATATGTGTTTGATTAGTGTAATAATACTATTTATTGTGTTTTCTTTTTTGTTATTGTGTATTAGTTTGTTTTTTATTATTTCTATGGTTTCTTCTATTTGATATTAGGGTACATGTTGGTTATGAAATAACTAATTATTTTTGTGTTGCTGATTGTTTCTATCTATTTATTTTATTAAATAATTTGTATCCATTTTTTATTTTGTGTTGTTGATGTGTATTTTAGGTCTTATTATTTTGTCTAGTATCTTTGCGATTATGTAAGATGGTGCTGTTTTGAAATTTATTAGTAGTCTAAATGGTGTGTCGGGTTTGTGGATTTTAGGTATGCCTATTAATATTGGTGCACATGGTTTGAATGGGTAAAGTCTTGTGTGGTATTTTACTTTATTGTTATATTATATATAATTTATATATATATATATATATATATATATATATATATATATATATATATATATATATATATATATATATATATATATATATATATATATATATATATATATATATATATATATATATTAAAACAACATAGGTTATTCAAATACAAGAATATTTATTAATTTATATTCAAAGCTTTTCGTTGGTAAACAGTACCAACATCATCAGGAATGATAATTACAATAATGTACCTATGTTGTTTTAAGTTATTAAACAAGAAAACATATTATATATATATATATATATATATATATATATATATATATATATATATATATATATATATATATATATATATATATTATATATATATATATATATATATATATATATATAGATTTTTTAGACTAGGAGACTGACAGACTTACCTTGGTAAGAGTCCACTCTGTAGTCTTGAAATAGAAACACATAAAAGCACTTAACCAATGATATATTTCAACCACACAGTGATCTTTGTCAATCCAAGAGAAAACACAAAAAGAAATATGAGAGAATGAAATAAAATAAATATAAGTTGTAATCACAGATTGCCTTTACCAACCAAAACTAACCTAAATATATATATATATATATATATATATATATATATATATATATATATATATATATATATATATATATATTTATTTATTTATTTATTGTAAAACTTAGATGAATTATTTTTTCTTGTTGAATATGTATGTTGAAATAAAATAATTTTCATAAACAAAAATATACGAGTATTACTTCATTTTATTGTTGATTGAAGTTTTTCGCTAATTTACATTATTAGCATTTTCAAAATTTATAAATCACTGTCCAGTTATGTGACTAGAGTCAGACTAGACTCGTTTATGAAAATTATTTAAGTTAATATATATATATATATATATATATATATATATATATATATATATATATATATATATATATATATATATATATAAACTGTTTATCTACATTAAAAAGGTAAAATCTGTATAACATGTTTAATTATAACTTAGTAACTTAATAGGTATATAAAAAACTGATTATTTTAAAAATATTATAATTTTGAAATAAATTATATACAATGTATATTGTAATAACCATTGAAATAAACATATGTGTACAATGTTTATAGGTATGGAATTCGTTGTAATTGTTTGTCACCAGGACCTATTAGTACACATTTGCTAGATCCTGTTCCAGAAGATTATGCTGCTAAGCTTATAGAAAATATTCCTATGCATCGGATGGGAATACCTCAAGGTAAACATTAAGTGGTTAAGAAAACAAATATTTTATAAGTTGAGGCATTTAGAATTAAAGTGGGCCATCCCATCAGTGCTCTAATATTTGAAAATCAGTGCTAATTTTCTTGATTTGTCTTGAAAATATTTTCTTGATTTTTAAAACTTAAAATTGTTTTAAACTTAAATAGTTTATTGGACATAATTTGGTTTAGGAACATATAATTTTGTCCACTCCTTTGCAGTTTTGCAATGGGATAGCCCACTCTGGAGCTGATATGATGAGTCTTTCACTTGAAGACAACAAGGGTTAGGTTAATGAAGTTGAGAAGTTGTTTTAATTGAAAATTAGTTTGTTGTAATTTAATCAATTTCAATATTTGAGTCATTGTTATTTATTATATTTGAAGCTGAATTTTACATTTTCAAATTTTATAAAATGAATGGAAAACAGGTGGTATGAATTAATGACAAACAAATCTTTCTTTTTTTCTATGGGTAATCTGTGGTCAATAGTAAATAGTACAGACAGGAGTGTAGTTGTAGAGTTTGTTCTGAAATTCCTTTTCCTAGTGTCTACTCGGGTAGACACTTAAATGGGTATAAGTTGGCATATCCATAACAGTAGTCTAATAAAATTGGTTTTTTTTGCTATACTTAGACTATTTGGCTAGAAGGCAAAGTCTTAGCCATCCATGTTTATACCGTCAATATTAATTTTCTTGTTTGTTATATTTTCTGGAAGTAAGTTTTAATTGATAAAAGATCACTTCGTTGTGTTAACCTAACTACAAAGCATTAAAAAGATCCAACAAAACTAAAAAACACTTACACAGTACAAAAAAGCACCAGAACAAACACGACAGATCAGGAGTATACAGGATCGCAAACAACGGCTACCCAAGTTTTTATATAGGTCAAACAGGGAGAAACTTTACTACACACTACAAGGAACGCATAAAAGACATAAAAAACACACAAATCAAACCTCGTCATACACATACAAAGAACTACACACATACACCAATATAAATACTAATCTAAAAATCCTTCACTACATCATGAAAGCAACAAACTAAACACAACAGAAAACTGAGAAATATAGAAACACCGCAAAAACCTCCCATAACACGTTCTAAATGACAAAACATACTCACAATTAAATACTATATTTGAACACATAACTACCAACTACTATATGAACAATAATACACCCCAGAACACCAATACACCACAGATTCACACCAGTACAACATACCTGAGCAATAGTCTTAACTGTGACTCACAGCATTGAACAACGCACTGAACTAGTGCGAAACACGTCTGCTTTAAAATAACAGTAAGTGGTTTTTTTTGCCAAGTATTACCAAAAGTCTATGAACAAACTACCTATTACTTATCACACACTTAAAGTAGGAAAATGCCAACAAGCATAAATGCTTTAGAGCACTTTGAAGTAAGATATTTTAACTATGTTGTGATGACCTTGGGGCTTAGATTATATAACCATTTAAGAAGATCTTGGGACTCTTGACACAGCAAGCATGTTAAATAACATTAATAAATATCATTGTTGACTGTTTCAGAGGTAGCAAACCTAATCATATTTCTTGCATCAGAGAAAAGTTCCTACATTAATGGAACTTGTGTAGGAATTGATGGAGGATACTAGAAGACTGCACTGACAATTTCTGTTATGAGCCTGTGAACAGCTTTTAGAAAAAACTAGAACTTTTAGAGCTTTTAGAAAAAACAAACTGAAACCTAAAAATCAATACATGAAGAAAAAACTTATAGAGGAATCTTACAATGCATCAGACGAGTAAAATGACTAAACAGCTTGTTATTAATTTGCTATTAAATTTATGAGTTGTAAATATTTCCTAGAAATAAAAGTAGTAAATTGTATGTTTTTATTTTTTTCCTGCAATCTTTTTAGAGTAATTATATTATACTTGGCACCAATAATAATGGTTGAAATATACATTTTATAATAAAACACATGAAGTTAATTACTTAAAAATCAATTAAAACAGATATAAATTAATAAATTTAATATCTGTACTTTTAAATATTCAGGAAAAGATTAGACATGCATGGATATTGGCCTATAATTTTAAAAACTTCTTAAAATACAAATATATTTTCTGACAGTTTTATAGTTAATTGCTTATTTTTAAAATATATTTATCAGTTTCTTTTAGGTGTTTTTGTTCAATAAGATTTATTTGGCTTGTCCCATTAAACAATGATTCATTCTTCAATTTAAAACATTTTAATATCTTAAGTCTGTTTTACTCTGATTTGCAACTTCTTTCACATTTACTGTCATTAGAGTTTGTGAGTTAGTGGTAGACCTGTTACTAATGAAAATAATCAATAATGAGCTCTGGTATTGACAGATTGATAGTTAATTGAGGTTATAAACATGTTGCATATTTCCTTCTTGTTCTAAACATTTTAATTGTCTCCAAATACACATTTCCAATGACATTATATTGATAATAATTTTCAGTTCATTATGTCATTACTTGACATAACATTACTTAAATGTTACTAAAATAAATAATATTAGATTTCTTTACTATGCTTTTGACATCAGCTATTATTGTAGAGATTCGAATTTCCATTAATTTCAATGTTTAAAGTTCAATTTCAAAGTCTAGTAATAATGTTGTATATTACTGAAAATAAGGACGGAAATACAAAAAAAGGTAAAATAAATATATTGTAGAGCTAAATATGTTATAAAATCTGCTAAATAATTTTTTTGTAGAGGTAAATCTGGGGCATCAGAAAATGAAAATGGTTTTTTCAATCTTGAAACAAATATATAAAAATGAACTAATAACCTTACTACATTTGTATAATTCAGATATGTCTCAACAATAGAATAATTACTTGAACTTTAGATTAGCCATTTAACAATCTGATCAACCAAGAGTTATTAATACTATAAGTAAATATTATTCAACTGTCAGCAAGTAAGCCCTATGGGTTCACTTAGTTAAGTAATATTTAATATAGTTTAATCAGTGAATACAAAATGATTACAACAAGCAACTTTAGTGATTAATAGGTTACTGAAGTTATATATCTCTTTCAGTCCTTCGAATGCAGTAAAACCTAGTGAGTTCTTGTTTTGGCAGTTGTTCGCCTCATTGCCAAAGCCAGAAAAACGTTTTGGGAGAATATAATTATAGTTTATAAACATAAAAACTTCTTCTTTTTTTTAAACAAGAGAAATAAATTAAAGGAAAATGCAAATCTGATCCTTTAATGCTAAATATCATCACCTCAATTCATCAAGTAATAAATCTTATTAACTAACAGAAACCATAAGTTGAAAGTAATGTTCAGTTGACATTTTTTTAGAATAAACAAAAAACATGTATATTACAAAAAAATATTTAAATAAGTCTTGAATTTTGTAGTCCGTTACGTTCGGTGAATCTTATTAATCACTTAAACAATAGTTTATGACTATCCGAATTTTAATTTAAAGTTCGGATAGTCATAAACTCGATACGGATGTGAGTTTTATAAAAAGAACATATACCATGATTGTTAAAGAATCCTCTAATTAAAGGCAAGCATTGTCACTTTCCTTGGTCTCTTTCTATTGTCCATGTCAACCGAAATGACACTTTGCCAATGCAACGCTTTATTAATGGAATAATCTCTATATCAATTGCTTCTAGGCATCTTACTCATATTAATAAGTTCATAGTCCCTAGAATGAATGTCGGTTAACTTGTTAGACCGAGAAAAGAGCATTTCAGCACATCATAGATTTGAGATGGATGGTGGTGTTACTAAGCATTAAAATATGTATTATTGGGAAATCAATTTTCTGTAGACTGAATGGTGAACCCTGTTATGACCATTTCAGACCAAGACGTTCAGTAACAGTAATCGTGATATTTCACGTTGTCCATTAATTTCCGTTGCACTGACTTTATTAAGTTATTATTATTACTTGTAAATATTATTTTTCACCACTAAGTGCAATAATTTTATCTTATGTGATGAGGCACCTTCGGTCACTTGACCATTGTCGAATCACTGAATAATTTTCTCTATTTTTCTGGAGTGGATGAATAAGTCTTGAATTTTGTAGTCCGTTACGTTCGGTGAATCCTATTAATCACTTAAACAATAGTTTATGACACTTTAAATTAAAATTCGGATAGTCATAAACTATTGTTTAAGTGATTAATTTAAATAAGTGTAAACTTTCAACTTTTTTAAATGAATATAATAAAATAAATTTTCAAAATTAGAATAAAACTTTATAGTTCCCTATAAAAATATTGTAAAGTTTTCTTGGTTTCTGTGCTAGAATATTAGTTATTTTATTTGGGTCAACATTATTGTCCCATCAAATTAATAACTGTACTAAACAATTCAGCCAGTTTTGTGATGTTGAATATAAGATATAAACAACTAGAAAAATAATTATCAGTATATCTATTCAAAGACAAGATATTGTCTTCAAGATATTCTCATGCAACTCCAGTCTCAAACTGTGAAGGATCACGAACATTTCTACACCATTGTTCATCTAAGGTGGTAATAATGAAAATCAATGTCCTTCAATTGAACAATATGTTTTAGAAATAAAAACTCTTTTCTCAATAACATGTTTTTTCTTAAAAATCTCTTTTATGCCTTATATAACGTAATCGAAGAAAGGTACAATCCAAAAAAATACTTAATCTACTAATTTACAGTATTATTTAGTAAGAGTACTGCTGGAATAGTAGTTGGAGCTATAGATTTGCCTGTTTAGCATTTGTAGAATATCTATTGCAATTCCTAATTCTTCTGCTACTTCCTGGGCTTCCTGAGAACTCTCTTTAAAAGAATGTTCAGCATTATTTCTCATTTCTTTAATTTCTTTTCCAAGAGATTCAGCATATTTTAGAACGAATGGTGTTATATTGTTTTTAATGTAGAAATTTACAAAGTCCAGAAACTAGATAAAATATTCTTTTGTATCTAAAAATTGGCAATATTTTAGAGCACTGGATCTCGCTTTTTCCTAACCAGTTCTAGCCCCTTTGAGATTGAACAACACAACTATCCTAAAGAGATGAGTGATTTTAAATGCAACAGTAGCTGGATGAAACCATGGTTGGAACAGTGTATATAGAAACCTTTATTTTCTCTTTCTCTAATTATTGCTGCTCATCTCTTTTATTTAACACTAATTTCTGAGGTCCAATTGTATTCTTGTTCCCCTAAGAATGAGATATTGGCTCCTATGGAATCAAGTTCTTTCAATGTTATCTTAGCAAGAGTAGTGCCACAAGTACAAATGCACAGTAGTGTGCTGGTACTAGTTTCATAAAATGTTCTGTTGAAACTACTCTTTCTTCTTTTTTTCTAAATACCAAACATATAATGTAAACTGTTCAATGCCACTGATATTACATGTTTCATATGAAAGCTTACTAAAACATTATGATATGTTAATTTTCTCAATAAGTCTAGAAATGATCAGCTCCCCACACAAATGTGTTAATTCGTTTTCATTGTAGAGATTTATGTACAACAAACTCAAGTCTTGATTTAATAGATATTATTTAGAGAGTTACTAAAAATCCATTCTAATCAGGGCATTTTCTTCTAAAAACAGGTGACAAGCTTTTGAAATGGCCTGAATCATAAAGCAATTGCTTTTGACAAAATGTTATGATCTTTACTATTGTGAAAATCTTACTTCTATCTCTAAAACTTTTTCCTTTTCACCATTATCCACTTTGTAGTCAAATCTCATTGAATTTTTCCTAAAATAGATTTATAAATTTTTTTATATTTACACAAGAGTTTTTATGAAAAAATGTTTTCAAGCCTCCTTTCCATTTTTCAATAGTCAAAAGTTAAATTCTTTTTCCAGATGTCACAAAAGTGTTTAATGTTACATGATGGCCTTTATCTACATCGATATCATTGGCAAAAATAAAATAATATTTAAAAATAAATATTTGTTGATCCCATCTTCGCGTGAGCTACTAGTAATCACTAAACACTTTTAAATGTTTTTAAAAAACATTTAAAAGTGTTTAGTTAAAAATAAAGGTTTATTTTCTTAGTAATAGTTATTGTGTATAAGTGAGTAGTTTTTAGCTCACTTACTGATGTGTTTTGAAAGAAATCAACGATCAAGTTCAAAAGTATTCACTTAGTTACACAATAATTACTTATGGTTTAATCAGTGAATTCAAGATGTTGCAATAAGCCCCTTAATTTTCATCTGAGTATGTCAACCATCGACACTCACAAAACCATTTCTTTTGCAACGTCAAGTTTCTATGTTCTTGTGGGAATTTGTATTGATCATAAGGAATCCAGTTAGTTTTAAGGATCTTGTATTTTGTAACAAAATTTTATTGTAATTATTGAGTTAGGTACAAAATTTCTATTTGTTGTATCATGTTTAAAGTGGGGTTAGTTACTGTTGTTTTGACAAGTGGGGTGGCAACACCTACTGTATAAATACGGAAGTGTAACCTTACTTTCACCATAGTTGTAAGTTAAGAGTTTGTAGTAGTAACACCACTGATGATGATGAATTGGTCATTGAAACGCGTATGAGTAAATAAATGAATAATTTTTGAGTTTTGTGTATGTTTTTATTTTTATTTGTTTTTAACATAACCTCACAAGCTAAGCTCAAAGAATATTTGTTTAATAAAAATTAAGTATTGCTTATTAGTGTTATCAGTTGAGTTACTGATAAAGTAATTTTGGAAACACATGTAAACTACTTAAAATAATGTGAAAATTATTGTTTTTTTTTAATTGCTGAAATTTAGAAATAAAATTAAAACATCATCAAGCAAGTTACAATAATATGTATTACAATCCTGCTTCGTCTTTTCCGAATTCAATCAAAGGTTAGTTCTAACTAAACGTTACAAGAGTGCGCAGGGCAGTCAGCATTATAAGTTCGTCAAAGTAGCTGTGGAGCGCGACCATGGTTTAGTGTTGAATGTGTCGGCTGCAGTTGTGTTGTTAAAAGTTATTTGTCGTGAGTTTTTGTGAAATTTTAATATTTATAAAGTATACAAATTTATTGTGAATATTACTGGGATTATTATGAAAATGAGTTTTACTGAGTAAGTATTAGAGTCCTAAGTATTGTTGAATGTACTTATACTTTAAGTTGAACCAATTTCATAAGTAATTAACTAGCTCCAAGCTCATTCATTTTCATGTTCAAACACCAGAGCGATTTTGTCTGTTTTTGTAAATGGTTTATGTATTATATTTTTTATTTCAATAAATACCAAAATTTATTAGGATTTCGTAAACATTTATTAGTTTCATTGTCTTGCAGATAAAGTTGTCCCTTTTAGTTGACTGGCTATTATGATAAACATCATGTCCTTGGTTAAGCTAACAAAGTAAATCTTTTGTTTTTAGCATTATTTAATGGTGAAAACAAGTTTTATCTATAATAGCGTTCTAAAATTTCTGTAAGATATTGCAATTAAGCTTTTGTTTTGACTAGCAAAGTACATATGTTTATGTAAAAAAATGCAGAAACCTAACCTAACCATCATAACATTAAAACCCCTGTTTATAAAAAAACAATTCTGAAAATTATACCTTCAACTTAGATAAAGTATCTTTGACTACCAAAATAATAGCCAAACAATAAAAAAGTGTTATATTTTTAAGTAACAAATAAGTCAAATTTATGAATTAGGACATTATTTTAGAAAAATCAATCTATGATAATTCACATCATCTTTTCGATAGAATGACTATTATATATAACATAAATTAATTAAGTGTTTTAATTACCTTGAAGGGACAGGGACATACATAGGTTTTGTTTTTAGAAGGGATTTCATTTCACTTTTCATTCTTTACTTGGGTAATATATAATACAAACATTTACATATAAGTGTAGTCAGTAATAAGTATAATTTATCAAACACCAGTTTTGAGATACAACTTAATACTAACACAAAATTAATTAGTATTTAAGAAATTAAATTAGAAAAAATAAATATCTTTACCTTTGTTAATATTACTATTAAAACTTTTACCTTAAATATTAATATATGTTATGATTTTGGATTCATTTCTAATAACATTTATTAAAAAACTGAGTATTGTTTACTCACCACTTGGAAATATTTTCTAAACATGAAAAAGTATTTTAAAACATAGAAAAAGCTAAAAGTCAAACCAAAAATATTGAGTTATGGTCTGAGTTGACAGTGAACAGTCTGACATCCCCTGAAACCGCCGTCCTCAACAATTATAAAAGTGTAATATATTTACAAGTGTTTTTAGTCAGAAATATTGCTTTGAAAAATATGAACTTAATGTAAATGCATCAAGAGACATTTAACCATATACAATGAATGTTTTTCTGTAAAAGGAACACTATTTAAAACAAAAGTAATATGTCGTAAGAAAACATGATAGTGATGACCCAAAACCTATATTTATTCAGAATAATAAATTTTATTTATCTCTGGCATTGGCTTCCCACTATGTATGCCGATGAAAACTATATCGTAAATTTGATTGGAATGTTACAGGATCGATCATGAACTTGGATGTGAGAAATTAACAGATTGCATGAATAGGGTTATTTTTCTGAAGTAGGCCTATGCTTGGGTAACTCCTGTGTAGACTTATTATTCTAGTTTAAAGTATTAACTTTTTAATTTGATTACCCCCAGTGTTACCCTACCTGTCGTACACAGTTACATTTTAATTAGTATAGTAACGTTTCTGTTTATAGTTTGTTTTGAAGTGAGGTAAGATTTCTGTATTTGAAGAAAACGGTTAATATATTAATCACTTAAACAATAGTTTATGACTATCGGAATTTTAAATTTTGTAAATTTGTTAAAACTTACTGAGACAGAACGTTTTTGATCCCTATGTGGCGATCTTCATCAGTGTCTTCTGCTTGGAGATGTCGGGTCAATTAATTAATCACTTAAACAATAGTTGATGTTTAACTTTAAATTTTGTAAATTTGTTAGTACATTCTGTCTCAGTAACTTTTAACAAATTTAAGAAATTTAAAGTTCGGATAGAAATAAACTATTGTTTAAGTGATTAATTAAGATTCACGGAACGTTATGGATTACGAAATTCAAGGGTTAATATACATTTTTCATTTTTTTAAATAGGAAATTAATTTTAATATTTTTGTTTAAAGTTTACCCCCTATATCTTCCATCCCACAACTTAAAATTTTTTTTACATGTCCTGAAATGGTAGTTGAGTAGGTTAAAACATAGAGAGGCATATTATATGTGTTTACTTACAACTTTTTAAAAAAATGTTTTAACTTGCCTATAGTAGCACTTACTTTTTTTGTTGAGGATGGCCGTTTCGGGAGATGTGTCCCTTTGTCAACTCAGACCGTATCTGATCTCAAGGTTTACGTAGGTTAGGGTGGGGTGGGATATTTTGGTGGTGTGGGTGTATTTTGTGTGTATTAGGACACACAAGATGACAATCCCATAAAATACTTATCAATACCTTACAGATCATCCAAAACCCACAATCTAACCAACACATTACGAAAATACAACTACAAAATAGCTTACTCCACACACAACACTCTCAACAAACAATTTAAACCCAACAGCAAAATCAACGACATTTACAACACCACTGGAGTTTACAAACTAACTTGCAGTTCATGCCCCAGTTTTTACATAGGCCAGACAGGGAGGTCATTTCACACACGTTACCAAGAACATATAAAAGCACTAAAAAACAATAACTACCAATCAAACTTCGCCGATCATCTCAACTCCACAAAACACGACTACACAGACATAACATCTAACTTACAAATTCTTCATAAACAACACAGAAATAACCAACGCTACACAACCGAACAATACGAAATATATAGGCACTTCAAACTACACCCTACACACATACTCAATACACAATTACATTACAACTCACACGCACTTTTTGACATCATAACTCCTAATACACACAAAATACACCCACACCACCAAAATATCCCACCCCCACCCTAACCTACGTAAACCTTGAGATCAGTTACGGTCTGAGTTGACAAAGGGACACATCTCCCGAAACGGCCATCCTCAACAAAAAAAGTAAGTGCTATTATAGGCAAGTTAAAACATTTTTTAAAAAAGTTGTAAGTGATTACTAGTAGCTCACGCGAAGATGGAATCAACAAATGTTTATATGTGTTTGTTCAAATAAATCTGTTAAACAAAATTTCATAAACTTATTCAGCTTCCATCTGTCTGCTTGCTTTTTATACCTAAAGAACAAAGAAAATATTTAATTTTTTTATAAAAGAAAACCATTTTGGTTGTTAAAAAAATTCTAAACAGGATTTTCTAATGTTTATTTGAGATGACCTGAAAAACATAGGAAACAATGTTCTTTTGTTAGTATACAATAATTAATTTATAGATCAAAATAATAATAGAACATAGATAAGTAATGTTTTTGCTGTGATTTAATGGTGCATAAAAAACAGTTATCCAAATGAAGTTTCTGATTCAAGTTTGATTATTTTTTGGTTTGGTGATCATCTTTGGATATAATCTTAAACCTGAGCTAGAGTTTGTGCTAAGCCTATAAGAACAAATCTATAGGCTATAACTATTTATGGTGTTAGAAATAGTCTGCCTTTCTTCACAAAGTTTGTAGTTATTCGTTTTGATGAAACTAGTTTCTATGAGTACTGAATCTGTTGTTCACATTGACAGCTGAAAGAGTTGAGTTCTTGGGGTATTGTAGATTGTTTGACTGCATTTAGACAAACAATTGCTTGGGCTTGGATTTATAAGGTCGGCATTAGAATTTGATTTAACCCTTCTTGGAGGTTCCATAGTAAAGGGGTTTAACTGTGTCACTAAGTTGTGCCAGATGCATCACAGATGTGAATGCTTGATGCTGACACTAGATCTTCCCGAGTGTAGGATCTTCAACAACGCGCATGCGCGTGACATCACAGATGGAGGGTTAACTGCAGCAGAGGAGGAAGTAGTATACTTTGTAGTTATACTTTAATAAAGGTAAATATTAATGTTGAATAAAATTATTACCAAATCTATCCTGACTGGATACTTCGTACGTATACTTTAATAAAGGTAGATATTAATGTTAAATAAAATTATTACCAAATCTATCCTGACTGGATACTTCGTAGGTATACTTTAATAAAGGTAGATATTAATGTTGAATAAAATTATTACCAAATCTATCCTATCGTACGTATACTTTAATAAAGGTAGATATTAATGTTGAATAAAATTATTACCAAATCTATCCTGACTGGATACTTCGTACGTATATTTTAATAAAAATAGATATTAATGTTGAATAAAATTATTACCAAATCTATCTTGACTGGATACTTCGTACGTATATTTTAAGGTAGGTATAAAAGAAAGAAAACTCACTATGTAAAAATTAAATTTAACTTTGCCATTTTTATTCAAAAGACATTTATAAATTTTTTATAATACCTAACCTAACCTAACCTATCACAACAAATAAGATTCATTAAAACTAGAATGTTTCAAGAAAAAAATTAAAATGGAAATTCGTGATTTGAACCCGTAACTTCCGATTACTATGCCTGTACCTTAACCATTAGGCCACAGGTTTCTACTGTTAATCTTGATACAGTTTCTCTTATTACATTGTGGCTCATAGCTTCCCTTACATTCTCTCCCCTCTCAAAGAACCGGGTTGAAGGTTGCGCATGCGCGTTGTTGAAGATCCTGCATCGGTCAAAGTCTACTGATGCAGACTGCCTTGGAGAAGATGACTGTATACAGCATAAGTTATTTTTATTTGTCTTTACCAGTTAATTTTTACGATATTAAGAGTAAAGTTACTTATGCTGCATATTTTATACACCAGTAACTCAACAATAATCAACTTAACGAATAATCTCCCCATTTTAGCTTGCTGTCTAATAAAGATAATTTAGAATGATTCATAACCTTTCCCCGACAAACTACAGCAGATAAATATATTCAAAGTCAATATTGCAGGGTTTAAAAGTAACCCACATATTTGATTACAAGTAAGAGAATTGTCTTTAAACTCTTAATTAAAGGCCCATGCATTGAGTAGGCCTACTTACCTGGTTCTGTTCCCAGAGATTTATAGGCCTCTTGATTTTAACCATTTTCCTGTCGACTGACACGTTTAATCTGTCATTCGAAAGAAGGTAAATGAAAACTAAACACGCAGTAACAAAAAACCTACGATGCTACTAAACAAAGCGAGATTAATTTTGTGATTTATAAGATAAACATAAGAGAGTAAAAATTAATTTCCCTAGAAGCATAGACCTACTTTTTTGTTACTATCTTATCTAACAACTGACTCGGAGATAATATTTCAAGAAACAGATAAATTGTTTTGTTTGCTGCATTCAAGGACAGGGGAGCAGGTACGTTTGGGAAAACGTATTCTGCCTATGCAGTTCAGCTTCGAGATACAACATGCTTGCTGCATTTACGTTAGCATGCTTACATTATTTATAAAGATAAAGTAATTAATTTCGTTGTAGACGGTATCTAGGCAGTGTGTTGTGTTTTGTCATTCTACAGTTTTTTTAAACGTATTTTTATATTTAAAAAAATATCAATGGGTTAGACTGAAAGTCAATAATTATAAGTAACTCATTTATTATTTTTCGTTTTGTAAAGTTTTTGCGCAAAGAATTTAGGCAGAAAGTTTCAAAAATAAACCCATAAATAAATTCACCTTTGTTAGAAATAATTAATGAAACAAAAGTTTCTTTTGAAACGAATAACGTTTTTTTCAGAATGGGCTATTGGAATAAGAGAGAGTTAAATATCATTTATAAAAGTAAGTTTTTCTACGTGTATATATATATAAACATATATATATATATATATATATATATATATATATATATATATATATATATATATATATTTCAAGTTATCAACACTGTTTTCTTGTATTCACTTACCATTTACACTTCAATGTAATTTAACAAGAATCTTACTTACTTGGTATATTTTCGAGTCAACTTTCGAGAGCTTATTAATTAGAGTGGTATGATTTTCGAGGTTTCTCGTTTCTAAAAATCTCGAAAATTCGAGCACTGTAATTAATAACTTTCGAAAGTCGACTTGAAGATATACCAATGAAGGTACTTGTTCAAGTATATTATAGTGATTAAGTGATATTTATCACTAGCAACGGCTTATATCAATGAGACGATAGCTGTAACCTTACTGAGGATGAAACTTTTGTAGTTTCAATATTTCTTTGTAAAATTATAGTTAATAAATATTTAAAATTGGTTTTAATACTATTATTTCTTGCAAACTTTTATTTAACTGTATTACTGAAATAATATGACCCTGTTCACGTATAAAAAAGTACTTAAATTTATTATTCTTTATTTACTATTTGGAAAGCATTTAATTTAGAAGAAATTTTATTCACTTTTGTTTTTAAACTTTGGCTTTTCAACCTTAGAATGAAGTAAAAAGGCATTTAATTTTCAAAAGTTTATATCAGTGATATGAGTTAGTTCCCCCGGTGTGTCAATCATCCCCCATCAGGAACAATTTCTTCTTACATTTAAACTAATTTTTGACGCATTAAAACTGATAAATGTTTTACGTGAGGGTAAAATTAATGAATTTTGTTTTAAAATGTATTAACAATGCCCTTCCCTTGTGTTACGGAGGTTCATTGCTCTAGTGTCCTCAATCCCTGCCATGTGCCAATTGGATCCAAATCAAGTTCTCGACTCTTATTGCTGCAAGATCTGTCATTATCCTAAAGTCAAAGAACTAACTTTTCACAGCTGCCTTTCCTGAAATATTTTTGAAAGAATTTTTTTCTTGCAACTTAACCCTAGTTTTTAGGTTTAACAAGATCAACAATGGTTTTCTGCGAGAAATAATGCGTGAAAATATCTCTCCGTTTTCATAACCGCAAAAATAACGACGTTTTCATATGGGACATTATGAATTCATAATTTTCTGTATTAATAATAAAAGAAAAAAAATAGTTCCATTTATAATATTTGTCAGTAGTAATAATAGGATTTAGACAGCCTAGGGGAGGGAGGGAGTCGGTGGCACAAACATATATTCTTTGAGTCAATCTTTGGGCTATTTTTTTTCAAACCTCTCTTATAATGCTGGGTTTATTTGTACACATAACGTATATAAAATTATACCGGATGCATTTCCCATTCAATGTCGTTCTGACACACACACACACACACACACACACACACACACACACACACACACACACACACACACACACACACACACACACACACACACACACGCGCGCGCGCACGCACGTTTATATATGTAATTATTAAGTAATTAGAGCTCAGCTAGAGAGAACAATTCACAAAGGTAAAAATTAAAACAGTTACCTCTAAATCTCAATACACAATAGTTTGTTAAATCACTAGTTTATTAAAACAAACACTAGTGTGTTGGATTTAAGAAACTAATGTGTAGCGAGATTTAGAGTTATCTGTTTTAATATTTACCGTTGTGTAATTGTATATGTGTGTAAAGTTAACGCTTACACAAGTAAACAATTTGAAAAAAATACAAAACAAACTTCCTTAAGAAACATAAAAAAACACGTTGACCAAGGTTTCTTTTCATTACTTCCGATATAAAGTTGCATAATGTCGGCAAAAGAAAATATAACAAACACTAATACGAGGTGAAAAGCGAAAAAAAATACAATGCAAACTATCTCTTACGTCACACTAACAAGATGTAAGGCTGAGGAATAATTAATTCAGTTAATTATTTACTTTCTAATTCGGTTAGGTTTGTTTAAAGAAGTGGTTCAAAAGTTTTCTTTAACATAAACCGTTTTAAACTTAATAATTTATTTTTGAAATAGTTGAAAAGTAATTTAGTATATTTTTCTGGCTAAACCTAATCTAACGCCAAATTAATAAATGTAATGTATCAAATGTGTGCAATATAGATTGTGTAATCAGCCTTCTTCTGGGCTTACGAAGTAAATGTTGAAAATGTCCTTTGTAATTTTTGTTTTTTGTGTTATTTCGTATAATAGTGTTCGCTACATCTACTGAAGAACTTGGGCAACTTTGTACGGAAAATAATAAAGAGGAAAACTTGAGTTGAAATGTTTCGTAGTGTGAGATTATATTTATTAACATCACGTGTCATCCACTATAAGTTTAAGAGAATGTATTTGTAGTTTATTGGATGAATATAAAATATTTTACTAACGACTGAAAATTTGAACAAGATATATAGATATATATAGGGAGAGTGTGAACTAGTAGTAGGCATTGAAAAATATATTATTAAATAATGTGTAATTTCGTTATTTTATTTATCATAATTACTGTATTTATTTTATAAAACTCCATTCAGTAGAGTTTTTAAAACTACAAAATTACTGTAAGCTAATCGAAGGAAGTGCATAGTTGACCTTCAGAACGTGTTTTGTTAGCATGCATTCAGTGATGTCGCAGACAAGCCTACTTGCAGGCAAGGCCTTTACTACCTTTGTTTCACGACATTAATTATTCTATTCATACACATTAACTGAAAATATAACCTTTACGTTTCAAATATTTGTGAGAGAAGATTAACGGAACATTTCTAGAGCTACTGTCAAACGAAAACTATTATGAGTATTAATTGTCAGTATTAACAATATATTACAATAACTTTCATAGTTACGTAACTGTGAGACTCTAGTCTATCGTTTAACTGCTAAACTTATACCTTGAGAATAACTGTCGATATCAAGTGATCGTAAAAGTAACAAAACAATAACATTGGAATAATCATCGACTCGTGTAACTAATTGCATTACCTTTATTTAATCTAGCTTTCCTTCATGACCCTGTTATACGAGTAATACCAGTTTACCATTTTGCCACTTCCTTCGTGTTTCTTTAATTTAACCCAACCTTTCTCCTTCTTAAACGGAAGAACACCTCTTTAATCCAAAGAAAATGCTGTAGATATAGTTTGTACAGTCAACCAAGTTGTATTACGAACATCAAGACTAATATAGAAAGCGAGCTGAAGTTCCATCCTTACCCACGGATTCTATTCTTTTCCGACAACAATGATTAATACACATAAACAATAGGCCAGTCATAACATATGTAAATAATTACATCTCATTGCTCCCTTTGCTATTGTCAACATTACGTAACCATACTTTTCCTGGTTCTTAAATTGTTTCAGATGTTACACCATCTGCAGTATACTTAATTAGTGCTATTTGCAAAAGCCTTTATATTTCCAATCAAACAGAGATCGATTCATCTCAAGTACTAAAACCTATTCGCAGTTTTACGCCGTCTAACTCCTTTAAACAGCTACATCCATCAGGTGATGGCAGCGAAAATGTGATCCCTTATAAAGAGTTTGCTGGATCGTGCATTTTGTGTCTTCAGTATATTTGCAAAAGCCTTTATATTTCCAATCAATCAGCGATCGATTCATCTGAAGTACTACAAACCTGTTCGCAGTTTTACGCCGTCTAACTCCTTTAAACAGCTACATCCATCAGGTGATGGCAGCGAAAATGTGATCCCTTATAAAGAGTTTGCTGGATCGTGCATTTTGTGTCTTCAGTATATTTGCAAAAGCCTTTATATTTCCAATCAATCAGCGATCGATTCATCTGAAGTACTACAAACCTGTTCGCAGTTTTACGCCGTCTAACTCCTTTAAACAGCTACATCCATCAGGTGATGGCAGCGAAAATGCGATCCCTTATAAAGAGTTTGCTGGATCGTGCATTTTGTGTCTTCAGTATATTTGCAAAAGCCTTTATATTTCCAATCAATCAGCGATCGATTCATCTGAAGTACTACAAACCTGTTCGCAGTTTTACGCCGTCTAACTCCTTTAAACAGCTACATCCATCAGGTGATGGCAGCGAAAATGTGATCCCTTATAAAGAGTTTGCTGGATCGTGCATTTTGTGTCTACAGTATATTTGCAAAAGCCTTTATATTTCCAATCAATCAGCGATCGATTCATCTGAAGTACTACAAACCTATTCGCAGTTTTACGCCGTCTAACTCCTTTAAACAGCTACATCCATCAGGTGATGGCAGCGAAAATGTGATCCCTTATAAAGAGTTTGCTGGATCGTGCATTTTGTGTCTGCAGTATATTTGCAAAAGCCTTTATATTTCCAATCAATCAGCGATCGATTCATCTGAAGTACTACAAACCTGTTCGCAGTTTTACGCCGTCTAACTCCTTTAAGCAGCTTCATCCATCAGGTGATGGCAGCGAAAATGTGATCCCTTATAAAGAGTTTGCTGGATCTTGCATTTTGTGTCTACAGTATATTTGCAAAAGCCTTTATATTTCCAATGATACAGCGATCGATTCATCTCAAGTACTAAAACCTATTCGCAGTTTTACGCCGTCTAACTCCTTTAAGCAGCTTCATCCATCAGGTGATGGCAGCGAAAATGTGATCCCTTATAAAGAGTTTGCTGGATCGTGCATTTTGTGTCTACAGTATATTTGCAATAGGCTTTATATTTCCAATCAATCAGCGATCGATTCATCTGAAGTACTACAAACCTGTTCGCAGTTTTACGCCGTCTAACTCCTTGTAATAACAGTAGCAAGAATCAACCATTATTCGGCATGGTAGGTTGCCTAAAACAAGGTAAGGATAGGAGTGTGTCCCTTGTAGTAACAGTAGCAAGAATCAACCATTATACGGGACGGTAGGTTCCCGAAAACAAGGTAAGGGTATTAGTGTGTCCCTTGTAGTAACAGTAGCAAGAACCAACCATTATTCGGCATGGTAGGTTCCCTAAAACAAGTTAAGGATAGGAGTGTGTCCCTTGTGGTAACAGTAGCAAGAATCAACCATTATTCGGGACGATAGGTTCCCTAAAACAAGGTAAGGGTATTAGTGTGTCCCTTGTAGCAACAGTAGCAAGAACCAACTATTATTCGGCATGGTAAGTTCCCTAAAACAAGATAAGGATAGGAGTGTGTCCCTTGTAGCAACAGTAGCAAGAACCAACCATTATTCGGCATGGTAGGTTCCCTAAAACAAGGTAAGGGTATTAGTGTGTCCCTTGTAGCAACAGTAGCAAGAACCAACTATTATTCGGCATGGTAAGTTCCCTAAAACAAGATAAGGATAGGAGTGTGTCCCTTGTAGCAACAGTAGCAAGAACCAACCATTATTCGGCATGGTAGGTTCCCTAAAACAAGGTAAGGGTATTAGTGTGTCCCTTGTAGCAACAGTAGCAAGAACCAACCATTATTCGGCATGGTAGGTTCCCTAAAACAAGGTAAGGGTATTAGTGTGTCCCTTGTAGCAACAGTAGCAAGAACCAACTATTATTCGGCATGGTAAGTTCCCTAAAACAAGATAAGGATAGGAGTGTGTCCCTTGAAGCAACAGTAGCAAGAACCAACCATTATTCGGCATGGTAGGTTCCCTAAACAAGGTAAGGGTATTAGTGTGTCCCTTGTAGCAACAGTAGCAAGAACCAACCATTATTCGGCATGGTAGGTTCCCTAAAACAAGGTAAGGGTATTGGTGTGTCCCTTGTAGCAACAGTAGCAAGAACCAACCATTATTCGGCATGGTAAGTTCCCTAAAACAAGATAAGGATAGGAGTGTGTCCCTTGTAGCAACAGTAGCAAGAACCAACCATTATTCGGCATGGTAGGTTCCCTAAAACAAGGTAAGGGTATTGGTGTGTCCCTTGTAGCAACAGTAGCAAGAACCAACCATTATTCGGCATGGTAGGTTCCCTAAAACAAGGTAAGGGTATTGGTGTGTCCCTTGTAGCAACAGTAGCAAGAACCAACCATTATTCGGCATGGTAGGTTCCCTAAAACAAGGTAAGGGTATTGGTGTGTCCCTTGTAGCAACAGTAGCAAGAACCAACCATTATTCGGCATGGTAGGTTCCCTAAAACAAGGTAAGGGTATTGGTGTGTCCCTTGTAGCAACAGTAGCAAGAACCAACCATTATTCGGCATGGTAGGTTCCCTAAAACAAGGTAAGGATAGGAGTGTGTCCCTTGTAGCAACAGTAGCAAGAACCACCATTATTCGGCATGGTAGGTTCCCTAAAACAAGGTAAGGATAGGAGTGTGTCCCTTGTAGTAACAGTAGCAAGAACCACCATTATTCGGCATGGTAGGTTCCCTAAAACAAGGTAAGGGTATTGGTGTGTCCCTTGTAGCAACAGTAGCAAGAACCAACCAATATTCGGCATGGTAGGTTCCCTAAAACAAGGTAAGGGTATTGGTGTGTCCCTTGTAGCAACAGTAGCAAGAACCAACCATTATTCGGCATGGTAGGTTCCCTAAAACAAGGTAAGGGTATTGGTGTGTCCCTTGTAGCAACAGTAGCAAGAACCAACCATTATTCGGCATGGTAAGTTCCCTAAAACAAGATAAGGATAGGAGTGTGTCCCTTGAAGCAACAGTAGCAAGAACCAACCATTATTCGGCATGGTAGGTTCCCTAAAACAAGGTAAGGGTATTGGTGTGTCCCTTGTAGCAACAGTAGCAAGAACCAACCATTATTCGGCATGGTAAGTTCCCTAAAACAAGGTAAGGGTATTAGTGTGTCCCTTGTAGCAACAGTAGCAAGAACCAACTATTATTCGGCATGGTAAGTTCCCTAAAACAAGATAAGGATAGGAGTGTGTCCCTTGAAGCAACAGTAGCAAGAACCAACCATTATTCGGCATGGTAGGTTCCCTAAAACAAGGTAAGGGTATTAGTGTGTCCCTTGTAGCAACAGTAGCAAGAACCAACCATTATTCGGCATGGTAGGTTCCCTAAAACAAGGTAAGGGTATTAGTGTGTCCCTTGTAGCAACAGTAGCAAGAACCAATCATTATTCGGGACGGTAGGTTTCCTAAAACAAGGTAAGGATAGGAGTGTGTCCCTTGTAGCAACAGTAGCAAGAACCAACCATTATTCGGCATGGTAGGTTCCCTAAAACAAGGTAAGGATAGGAGTGTGTCTCTTGTAGTAACAGTAGCAAGAACCAATCATTATTCGGGACGGTAGGTTCCCTAAAACAAGGTAAGGATAGGAGTGTGTCCCTTGTAGCAACAGTAGCAAGAACCAACCATTATTCGGCATGGTAGGTTCCCTAAAACAAGGTAAGGATAGGAGTGTGTCCCTTGTAGTAACAGTAGCAAGAACCAATCATTATTCGGGACGGTAGGTTCCCTAAAACAAGGTAAGGATAGGAGTGTGTCCCTTGTAGCAACAGTAGCAAGAACCAATCATTATTCGGGACGGTAGGTTCCCTAAAACAAGGTAAGGATAGGAGTGTGTCCCTTGTAGCAACAGTAGCAAGAACCACCATTATTCGGCATGGTAGGTTGCCTAAAACAAGGTAAGGATAGGAGTGTGTCCCTTGTAGTAACAGTAGCAAGAACCAATCATTATTCGGGACGGTAGGTTCCCTAAAACAAGGTAAGGATAGGTGTGTGTCCCTTGTAGTAACAGTAGCAAAAACCAATCAATATTCGGCATGGTAGGTTTCCTAAAACAAGGTAAGGATAAGAGTGTGTACCTTGTAGTAACAGTAGCAAGAACCAATCAATATTCGGCATGGTAGGTTTCCTAAAACAAGGTAAGGATAGGAGTGTGTCCCTTGTAGTAACAGTAGCAAGAACCAATCATTATTCGGGACGGTAGGTTTCCTAAAACAAGGTAAGGATAGGAGTGTGTCCCTTGTAGTAACAGTAGCAAGAACCAATCAATATTCGGCATGGTAGGTTCCCTAAAACAAGGTAAGGATAGGAGTGTGTCCCTTGTAGTAACAGTAGCAAGAACCAATCAATATTCGGGACGGTAGGTTTCCTAAAACAAGGTAAGGATAGGAGTGTGTCCCTTGTAGTAACAGTAACAAGAACCAATCAATATTCGGCATGGTAGGTTTCCTAAAACAAGGTAAGGATAGGAGTGTGTCCCTTGTAGTAACAGTAGCAAGAACCAATCATTATTCGGGACGGTAGGTTCCTTAAAACGAGGCAAGGATAGGAGTGTGTCCCTTGTAGTAACAGTAGCAAGAACCAATCATTATTCGGGACGGTAGGTTTCCTAAAACAAGGTAAGGATAGGAGTGTGTCCCTTGTAGTAACAGTAGCAAGAACCAATCATTATTCGGGACGGTAGGTTCCTTAAAACGAGGTAAGGATAGGAGTGTGTCCCTTGTAGTAACAGTAGCAAGAACCAATCATTATTCGGGACGGTAGGTTTCCTAAAACAAGGTAAGGATAGGAGTGTGTCCCTTGTAGTAACAGTAGCAAGAACCAACCATTATTCGGGACGGTAGGTTCCCTAAAACAAGGTAAGGATAGGAGTGTGTCCCTTGTAGTAACAGTAGCAAGAACCAATCATTATTCGGGACGGTAGGTTCCTTAAAACGAGGTAAGGATAGGAGTGTGTCCCTTGTAGTAACAGTAGCAAGAACCAACCATTATACGGGACGGTAGGTTCCTTAAAACGAGGTAAGGATAGGAGTGTGTCCCTTGTAGTAACAGTAGCAAGAACCAACCATTATACGGGACGGTAGGTTCCTTAAAACGAGGTAAGGATAGGAGTGTGTCCCTTGTAGTAACAGTAGCAAGAACCAACCATTATTCGGGACGGTAGGTTCCTTAAAGCGAGGTAAGGATAGGGGTGTGTCCCTTGTAGTAACAGTAACAAGAACCACGTTTCATTGGGCGCAACGTCTTCTCTGGAGTATTTTGGTTCTTTACCAAAGTGACGGCTACCCGCTCCCAACGTATATTATTTAGTCGACTTCTTAGTTCAGGGCCATTATATCCAGGTTTACAGTGGCGTATTTGCGCAAGAAACCCCCGACCTCAATCATTAGTTTATTGACAATTTGGTTTATCTTAAGATTTTATATTTTTCCGTTTATGTAAACGAATATATTTTTCGCGTGGTGTAATTATATTTTTTGAGATCAATGCACGGAAATTGTTTTCAATGTTTTTGTGGCCTGAACCACTTAGACGGGATAGAATTACCAGGCCCGAAACTGCACTTGACGAACAATAATGTTGAGTCGCGTCGTGGACAATAACCGTGCCTACGTTAATAAACTGACTGACGTAGGCGACGTCTGTGTTCCAATCTAACTACTTGACAGAATTATATATATAATTGCAATTTGTAATAGTTTTAATTCTAAGTTGTATTGAAAAAATTGTTTAGGTAAAAATTCAAAAAAATAAATTGTTGTGGATTATGAAATAATTAAAAGTTTGAAAACTCGTTACAGAATAAATAGCAAACTTTTTTTTCTCAAAATCTAGAATATAACATACTGTATTTAAATTTGTGTATTTTAAACAAATAAATTATCCTGAACATGGCATTACAAATACTTAATTATGCGTTTAATTCAGTATCCGTAATATATCCAGAAGGTGGTGAAACCTGTGCATATCGCCGATTAGCTAGATCAATAAGGATCGTAATGAGGCTTAACTCACGAGACCTAGGAGGAGAATTCTCCTACTAGTGGAGGTGGAATCACCCCTTTCTCACATATAGACAAAGTGTTACGGACCAGTACATATAGCAGCAGTTTGACCAACACCGAGTTAGAGAGCTCCCCACCGCCCTTAATGTCAAGTAGGCAACTGCGCATCGGCTAGTCAAATCTCTTGCTACATCTCGTGGCTTGTAGCTCTATATGTTTTCGATAGTATTGAATGACTGAGTATAAGCACATAAACTGGAAACTAAACTATTCAATCTATCGATTTTTCGGAGTGTTAACTTCTGTGGGCACACGTTTTTCGTTGGAAGGTAAAATAAATCTGTCATGGAAGACGTAACAAGCGAAACTTCTACTTAAGGAGTAGGTTGTACGAGTGTCTCACATTCGCCTATAGTATATCATTTCATGAAACAGCTGTTTTTTTTCATTTAGAGGTTATGTTTACATAAGTTTGAAATGCAGTTTTCTATAAATTTAGAAATATATATTCAATACTGTTTCGTGAATGATGGCAGAGCAATATTTATTAATTATGTTAATTTATTAGAGCCTATATAATAACTGCAAAAATTTTAAATTTAAAAATATAAAGCAATAATAATTTTTATTTCATTATAAAGTTGTATTGCATTTTGTATTGTACTATATTAAGCTTACGTGAATGAAATTTATCAAATTATACTTATTCAAAGTAGAAATATTTTGTTACAAAACAAAAACTGTAAAGTAGTAATTTGAAACATTTGTACAATTAGACTCATAGAATACAAGTTTAAAGATTTCTTAATATTTTGACGATAGAGGAAGTTATGAGGTTTTACTGATTTTATAATGATTAGCAGTTTGGCTGTATGTATTTTCTAAATGAGCTCATATTAATAATTCGAGCAAAATGTCTAAAAACGGATGAGTGACAAACAGTTAATAACAGTAAAACCATGGACAGTGTTTGTTGTCTTGCAATATGAGTCTGGGCTGCCACACGCTTAGTTGGGTTGAGCCCTGGAGCCGGGACTACAACTATGGTTTCAACAAATTTAATATCATTTTGGCTAGATATTACACTAAAACTAGCTGATATTACAGATTAATTTTAAATATTACACATTCAAGTTTGCTATCGTCTGCCCTAACCTTTTTAGTAGATTTCAAATAACTGATGAAAATAATATGTTTTATAAAAGCAATTATTTCCTCTTAGTAAGGTAACCAATAAGCGACTCATTGGCTGTGGACTATCCCTAGACGGGAAGGGTTTATTGTGGGTGGCCAGACCTTTATGTCTTGCAGAGCCGTTTATACTAACAACTGTAAACAAGCCTGAAAAGTAACCAAATCAAACATTGTAATAATTTTTTTCGGATTTTTATAAATATGACGAGTTTGATGTGATATCTCTAAATGAGTGTTTTAAGCAAAATAATTCTCAAGACCTACTTGAAATTCTTATAACTAAGTCATTTATTTTCCCATGTTACAGCATGTTTTAATGCTGACCATAACTGTAAGGTTAGGTTAGGTAGGCATGAGCTAATGAAGACGTCACCGGCCGCAAAACAATTGCTTATTGTGACGTCATCGATATCAAAGCGGAAAGCAGGCGTTGGAAAAATGCCAATAATGTAAACCCGTTGGAAAATTTGTCGATCAAGTACGACCGAATAGGACAGATAGAAGGAACAGCGAAACCTTCTCCTCTTAGAATGCATTTGTATTACCTAAACTTTTGTACTTCGTACTTCGTAAATAGCAACTGCGTTTTGAATTTCTTCCTAATTATATACTGAGAAAAGACGGTGGCATGTGGGATATACGTACAGAAACACGTAATTAAGTCAGAGTATTGTGTTGTTCGACTGGACCTCGTTTTTACTAGATGTACAGCCCTCCACCTTTTCTTGGACGTTCTAGAATCAAGTAATTTCAAAAGCTTGATAGGTTTTCAAAAATTTTATGTTTTCCGTTATTCTTGACTATTTAATGTTCCTATGCAAGTACTCATGTTATAGTACCAATTCCTCATAAAATTTTGTATTCCGTCCAAAATCTATGACTTAAAACAACGGGGATTTTATTTAATGTAAATATAAAAGCCCCTCCCTCTATCCCTCCTCTCTCTCTCTCTCTCTCTCTCTCTCTCTCTCTCTCTCTCTCTTTCTCTCTCTCTCTCTTTCTTTTTTTCTCAACAGTTAGCAACATTTTTTCTTGTATTCACTTATTACTTACACTTTAATGTACTTCACAAGAATCTTACTTAGTATATTTACTAGTCGAC
>JBAIZL010000004.1:70110392-70150392 GCA_036971475.1 Prosapia bicincta
TAAAATGGTTTTTTAAATTTTACTTTATTTGGTTGTCCAAACACTTTTGGTTTTATTTTTAAGGCGTTGTCATCCAACATGTTTTTTTCTAATTGAGGAATAAGTTGCTGAGATGACCGATTTGTTGTGAAACGTTTTAGTATAGAATGGGCATGTTTATGAAGTATTATTTCAAATAATCATCTTTTGTTCGTGTTACTATCTGTTCAATTAGCTGGCATTTGTTTTCGTATTTAGATTATCTGTATTTCCCTAGTTCTATCTATTTTTAGTAAAACTGCGTTTTTAAATAGCTGTATATTGTTCGTTGTTGGGAATGTAGAGTAGTTATTTATTTTATGGATTACCATTTCCATTGTCAGACTTTATAAAAGAATTTAGACCTCAATGTTTCTTCTATTTTTTACATATTTTCGTCTGATATTATATTTATGACCATATTTAAATTTTATTTTCTTCACTCCAACACAATGTACCTACTTTTCTTTGTAATCGATTTCGTTTATTATTTTTTTGATGTTTTGGTATGCAATGTTTAAGGTTTCTATTTCAATACTTTTTGAGAAATTTTCAGTTTATTTTGAATATATATAAGACTATATATATAGTAATCTTTGGTTGAATGTCTTTTTCTTGTTTTATATATATTGAAATAAACAACACTTTCATAAACAAAAATGTTTATTTTATTTTCATACATTGAAGCTTTTCGCTGATTGGCAGTATCAGCATTATCAACATTTTCAAAGTACCTTATACTTCTATGACTACATCTGGACTCAACCATCTGGAAACAGATATAGTGATAGAACTAGAAGGTACTTTGAAAATTTTGATAATGCTGATACTGCATATATATATATATATATATATATATATATATATATATATATATGAATTTTATTTTTATCCTGTATTACGAAATATGCGTTCGCCTGTTAGTCATTTTCTAACAAAAAGAACTAACGTCTGTGTTAAAATTAAACTTTAATGTTCTTCGGTTTGAAAACATTTGATTTATCCGTTATTTCTCTGTATAAACTCCTTTTTACAAGAAATAAAAAAATGTGTGATTGTTTTCTAAATCAAATGTTTGAAATGGTTGATTTTAAAATGGTTTAAATCACGCCTAACCTTTGGATTTTGTTACGACTACTACGTATGCGTGATTGCTTATGATAGTTGTGAAATTTGTTCTATTGAATCAAGCTATGCTGTTCAAGGTATACTAGCTTGGCAGTAGTCCTGCAGCACTGTTAATAAAGTAAGGCCTATGTTCAATTAGGATATATTTTTGTTTTATTCAACAATTGGTGTTTTAGTTTTTCAGGAATTTTGCGTTTCTGATTATTACAAATTCAGAGTATATTTGACTTTTTTCTGATATTTATTACACCACTAAATAGGAATTATTTATTTCAGAAATGTATTTATATGAATCAGTTTCCTCCCTAGAAGTCGTTGACGTTTGTTTACGCTTTAGTTGAAGTCACAGTTCGTGTAAATAGAGAACCTTGACACGCACTCTTTGAAATAAGCTTATAGTTTGTCTGAAGTGTTACCTGGGCCCGATTACTCCCTTATCCTCCAGACGTTTTCTTAATGAATCACTTGCTACCACCCCCTCTATAACTCTCTTAACCTGATAATTATATCCAAATTTCTATGGAATTTTTAAAAACTTGGTAATCTTATAAAAAGAACAATACAAAATACGACGGCATTTTTATATATAGTAAGCGAAACATATATTTGAACTCTTTTTGTGTTGTATTAGACGAGCAGCCTGTATGGCTACTGTTTACTTGGAAAGGTAGAAACGTCATAAGATTATAGGACAACAGCATCTTCACAGTATTTCGTTAAGAACACGACTCCAGCAAGTCGAATCCACACTAACCTGTTTGAAGTGTGTGATTTTTGTTTAACTGCTCTGATTCTTGGTGAGAGCGGGTTATTTTACAACTTCCCAGATCACTCTGGCAGCCTCCGCAAGAAGACGCCTCCATCTGAACCGCGCCTGAAACAAAACATCCTTGACTGGTAATTTAGTGTCATACTTCGACTAAGAATGCATTAGCAATGTTCTGTGCTCGTTGGTTGCATATTTGTCGGGCGTTTCTCCGTGACCTCAAGTAGAAATTGAATTACATTTTTTACTACCTCTTAATTTCTTACTAATTTTGTAGCCAATTACAATGAAAATATTGGAAAGAACCCCAATACCACAAAAATAATCAAAAATAACAAATAAAAAAGTTTGTTTTATTTGTTTTTTTTTATTTGTTATTTTTGTGGTATTGGGGTATTTTCAATATTTTCATTGTAATATATTGTTCCACTAAGCTCTTGATATTGTATATGTGTAGCAAATTGTCATTAATTTGATTCAACACTTTTAAATAACTATTATTTATGGTATATTTGTATAAAAAATTTTATATACTGGCTTTTCGATAGTAATTTTTATTGCATTTTAGTTTTTTGCTTAGGCATTTTTAATTAGTGGTTTCGGATAATAACTGGGTCCCTTAAGAGCTGTCCCAGGTGTGCATCCGTTCATAAGCTACATTCTGTTCCTGATCTTTTTCAGTTTTTTTCTTCGCATTTGTCTCTAGAATATCAGTGCTGTATTCAAATTTTTGTTGTAGGTGTACGCAATTTATTAACGTCGTTAATATTTAACCTCTCCTTTGCAGCAGAGGTAATTACTAAAAATTTACGAACATCAAAACTCATTCAATAGTTTATTTTCTCATACGCGTTTTAATGAAAAAATTATCGATGATGATAAATACACAAAATTTAAACTATATCAGTTGTTTAGATTTTCTGTAGTTTTATTAAGTTACAATGATGACTTGGTTACCGAAATGCGTAAGAGAAAATTTATTTTTGTTTATATTTATTAGAAATATTTATCAGAAAAACTTCAGATGAAGTTTTATAATGTGTTTACAAAGTTAAATTTAAGTCGTTTAATAAAAGTTAAGCGTAAAGTCGTTTAGCAAAGTAAATAAAGTTTTAAGAGAGTGTGATTTCTTGTGACCTCTAGGCCCTCCAGTACATTATGGTATGCATCTGGGTGCCCTCTTTTTTTTGCGAATCTTAGACTTTACAGAAACTGGCAAAAAATATACCTGGCGATGTAGAAAGTCTAAGGAACAAGGAAAATAATAATTAGTCCCAAAGTTATAAATTTTGAAAAGAAGCGAGAATAATCTCCCTTTACAACTAACACAAAACGTTATAAAATCAAGGGTTCTTTATAAAACATAGCACTTCATTATAGCTTGCAATATAGCTATGTATCTGGTTACGATAGATTTTGTTATAAAATAAAAAAACTTTCCCAACATAAGGTAAACAAGTGGAATCCATTTTAATGTTTACACTTAAAAGAGGACATCTTTCTTGTCTTCACGCATCAGCTAACGCTTGCGTTAGAATTCTTTATTTCTTTAAAATCAAACCAATCCCAGCCGCAACTTTGTATCTATATCGTAATACAGATGTATTATAATGCAGTATCGCTTAGTGCTTTGTTTTATAAACAAAGAGATTTTATAGTTTTATGAGTGTTTAAGATTTAAGATTAGATGTGTATCTTTCACCATTTTTAAAATTGTTTGGCCTCAGCGCCCAGTTTTATTACTTGTCTGTGTTTGGGCCTGAGGACTTTCCATCACTGACATGAAGCGCGTTAGAAATACCGTGATCCTTTCCCGAAATAATTGTGAAGAAAAATTTATCTTTCATTGTCACAGATGTCTAGATCATGCAGCACATCTGTGTTTAAGTTCTAATAAAATATTTTCCGAATTTGCGTAAATCTTGACATCACCTGAGGCGATACTGATCTTAGCTTCTTAACGTACTCATCATTGTTTTTGTAAGAAGGTTACTTTTCCCTACAACTTCACGCTACACACCACAGTTCCACTGGTTTAAGCATTTGATTATGCATTACAGATTTTATTTAAAGATATTTCAGGAATTATTCCGCTCAGTTATCCAATGTAACCTCCTTCACCTTCCCCTGGTATCGGCCTAGATATTGTATACTACTTGTTCGTGAGAAGAGGATTTACTTTCTAGGCTAAAGCTTTACGTGGTGCAAAAAGTTTCTACATTTCTATTTATTTTCTATATTAAGTGTTATTTTTTGGTGTAGATTTATTGTTATGTTGTTTTGTTATTAATTTACATATTGTTTTGTTTCTCTTTATTGTTACATATTTATTTTTATATTATTACTATAATGTTTAAATTTTGTTTGTTATGTTTTGTAATTTTTGTTTTATTTGAATTTTATTTTTTTATTTTTTCGTTTTATCTGAAGTATTTTACTTTTGTCTTTGCTGTTGATTGGTGATGTTAACCATGACGGGTTTTCGCCAGGAAAAGCCGTGCTGCCAAAACTAATTCACCCTCCTGGGTTAGCTTGTGAAACACTCAAATATGGGCAAGGATAAGATCGGTTGGGACAAGTTCACTGAAAGCACGCATATCCTGACGATCATAGCTTACAAGAATGCTTCCAACATGTATACTCTGCCATAAACCCTGGCAATAGTATAAAGAAGAATAGACTACATTGTTTTATCAGAATCGTGCAACTATTTTGTTGTACGTTTAGCGTAGTTAAATCTCACGTTACGATTAGGGATCCTCATTCACATCGACCCTTTGTCTGTGTTGACATAACCTCGTCAGTGTTGACGAAAAAATAAGCTTTAATCAACGAGTAAAAGAGCATTTGAACATGGAAAAGGGAAGGGAGTTAATTGAAAGCAGCTGGAATTATCGATTCAGACCCTAGCCTTGAGTTTGCAGCAATGCGGACATACACGCAGCCGACTTGTGGATGAAAACTCTTTATTTCCTATTTATGTACACACACTTTGCGCACAGCATTTATCGAGTGGTGGTTACAACTTCAATAAAGGTTAATTTTTCAACGCTTTTTGTTATAGTAAACATGCTTTTGGGGTTGCCTACTTATGGTTTTTTGGGGCAACAGAAGTAGATGCATTGCAGACCTTATTTTAAAGAAATGTAATAATTACGAGTATATCAAACGTCGCGAAAAATTACCTGATGTTGTATAAAGTACTTAGGAACCAATTAAAGTAATAAAATTAGAATCTGGATTCCGGATATTAAACATTTTGAAAAATATAAACATTCAACTTACAATTGCTTGCTGTAGTCTAATAACCGTGAATTCACTGATTAAATTATAAATAATTATTGCATAACTAAGTGAATACTTTAGAGTCACCTTCGTAAATGTAACGATTGTTTCGAAACGCGTCAGCAAGCGAGTTCTAAAGTATTCGCCTAGCTATGCAATAATTATAATTTAACTCAACCTTACAATAGGCATGAAACTTTTTAAGATCAAAGTTTCTCTATAAAACAGAGGAGTATGTGAGTACATTAGAATAAACCTATATTGCAATGTAGCACCAAAGTATCGAAATACAATACGTTCGATTTATTCCAATTTATTATATGAAAACATTCGTAAGCACTTTTTAAGAACAGATTTTAATGTTAAATAAAATTTGTATTCAGTAAAGTTTTCAATGTCTATTATAGGTTTTCTATTTAAGAGGGTTCTCTTCTGTAGAGCAGTTCCATTGACTAATGAGATCCGTGTATCTTTTGCATGGAAAGGAGTCTTCAGCTTACAAAATAATGTAAAAATAACTTTAACCATTTGAGCGTGCCTCAAACATGACACATGGCTCCTGAATAGTTGCTTCCAAATCTGCACGGTTTGGTATTGTGCGTATTTGTAGACATTCAGGAGAAAAATCATTTCTTCTCTTCTATAAGAGGTATTGTTGTGCTTTTGGTGTTAAAATGTTTAAATACAGTTCCTTTTTCATTAACAAACTAAAACAAATTAAAACACATTTTCTATCTCACAGTACAATTTTATATAAAAAATATTTATAATGAATTTGTTTTTTCTGAAAAATTTAAAAACATTTTACCCTTGGAAAATTTTTTTTCACTCTCCTATTTAGAACATAGACAAAATATCACACCATTTGGACAAGAGAAAAAAAATTGAACTATTACAAATTATGTCATGTGAGCACTACCACATGCCCATTTTGGTTGCCTAGGTAAATCCTCTTTACTGTGCGATGTATCAAGTACAAACTTATGTCTACCTAAATTTACAGGAAATATCAGTGAACTTGATGGTTCATAAACATTTGGGTTTTAAGTATGGTCTATATCCGAATCGTCCAAATCTAGGCTCAGATAGCAGTCTGTCACTCGTTCTCAAGTTTCGTATGACATGATAAACAAAACCGCTGTCAATCTAACGATATGTTTACACATCTTGACACATCCACGAAACTAAACCTAACGATATGTTTACACATCTTGACACATCCACGAAACTAAACCTAACGATATGTTTACACATCTTGACACATCCACGAAACTAAACCTAACGATATGTTTACACATCTTGACACATCCACGAAACTAAACCTAACGATATGTTTACAAATCCTGACACATCCACGAAACTAAACCTAACGATATGTTTACAAATCTTGACACATCCACGAAACTAAACCTAACGATATGTTTACTCATCTTGACACATCCACGAAACTAAACCTAACGATATGTTTACAAATCCTGACACATCCACGAAACTAAACCTAACGATATGTTTACAAATCCTGACACATCCACGAAACTAAACCTAACGATATGTTTACACATCTTGACACATCCACGAAACTAAACCTAACGATATGTTTACACATCTTGACACATCCACGAAACTAAACCTAACGATATGTTTACAAATTCTGACACATCCACGAAACTAAACCTAACGATATGTTTACACATCTTGACACATCCACGAAACTAAACCTAACGATATGTTTACACATCTTGACACATCCACGAAACTAAACCTAACGATATGTTTACAAATCCTGACACATCCACGAAACTAAACCTAACGATATGTTTACAAATCTTGACACATCCACGAAACTAAACCTAACGATATGTTTACAAATCCTGACACATCCACGAAACTAAACCTAACGATATGTTTACACATCTTGACACATCCACGAAACTAAATCTAACGATATGTTTACAAATCTTGACACATCCACGAAACTAAACCTAACGATATGTTTACACATCTTGACACATCCACGAAACTAAACCTAACGATATGTTTACAAATCTTGACACATCCACGAAACTAAACCTAACGATATGTTTACAAATCTTGACACATCCACGAAACTAAACCTAACGATATGTTTACACATCTTGACACATCCACGAAACTAAACCTAACGATATGTTTACACATCTTGACACATCCACGAAACTAAACCTAACGATATGTTTACAAATCCTGACACATCCACGAAACTAAACCTAACGATATGTTTACAAATCTTGACACATCCACGAAACTAAACCTAACGATATGTTTACAAATCCTGACACATCCACGAAACTAAACCTAACGATATGTTTACACATCTTGACACATCCACGAAACTAAATCTAACGATATGTTTACAAATCTTGACACATCCACGAAACTAAACCTAACGATATGTTTACACATCTTGACACATCCACGAAACTAAACCTAACGATATGTTTACAAATCTTGACACATCCACGAAACTAAACCTAACGATATGTTTACAAATCTTGACACATCCACGAAACTAAACCTAACGATATGTTTACACATCTTGACACATCCACGAAACTAAACCTAACGATATGTTTACACATCTTGACACATCCACGAAACTAAACCTAACGATATGTTTACAAATCCTGACACATCCACGAAACTAAACCTAACGATATGTTTACAAATCTTGACACATCCACGAAACTAAACCTAACGATATGTTTACAAATCCTGACACATCCACGAAACTAAACCTAACGATATGTTTACACATCTTGACACATCCACGAAACTAAACCTAACGATATGTTTACAAATCTTGACACATCCACGAAACTAAACCTAACGATATGTTTACACATCTTGACACATCCACGAAACTAAACCTAACGATATGTTTACACATCTTGACACATCCACGAAACTAAACCTAACGATATGTTTACACATCTTGACACATCCACGAAACTAAACCTAACGATATGTTTACAAATCTTGACACATCCACGAAACTAAACCTAACGATATGTTTACAAATCTTGACACATCCACGAAACTAAACCTAACGATATGTTTACACATCTTGACACATCCACGAAACTAAACCTAACGATATGTTTACACATCTTGACACATCCACGAAACTAAACCTAACGATATGTTTACAAATCCTGACACATCCACGAAACTAAACCTAACGATATGTTTACAAATCTTGACACATCCACGAAACTAAACCTAACGATATGTTTACAAATCCTGACACATCCACGAAACTAAACCTAACGATATGTTTACACATCTTGACACATCCACGAAACTAAATCTAACGATATGTTTACAAATCTTGACACATCCACGAAACTAAACCTAACGATATGTTTACACATCTTGACACATCCACGAAACTAAACCTAACGATATGTTTACAAATCTTGACACATCCACGAAACTAAACCTAACGATATGTTTACAAATCTTGACACATCCACGAAACTAAACCTAACGATATGTTTACAAATCTTGACACATCCACGAAACTAAACCTAACGATATGTTTACAAATCTTGACACATCCACGAAACTAAACCTAACGATATGTTTACACATCTTGACACATCCACGAAACTAAACCTAACGATATGTTTACACATCTTGACACATCCACGAAACTAAACCTAACGATATGTTTACAAATCCTGACACATCCACGAAACTAAACCTAACGATATGTTTACAAATCTTGACACATCCACGAAACTAAACCTAACGATATGTTTACACATCTTGACACATCCACGAAACTAAACCTAACGATATGTTTACACATCTTGACACATCCACGAAACTAAATCTAACGATATGTTTACACATCTTGACACATCCACGAAACTAAATCTAACGATATGTTTACACATCTTGACACATCCACGAAACTAAACCTAACGATACGTTTACAAATCTTGACACATCCACGAAACTAAACCTAACGATATGTTTACACATCTTGACACATCCACGAAACTAAATCTAACGATATGTTTACAAATCTTGACACATCCACGAAACTAAATCTAACGATATGTTTACACGTCTTGACACATCCACGAAACTAAACCTAACGATATGTTTACAAATCTTGACACATCCACGAAACTAAACCTAACGATATGTTTACAAATCTTGACACATCCACGAAACTAAACCTAACGATATGTTTACACATCTTGACACATCCACGAAACTAAATCTAACGATATGTTTACACATCTTGACACATCCACGAAACTAAATCTAACGATATGTTTACACATCTTGACACATCCACGAAACTAAACCTAACGATATGTTTACAAATCTTGACACATCCACGAAACTAAACCTAACGATATGTTTACAAATCTTGACACATCCACGAAACTAAACCTAACGATATGTTTACAAATCTTGACACATCCACGAAACTAAACCTAACGATATGTTTACACATCTTGACACATCCACGAAACTAAACCTAACGATATGTTTACAAATCTTGACACATCCACGAAACTAAACCTAACGATATGTTTACAAATCTTGACACATCCACGAAACTAAACCTAACGATATGTTTACAAATCTTGACACATCCACGAAACTAAACCTAACGATATGTTTACAAATCTTGACACATCCACGAAACTAAACCTAACGATATGTTTACAAATCTTGACACATCCACGAAACTAAACCTAACGATATGTTTACAAATCTTGACGCATCCACGAAACTAAACCTAACGATATGTTTACACATCTTGACACATCCACGAAACTAAACCTAACGATATGTTTACAAATTTTGACACATCCACGAAACTAAACCTAACGATATGTTTACAAATCTTGACACATCCACAAAACTAAACCTAACGATATGTTTACAAATCCTGACACATCCACGAAACTAAACCTAACGATATGTTTACATATCTTGACACATCCACGAAACTAAACCTAACGATATGTTTACACATCTTGACACATCCACGAAACTAAACCTAACGATATGTTTACACATCTTGACACATCCACGAAACTAAATCTAACGATATGTTTACAAATCTTGACACATCCACGAAACTAAATCTAACGATATGTTTACACATCTTGACACATCCACGAAACTAAATCTAACGATATGTTTACACATCTTGACACATCCACGAAACTAAACCTAACGATATGTTTACAAATCTTGACACATCCACGAAACTAAACCTAACGATATGTTTACAAATCTTGACACATCCACGAAACTAAACCTAACGATATGTTTACAAATCTTGACACATCCACGAAACTAAACCTAACGATATGTTTACACATCTTGACACATCCACGAAACTAAACCTAACGATATGTTTACAAATCTTGACACATCCACGAAACTAAACCTAACGATATGTTTACAAATCTTGACACATCCACGAAACTAAACCTAACGATATGTTTACAAATCTTGACACATCCACGAAACTAAACCTAACGATATGTTTACACATCTTGACACATCCACGAAACTAAATCTAACGATATGTTTACACATCTTGACACATCCACGAAACTAAATCTAACGATATGTTTACACATCTTGACACATCCACGAAACTAAACCTAACGATATGTTTACAAATCTTGACACATCCACGAAACTAAACCTAACGATATGTTTACAAATCTTGACACATCCACGAAACTAAACCTAACGATATGTTTACAAATCTTGACACATCCACGAAACTAAACCTAACGATATGTTTACACATCTTGACACATCCACGAAACTAAACCTAACGATATGTTTACAAATCTTGACACATCCACGAAACTAAACCTAACGATATGTTTACAAATCTTGACACATCCACGAAACTAAACCTAACGATATGTTTACAAATCTTGACACATCCACGAAACTAAACCTAACGATATGTTTACAAATCTTGACACATCCACGAAACTAAACCTAACGATATGTTTACAAATCTTGACACATCCACGAAACTAAACCTAACGATATGTTTACAAATCTTGACACATCCACGAAACTAAACCTAACGATATGTTTACACATCTTGACACATCCACGAAACTAAACCTAACGATATGTTTACAAATCTTGACACATCCACGAAACTAAACCTAACGATATGTTTACAAATCTTGACACATCCACAAAACTAAACCTAACGATATGTTTACAAATCCTGACACATCCACGAAACTAAACCTAACGATATGTTTACATATCTTGACACATCCACGAAACTAAACCTAACGATATGTTTACACATCTTGACACATCCACGAAACTAAACCTAACGATATGTTTACACATCTTGACACATCCACGAAACTAAATCTAACGATATGTTTACAAATCTTGACACATCCACGAAACTAAATCTAACGATATGTTTACAAATCTTGACACATCCACGAAACTAAACCTAACGATATGTTTACAAATCTTGACACATCCACGAAACTAAATCTAACGATATGTTTACACATCTTGACACATCCACGAAACTAAATCTAACGATATGTTTACAAATCTTGACACATCCACGAAACTAAACCTAACGATATGTTTACAAATCTTGACACATCCACGAAACTAAATCTAACGATATGTTTACAAATCTTGACACATCCACGAAACTAAACCTAACGATATGTTTACACATCTTGACACATCCACGAAACTAAACCTAACGATATGTTTACACATCTTGACACATCCACGAAACTAAACCTAACGATATGTTTACACATCTTGACACATCCACGAAACTAAACCTAACGATATGTTTACACATCTTGACACATCCACGAAACTAAACCTAACGATATGTTGACACATCCACGAAACTAAACCTAACGATATGTTTACACATCTTGACACATCCACGAAACTAAACCTAACGATATGTTTACTCATCTTGACACATCCACGAAACTAAACCTAACGATATGTTTACAAATCTTGACACATCCACGAAACTAAACAAAGTGGTCTGGCGGCAACAGCGTCACCGACCCGAACCGCTGATAGCGTCTTATTATAATTGCGTAATTATTTTTGTCATTTAAATGTCATTGTGGGTTAAGGGAATCAATACGGATTATAGTTTATAAAGTAAAGATTATAATAAAATTGTATTTAATGATGTAATAACATAATGTTCTCTTAAATACTAAACTTAAACTTTGCCGTAAAGAAATCGCCCGAACGGTCCTTTTCGCCAACGTTCTTGCCGCCCAAAAATCGGCTGGTTGGTTCTCAAAGGGTTAATCTAAAGAATATGGATACCATATATTTTTTTCATTACAATTTTGTCTCCCGCCTTTTGAAATAAACTATATACAAAAAATATACAGTAGGGGCTAACTGTAAGCGTAAGATTTGTTTAGCTGTTATCCCTGACTTATGTTTAGAATGAAATGAGCTCAGAATCTTGCAATGACATTTCTTGTGACAGAGGATAAGTTAAGAACTTGCTCTTGGTCCTTCTAAGAGATGACAAATGCTTGACCTTCATCGTGCCACTTCAAATATTCCGTATAATTAATTACTCACTGGTCTAGGCTAAGGCCGCACCAATGTGATTACTTAATTAGATGTCATTACTTGGCTGGTGCGTGATCAACTTCGTTGCATTAAATCGGTTTTACATTCAGTAAACTGCTGACAGACTACCTAACCTTGCAGGGAATTAGCATAGTGGTTTTAGAACTGTAAGTACACATTAGGCAAAAAAGTAAGACAAATTAAACCATTAGTGCAATTCTATTAGGCTTTTGTCTTGTCATTATTTTTATAAATATTTTAAAAACAGCAGGCAGTTATGTCCTGAATTGGAATAAAGCCAATTTTCTTTTGTTTCTTCAGTCGAATCTTAGAAAAGTAAGTGGAAGTCAGCAGAGTGTGGGGAGGCGAAGCCCCATTGCCATGTCGGTTCTCCGTTTGCAACTCATGACACATATAGAGAAAAACTAGTGACGACGTAGTGATATGTGCTACGAGAAACATGGTAAAAAGGTCAATCTCTGGTTGAGAGAAATCTGTGACGAGCCTTCAAACCTTTTCGACCTTGGCTTGGAATTTTTACCCTTCTATTTTTAATTCTACTAATTTGTATCCCTTACCTAACGGCCATTTCATTTTTTGTCCATGCTGATGTTTGCGTGTAGTATACTAATTGAATGTGTCATCATAATAGAAGATTTGGATGACAATTGATGTTAATGCAGTTTTTTCTAATATTTACTAAATAATTAAACTCTAAAAACTGGGGGTGAATAGGTCGGATTCGAACTGATGATTTCATGTTCGAAGTCTAGCGCTCTGGCACTGACCCAACTTTCCCATAGCTAGAAATGTACTTCTCAAAGAAGTATATAAATTTGTCTTTTGCTCCCATTTGGTTGACATCGAAACCTCCATTGCGCAACCTTGAAAAAATGTTGTCATGGTTACCAATATCATAAATAATGCTCTAGGATTAAAAATGAATGAAATACAAAAAAATAACTGAATTAACAATATCGAACCTTGCTTCAAACGGACAATACGAAAGGAAAAGGAGAAGAAACTAAAATACAATGCAAGCTGCAAAAAAAAGAATGCGTATAAATAGTAACAAACAAAAATAATAATGCAACACCATACATAGAAAGGGAAATGGAAAATTGCATGGACATTCGTTTTTTATTTGCCTCTTAGTATTGTTATTCTAGCATAATATTGTTATTCTAGCATAATATTGTTATTCTAGCATAATATTGTTATTCTAGCATAATATTGTTATTCTAGCATAATATTGTTATTCTAGCATACTATTGTTATATACATATTTATATTTATTGTAACTTATTTATAAAATAAAAAAACTAAAATTAATTTTATTTTTGTTCATTTGATTAGGAATTGACTTGAAATTTATTTTTCTCATATTACTTGTTTAAACAATGAGATAGATTCAGTAACTGTAATTCTTTGTGTAATTGCTTGGGATAGAGTGTGCAGACGGAGGGCGAGGGTTGTTGGGAAGGCGGCTTGCTTATTGATAAACTGACAGCCGCGTTAACACCCTCTACCCTGTCTCAACCCCAATTATTTGGTCGCTTTCGTGAGGGTAAACATTAGCATCTGTATGCTGTGCAAAATTAATGCCGAAGGAAAATTGTTGCACTATTTTAAATTATAGAATTTTTGTAATTTGCTTTGTAATTAGAAACGAAAAATTCGTTTAAAACACTTTTGTAGTGTTATTAATTTGTTTTCATAACATAATTATTATTATACGAAGACTACATGTTGGCACAATAAATACAAAGCTCTGTATTTACATTATGTAGGATTATATTTGACGAACACACAACTCTATTTCTTCCTATAAGTAATATGACGTGAGTCATTAATTAATGTTAACTTTGTAACAAGTAATATTAAAAAATAATTATAGTCAATTCCTACTGAGGTCGACAAAGAAAACTTTTATTCTAGTTACTTTTTATTTTATAATTACAATTAATATAAATATGTAGCCTATATACGTATGACAAAATCACAATATCAAGTGGCAAAATAGAAAGCTGATTTCCTTGCAATTTTCCGCTTACCTCTCTATACTGTGTATGGTGTTGGAATATTAGTTTTGTTTGTTACTATTCGCTTTTTTTGCGTTTCTAATTTATATAGTTGTTGATCTATAATATCTTATTCTGTCAATATCTTATAATGCTTCATTATTCCAAGGAACCTCTCTCTTATAATTTCATATACAACTTTAAGTAATTGATTTCTAGCTATGGAAAGTTGGTTCAGTGCCAAAGTGTTAGATATCAAACATGTAGTTTTTCAGTTCGAATCCAACCGGGTAGTCAAGTTTGTTTAAATCTAATTATTTAATAAAAATTTGAAAAAACTTTATTAACATCAATTGTTATCTACTATACGTTAAACAAAATGTATTTGAACTTGATTGGGCGAATAGAAACGTATTTGATTAACTATTGAAAATTTGTACAAGATATTATACATATATATATATATATATATATATATACACACACTACCAGTGTACCCGTCCTTCTTACGGGGTTGACTTTTATTTGTATTTCGGTTGAATTTAATTTACTGAAATTAAATCTCATTAAATATATCAAACTTTAGTTTGTAAACTTACCGATTATTGTCTTGAAAAACCAAGAGAAGAAAAAGCTTCTGCTTGTAACATGACATTTGTAAAGTATAACTAACCTTGAAAAATGAACAACAACAAACATTTACTATCTCCCGTTTAGTTGTGTTTAAAAGTGACTTACAGGTGATTATAGACACATTTACTGTTAGTAGATTAAGCCTAGTATAGAATGGAGTATAGGTAATTGAGTGTTAAGGGAGTTTTCAAGGCCAGTTAGGAGGTGTCTTGACGGAATTTCTAAATACAATTATGCCAATGTGCTAATCAGAGACCATAAGAATGTCCATGTAAAATTTCAGCTCAATGGATCCAGTAGTTTTTACGTGAATCAGTAACACACACACGCACACACACACACACACACACACACACACACACACACACACACACACACACACACACACACACACACACACACACACACACACACACACACACACACACACACACACACACACACACACACACACACACACACACACTCACACACACTCACACACACACACACACACACACACACACACACACACTCACACACACACACACACACACACACACACACACACACACACACACACACACACACACACACACACACACACACACACACACACACACACACCTTCCTCTTCCCACGGAAAATATAACGTTTCCATTTAGTGATTAGGTTTCACAAGATATCCCTGACTTTTCCTCGGTCCTTTCTTCCCCATTCCTTACCATGCTTCCTTAATGGGTTTACTAACTATACGACTCTGTACATTTGAGCTGCCATAAGACCGACTATGTGGTTTATTATTTTACCTTAATCTCACCTATATTTACAGAAGGTTCGTAGGCGTTATTTACTACAATTCCAGTCAAAATGATATGTCGTAAAATATTTTTTTTTGTAGTAAACTATTTCTTAGTTTAAACCTTTCTACACCTAAAACAAAAACAAAAAAATGTTTGACTTTTCATATTAAAAATCTACCATTTTTTACAAGATTGACTTCAGCAAAAAATTTTACAATAAAAGAAAAACAGATGTGTGTGCCGCATCTACACACTTGTATTTAGTTTGTAAATGTGAAGCAGAAATAATGTTTTATAATACGTTCTATATAGGCTACTGTGTAGAAAATAACAAGTGCAAAGAAAGGGATATGTTAATGTGAAATCCGACGCGGCGAGTACAGAAAGGGGCTCCCTATACCAGTTAGTAGTTTTTTGCTCCGATACCAACGGATGCATGTGTGACAGAATTTACGATCAGACTACATAAGCGCATTCTCTCGTTTTAAGCTCTCAAATATTTAAAATGGCGACTTTAAAATGATGAATTATAAAACTAATTAAAAGAAATAATTGTATGATTACTCAATATGATATTTCGAGAAACATACTTGTGTTCTAGGTCATGCTTTATAATCGCATTATATTATTTATAATATCGCATATTATATGTATTTATAATAAAGTTAGCCATTTACATTTGTTTATTAACACACTACCCCACTCAACACAATAACCACAACAGAACACATGACAAAACTGATACATACACCCTAACACACTATACAATACAACAAACAACATGACACACACACACACACACATACTGTACACGCCCACACACACACACACACACACACACACGCGCGCGCGCGCGCACACACACACACGCACGCACGCACACACACACACACACACACACACACACACACACACACACACACACACACACAGACACACACACACACACACACACACACACACACACACACACACACACACAGACACACACACACACACACACACACACACACACACACACACACACACACACACACACACACACACACACACACACACACACACACATACACACACACAGACACACACACACACACACACACACACACACACATACACAGACACACACACACACACACACACACACACACACACATACACACACACACACACACACACACACACACACAGACACACACACACACACACACACATACACACACACACACACACAAACACACACACACAGACACACACACACACAGACACACACACACACACACACACACACTGTGTACGTCATCATGTATAATATTTTTGCATTATCATTCGCATTTGTTACCGTAAGTAGCGTAGGTTAAATACTCTATCGTATTGTTTTATAGTTCAACGCTTTACTATTAACATAAAATTTGCAAGTACAATCGTCATTGCTAAGTTTAATATTTAGAAGTGCATATAAAAGCAGCCAAACAAAAAGGTTGCTTGGACAGAAATTTAATATTATTTTAAAGTACTTGAGATAGGCGCCACAGCCGCTCCCTATGCGAGATTAATTAATACTCCGATAACACTCGTGCGGCGTAATACTCTAAGCCATACACCTTGCCGTTAGTGCATTGGATCCGATTTTACACGCTATTAATACATTTATTGGTTACGCTTTGAGGTGCGCTGAGGAGCACCCAAGCAGATGGTCCAAATGCGATCCGAACTCCTAAAACGTTCTCTAACAGTTTGTTAAGTTGTAAAATGCAAAACAGTTACGCCTTCATCTGTGTGCAGTTTAATTTAGCCCAACAGCAGAATATGGGCGGTGTGGCTAAACTAGTCCCCGAGCCGTCACACTGAGCCTAATGTTTTCGCTTGAAACACGCCACTGCAGTCAATGCTTTTTTAGGATTTAGAGTTTTAGAATACTGTTCAGATATTTCCAAATTTCAAAACACAAAGTTAATAATAATTCTCTGTAATAATTGTAACACTCTTAAAATAAGGTGTTACATATAAATTCATTTACATATTTAATTTTTATTTAATAATTATATCGTCCCAATATAAAAGAAAATTTTTGTTTTATTGGTGCACATTGTGAAGCTAGCGTAGGTAGTAAGCGCTCCTAGCGGGCGAAATAGAAAAATATCGTACGAGTTAGTAACTTAGGGTAATAAGTACATCGTACAGACGTAAACATGGTCTGATAAACCCTGATCCTAAGCACCAATCAAAAAATTCAAAATAATAATTAAGGGTGGGAAATTCCGTTGGCTTATCCTTGCAACGACCCCACTTCTCCAAAAGCCTTTGAACGAGACGGACGAGATGGCACTTTCGGACATAACCTGGAAATTAGTAAGCTTCCAGTATTCAAAATTTAAGATGTCAAGGCCGGTACCAAATTTTATAAACGCAACAAAAGGAGAAGACAGAAGCGATTATTTATGTGTTTCAAATAAGTAAAAGTTTATATCTTTTTTTGTGTAAGAGCGCTGATTTGTAAGAGCGATGTGTTAAGTGTTAAGTGTGCAAAAGCCATGTGCAATATTCAGTGATATGTGTTATAGTGTTTTGCAAGTAATGTGCACAACCAGGTACGTTTTAGATAATAATAAAGAAAATGTATTTTAATGATAACTAACTTGAATATTAATTGATAAATGATTATCACATGAACGGTAGAAATTGTCCTTTGAATATTGATTTCTAAAATTAAATTGGAAAACTTAAGTTACTACCTTCTCGATATATATATATATATATATATATATATATATATATATATATATATATATATATATTTATATATATATTTGAAATATTTAATTAAAATTAAAAGTAATTGAAATATGTATAGAATACTTAGCAGTAATTAAAAGTTAATTACTCGACACATTGGTGTCGTTCGTTCTTTTGTAATTTGTCATTGATTAATAAATTGTTTAACTTTGTATTTTAAAACTAAATTCTTATTTCACAAGTAACCTAGTTCTACCTTCAAAGATTAGAAGACCGTCATAGACAGACAGTATCTGCCTGAGCTGTGACGTTAGAACTAGAAGCCCTGGTAAGTAAAATTAATTATGTTGGTAATAAGCAATTAGCAATTAATAATAACACATTACAAATAAAGTAATACTTACCCCGAGGTAGAAAGGGCGAGGCCGTTATCTACTTATCTACAATGCTTAAACTGATAAACGATTGAAATTGTTAAACTTTACAGGCACTAAAAGAAATAACTGCTATTGTTTCATTGTTATTTTTGTGGTAATTCGTCTATTCAACTTTAAGTGTTTAGTTTACTTTTAATGTAAAAAGACACTGACAATAAAAGTAAGTATAAAGAACATAGATAATAATCCAATATTACAGATAACATATTTTACATAGTATTTTACAAGCTTTGAGTTGTGTGATATGTAGGTCTGTTATATGCATGGATTAATTCAAAGTCTACAAAGCTCATATAGAATGTTAGCATCTATTTATTTCAGATCTAAAGAAATTCAAATTTAATATGGGAATTATAAGGTAAAGAATGGTTCGCAGACATTATTTATTGGCGGCGATAGAAAGTATGAAGAGGGAATAATGGAAAATACACTAAGGAAAAATATTAAAACACTTTTTATAAATTTAAACGTATAATAATTAACTATAATTTATAGTTAATTTGATTTATTACAATCAATTACGGAAAAAACAAATACAATAATTTATTTTGTTTAAATCATTACTCTTCAATTTCCAATTGTAATCCTCCTTAAGGATTCAAACAGTTATTTACATTACTTTGCGGCAGTTAACCACATACATAACACATATCAAAAATAACATCACAAAAACACAGACAATACATCATAAAATGGAACCAAGTATTACAAAATTCATTGTAAAAACATCGTCAAATTAGTGTGATATAAACTTTTTGATAGGCCCGTCGTTTCATACATCGCATCGTGCTGAAATAGGCCTTTATGTAATGTGTAAAGAGTCTGTACAGTACTGTATCAATCACTTCAAAGCCAAGGGTGAACGTAACTTGGAAACTCCAAAATGACCAAGACATTTGACAGTACCTTAGCACATATATTAATTTTAGGTAAATTGCAAATTAAAAGGGGATGATTATTATAAAAAGAAGAAAGTACAGTAAGAGACTAATTTAAGAAAGCTTTAATACGTATGCACGTGCTATATGTACATACAATTCTGTATTAATGTAAAGTAATAGGACTGTACGATGAAATTTATTTACAATTTGTGCACAGTACTATTTGTTTTTATTAAGTTTACATGTATGTAATATACTGTATAAAACTGTGAATAAAGAACACTGTGTTACGTCTTTTACTTATCAAGCACTACCTTGTACCCTACAGTGTTTGCAATCGCCACCGACAATCCCGCGGATAATCGGGAGTTGGCTGTAATATAATTATACTAAGCCTAATCTATAAGTTACATTATTATCCACTGTAATCGCCGCCGACAATCCCGCGGATAATCGGGAGTTGGCTGTAATATAATTATACTAAGCCTAATCTATAAGTTACATTATTATCCACTGTAATCGCCGCCGACAATCCCGCGGATAATCGGGAGTTGGCTGTAATATAATTATACTAAGCCTAATCTATAAGTTACATTATTATCCACTGCAATCGCCGCCGACAATCCCGCGGATAATCGAAAGTTGGCTGTAATATAATTATACTAAGCCTAATCTATAAGTTACATTATTATCCACTGTAATCGCCGCCGACAATCCCGCGGATAATCGGGAGTTGGCTGTAATATAATTATACTAAGCCTAATCTATAAGTTACATTATTATCCACTGCAATCGCCGCCGACAATCCCGCGGATAATCGAAAGTTGGCTGTAATATAATTATACTAAGCCTAATCTATAAGTTACATTATTATCCACTGTAATCGCCGCCGATAATCCCGCGGATAATCGGAAGTTGGCTGTAATATAATTATACTAAGCCTAATCTATAAGTTACATTATTATCCACTGTAATCGCCGCCGATAATCCCGCGGATAATCGGGAGTTGGCTGTAATATAATTATACTAAGCCTAATCTATAAGTTACATTATTATCCACTGCAATCGCCGCCGACAATCCCGCGGATAATCGGGAGTTGGTTGTAATATAATTATACTAAGCCTAATCTATAAGTTACATTATTATCCACTGTAATCGCCGCCGATAATCCCGCGGATAATCGGGAGTTGGCTGTAATATAATTATACTAAGCCTAATCTATAAGTTACATTATTATCCACTGTAATCGCCGCCGATAATCCCGCGGATAATCGGGAGTTGGCTGTAATGTAATTATACTAAGCCTAATCTATAAGTTACATTATTATCCACTGCCCTCGTCGCCGACAATCCCGCGGATAATCGGGAGTTGGCTGTAATATAATTATACTAAGCCTAATCTATAAGTTACATTATTATCCACTGCAATCGCCGCCGACAATCCCGCGGATAATCGAAAGTTGGCTGTAATATAATTATACTAAGCCTAATCTATAAGTTACATTATTATCCACTGTAATCGCCGCCGATAATCCCGCGGATAATCGGAAGTTGGCTGTAATATAATTATACTAAGCCTAATCTATAAGTTACATTATTATCCACTGTAATCGCCGCCGATAATCCCGCGGATAATCGGGAGTTGGCTGTAATATAATTATACTAAGCCTAATCTATAAGTTACATTATTATCCACTGCAATCGCCGCCGACAATCCCGCGGATAATCGGGAGTTGGTTGTAATATAATTATACTAAGCCTAATCTATAAGTTACATTATTATCCACTGTAATCGCCGCCGATAATCCCGCGAATAATCGGGAGTTGGCTGTAATATAATTATACTAAGCCTAATCTATAAGTTACATTATTATCCACTGTAATCGCCGCCGATAACCCCGCGGATAATCGGGAGTTGGTTGTAATATAATTATACTAAGCCTAATCTATATGTTACATTATTATCCACTGTAATCGCCGCCGATAATCCCGCGGATAATCGGGAGTTGGCTGTAATATAATTATACTAAGCCTAATCTATAAGTTACATTATTATCCACTGTAATCGCCGCCGATAATCCCGCGGATAATCGGGAGTTGGCTGTAATATAATTATACTAAGCCTAATCTATAAGTTACATTATTATCCACTGTAATCGCCGCCGACAATCCCGCGGATAATCGGGAGTTGGTTGTAATATAATTATACTAAGCCTAATCTATAAGTTACATTATTATCCACTGTAATCGCCGCCGATAATCCCGCGGATAATCGGGAGTTGGCTGTAATATAATTATACTAAGCCTAATCTATAAGTTACATTATTATCCACTGTAATCGCCGCCGACAATCCCGCGGATAATCGGGAGTTGGCTGTAATATAATTATACTAAGCCTAATCTATAAGTTACATTGTTATCCACTGTAATCGCCGCCGACAATCCCGCAGATAATCGGGAGTTGGCTGTAATATAATTATACTAAGCCTAATCTATAAGTTACATTATTATCCACTGCCCTCGTCGCCGACAATCCCGCGGATAATCGGGAGTTGGCTGTAATATAATTATACTAAGCCTAATCTATAAGTTACATTGTTATCCACTGTAATCGCCGCCGACAATCCCGCGGATAATCGGGAGTTGGATGTAATATAATTATACTAAGCCTAATCTATAAGTTACATTACCTTCTCGAATACAGAACCTCGGGGAACTGAAAAATTTTCCAAGAACTTGATACTGTTCAGGTTAGCGCATGCGCACTCGTTAAAGCTTACATGTGTTTATGTTTAACTTTTGACACAGTAATCATTACTAGAAAATTATCAATATCTTGGTTATATTTCAGAAAGATAATCACAATCTTACATCCATTACCATCTTAAATTAGTTCATTCAATATAACTGTCATAGAATACATTCTTCTTACACGTATATAAACCTATACTGCAGAAATATAACTTGTACATTAGAAAAATCAAAAGTTCTCTTGGATCCTAATCCCGTAATTAAGAATGGACAAAATACGTTTATAGATCAGAGTATTGATTGCAGTAATTACATAAATTATTTATACGTACAAATGTTTCTTTGGAATACATTGTTCATCACGGTTGCTACATATTTCTTGTGCCGAAACACATTTGTTGGCTTGGTGTTTGCTATTCAAAATAGCGCATTGAAGTTTTCAAGCCGTTCCTTCACCATGACTTATTTTCCCTTCTTGTATTGTATTGGTCGATCCTTCAGCTTTATTCTCATCACAGCCTTCAGTAGTTTCTTGTAGCATTTCATTAGTCGTAACATGTGTTATTGTTACTTACTTACATTCGTCCTCACTCGTCAATTGACGGAAGTCCGTATAATCGACATTTTCACAACCTGGAAATATCTTGATAAAAAATGTGAAATCTGTTTCTTCTTCTGGAAGACTTACTTAATATGCCTTCTTTTATTTCGTTCCATGATTCGGCTGCAATACACAACTTCCTCAACTGTAAAGCCTACAATGCATTCTTCCCCTTCAATCGCTTCCAAGAGTCCGTACTTTTTTCATACATTCCAAAACACCTAATAATAGGTCGGGTGGATTAGGCTCGTAGCTTTTGCGGGTAGAAATATAAAGCACGGATATCGTCAGGTTGCAGTTGATATTCATCGGAATGCGACGGGGCATTGACTAGCCGTAAATAATTTGAATTTCCTTTCAAATAGATAAAATAGTCTGAAATAGAAATAGGCTCGAATTTAACGGATCCTCGAAAAATCGGGACTTGTGTTTTCGAGACTCTCCTGTGTGTGTGTGTGTGTGTGTGTGTGTGTGTGTGTGTGTGTGTGTGTGTGTGTGTGTGTGTGTGTGTGTGTGTATATATATATATGTATATAATGTTTGTTTAATCAATCAATACAACTTTGAAGCAAAACAAAATGCTTTGCAAGATTTAATACTTTATAACAATAACTTTCGTACGAACTTAAAGCACCTATAAAATAACTTACGAATATCAACTAAAAATTCAACAAACTTGTATCTTACCAGTTGAAAAAAGATTACTGCCAGCTAAAAACTCCTGTCCATTGTAAAGGTGAGCTTTGAGCTTTAAAAATATTCCACAAGGTCTAGTGTCTAATCTCTGATGACTCAAAGTGAAAGATTTTCTGCATTCCTATAGTTGTCAAGTTCGCTCAAAAGCTCAAACTAAGATAGTAAGAAGCTTGAGGGTTGACACAGGCATAACAGAGGTTTTAAAAATGCTCTAGTAAACAGTTTTGCTTTGGTTTTCAAAATTCAGCACAATTCACTTTATCACACATTTTATTATTCACAAAAACAAAGTTCTCAAAAGAAATTAGGCCTATAATTTATTACACACATCGCACTCGCACATGCGCACTTACAGTGTTTTTTTTTTTTTAATGTTAGATGAAACATAAAATATGTGTGTTATTAAAGAGGCTTTTGTTTGCTTTTGTAAGGTCTCATGGCTGGAATATTATCAAAGTTATTGTTCTCAAGAAGGGAGTAATAAAAGGGCACACTGCCCTACTATTTTGCTGTCAGCCCATCAATTAACGACCTATTGACAGTCCCCCAAGTAAATATTAATAAAACTTACTCGAACTTTTAACATCCCCTTGCACTGAAAGGTTGCTACTTTGTGCTTGAAAAAAATATAAAGAGATAACAAACTTGGCCATTTTATTATAAACAAATTTTAAAATTAAAAGCATTCAAGTAATAAACATTTAAAAACAATGTGGAGCCTATTCCATTTATTTCCATGTGTACTTTAATTTATTGCTTGTTCACAAATTTCGTTTGAGGCTTAATTGTTGCTAAAATCACAGTATTTAGCCTATAATGTTTTCCTAAAGTAGGTAGTAGGTTTTAAAGATTTCGTTTAAAAATATTTTTTAAATGAAATTTTTCTATCTCTTTCTATTTTACAAAATTTTGTATGTGTTCACAATTTAAAAAAGATTGAAAGAAACAAAATTTGTGCCAAAAGGTTTACTTTGTTCCAAAATATTGAAAATTTATATTTAAATTGATTCATTTATATTTATATTTTGCATGTTGTTCATTGAAATATTGTTTCCTCCAATACCTACAGAACCAAACACACATAAATTAAATTATATTCATGCATATTTGTTTGGACGTTTAAAGTTAGATATTCAGCATAAAAGCAAGGCACTGGAAGAATATCATTGAATAATTCATTTGTAATGGATTTTGTCGTTATTGTTAATGTTTTAATGTTATTGTTTATCTTCAGTTCTTTCATTTGATTCAATTTTTAATGACTTTTCCGGAAAATAAATGCGTTTTTTAGCTTAGGTAAAAATGTTCTGTGCTAATTCATTTTGTTACTGATGTTTTCAAAATAGTCGTAACAACACAAATGTATATAGGCCTATATATTTAAAAACACTATAAGAATATATCTCAAATATATCATTTTATAAATGGAATAATTTCTATTTAGTGTTTTGGTTATCTTCTTGTCGTGTGAGTGAGGAGTCAAAATTCACCTCTGAAAATGGTAACAGCTTTGAATGATATTTGCAGAATCGAAATAAAAATCATATTTAATGTGGAAGTTGTAGATTCGTAGCAGGAGTATTTACAGTTTGGGGTAACACCCGTAAAGCCTTTGCCGGCTTATACGCTATTATTCTAGCGTAAATAGAACGTATTGAAGGAAACAGAGGTTACGTACGTTATTAAGCTTATCCTCTCTGTTTCAGTTGAAATCAACACTTCCTTCAGTAAAGAAATATGGTAATGATCAGCTGCTATATCGGATACCGTTTGACCTTCAAAGCTTCTGTGCTTACAAGCACGTGTATTGCTTCATTACTGGTTAAACGTGACTTACTCTGGTTATTGTGAATCTTTGCATTGTAAAAACGTTTTCTTATTTTACAATCTATTTGGGCGGTAACAAGGCATGTTGTTCTTAAGGCAGCTTCTGTGATATTGGCTGAGTAAAATTATGAGGAATGGGCGAAGCTACAGTGAGATTACAAATCGATCGCTTTTAAATCAAAGAGGTCTATTATGTTTTCTGAAAGGCTATGTTTTCCGAAAGGCTGTTATGTTTTCCGAAAGGCTATTATGTTTTCCGAAAGGCTATTATGTTTTCCGAAAGGCTATTGTGTTTTCTGAAAGGCTATTATGTTTTCTGAAAGGCTATTATATTTTCCAAAAGGCTATTATGTTTTCCGAAAGGCTATTATGTTTTCTGAAAGGCTATTATGTTTTCCGAAAGGCTATTATGTTTTCCGAAAGGCTATTATGTTTTCCGAAAGGCTATTATGTTTTCCGAAAGGCTATTATGTTTTCCGAAAGGCTATTATGTTTTCCGAAAGGCTATTATGTTTTCCGAAAGGCTATTATGTTTTCCGAAAGGCTATTATGTTTTCCGAAAGGCTATTATGTTTTCCGAAAGGCTATTATGTTTTCCGAAAGGCTATTGTGTTTTCTGAAAGGCTATTATGTTTTCCGAAAGGCTATTATGTTTTCCGAAAGGCTATTGTGTTTTCTGAAAGGCTATTATGTTTTCTGAAAGGCTATTATGTTTTCCGAAAGGCTATTATGTTTTCCGAAAGGCTATTATGTTTTCTGAAAGGCTATTATGTTTTCCGAAAGGCTATTATGTTTTCCGAAAGGCTATTATGTTTTCCGAAAGGCTATTATGTTTTCTGAAAGGCTATTATGTTTTCCGAAAGGCTATTATGTTTTCCGAAAGGCTATTATGTTTTCCGAAAGGCTATTATGTTTTCCGAAAGGCTATTATGTTTTCCGAAAGGCTATTATGTTTTCCGAAAGGCTATTATGTTTTCCGAAAGGCTATTATGTTTTCCGAAAGGCTATTATGTTTTCCGAAAGGCTATTATGTTTTCCGAAAGGCTATTATGTTTTCCGAAAGGCTATTATGTTTTCCGAAAGGCTATTATGTTTTCCGAAAGGCTATTATGTTTTCCGAAAGGCTATTATGTTTTCCGAAAGGCTATTATGTTTTCCGAAAGGCTATTATTTTTTCCGAAAGGCTATTATGTTTTCCGAAAGGCTATTATGTTTTCCGAAAGGCTATTGTGTTTTCTGAAAGGCTATTGTGTTTTCCGAAAGGCTATTATGTTTTCCGAAAGGCTATTGTGTTTTCCGAAAGGCTATTATGTTTTCTGAAAGGCTATTATGTTTTCCGAAAGGCTATTGTGTTTTCTGAAAGGCTATTATGTTTTCCGAAAGGCTATTATGTTTTCTGAAAGGCTATTATGTTTTCCGAAAGGCTATTATGTTTTCCGAAAGGCTATTATGTTTTCTGAAAGGCTATTATGTTTTCTGAAAGGCTATTATGTTTTCCGAAAGGCTATTATGTTTTCCGAAAAGCTATTATGTTTTCTGAAAGGCTATTATGTTTTCTGAAAGGCTATTATGTTTTCCGAAAGGCTATTGTGTTTTCTGAAAGGCTATTGTGTTTTCCGAAAGGCTATTATGTTTTCCGAAAGGCTATTATGTTTTCTGAAAGGCTATTATGTTTTCCGAAAGGCTATTGTGTTTTCCGAAAGGCTATTGTGTTTTCTGAAAGGCTATTATGTTTTCCGAAAGGCTATTATGTTTTCCGAAAGGCTATTATGTTTTCTGAAAGGCTATTATGTTTTCTGAAAGGCTATTATGTTTTCCGAAAGGCTATTATGTTTTCCGAAAGGCTATTATGTTTTCCGAAAGGCTATTATGTTTTCTGAAAGGCTATTATGTTTTCCGAAAGGCTATTATGTTTTCCGAAAGGCTATTGTGTTTTCTGAAAGGCTATTGTGTTTTCCGAAAGGCTATTATGTTTTCCGAAATGCTATTGTGTTTTCTGAAAGGCTATTATGTTTTCCGAAAGGCTGTTATGTTTTCTGAAAGGCTATTATGTTTTCTGAACTGAACTAATTAGCAAAAAAATGCATCATTAATGTGGAAGAAAAAAGCAGTTGTGAAAGATCAACAACAGTTGGTGACTGACAAGTAAATGCGAGGAAATAAAAGCTACAAACAAATATAATAAGCTTCAATCGATTTGTTGGAATTCTGATGATATTGTGTGCATTTAATAAGAACCTCTTGCAATAAGAACAGTACATTATTTCTCTAAAAAACACTTTAACATATGTTAGTATGTTACACATGCCTGAGTAGCACTTACGTTTTTGAATATTGAGGAAGATGTGTCCCATTGTCAATTCAGGTCGCTCGAGCCATTTGACGGTCTGAGTGGACAACGCAACACATCTGTCGAAACGGCCGCTTCAATAATCACAAAAGTAAGTGCTACTACAGGCAAGTGTAACATACTACATATGGTCGAGTATTTTAAGTGAAAAACTTGTGACTCAAGTGAAGATGGAATCAAATAATATCCTTCAATTTCCTTTATAATTATTACTTCCATAGTAGGCCTAAGGCAGTTTTCTAAATCGTTCCATTGAATTTGTTTCTTAAGTAGAGGATAGTTCCATATTATCTTCCTTGATAAATTAAAATTTTCTCTGCCACATAAAAACATACGTGTTCTAAAGCGGCTACGTTGGGGTTTCAACTTTAAACCCAAAAATAACAAAAGATCTTTGCTATGACTTTATGAAAACAAGATACTTTTATAAAACATTGCCGTCACTACAAGGCGAGGAATTTGTTTTAATAATTTTCTCAGTTCAACACAATTATCTTTATATTTGGTCGGGTCAGGTTAGTTTTGTGTTCAACAAATCAAAATAACGGGAATTAGGTTTGTTAACGGATTATCTTATCAGTTACTTGGAGAAGCCTAACTAACAAATACTACTGTACTAAGCAATAGAGGTTAAATACCCATTTTGTTCTCTTAATGTTTTACAAGCTATGTAACATTTGCATAATATTGAGGATTGTTGATTTTAGTTTGTAAGCTAAATAAAATGTGTTAACAATAACCAAAACCTTTTATAACTAAAATAACAATTCACAAAATAATAACCTCAATAACTCATAAAAATAAATAATTTATCTCACAAACGCGTTACAGTGACAAAGTCATCATAAGGGAGCACAGCTAATGCAGCCTCTAAATTATAAAAAGTAACTTATAAATGAAGATGAATGCCCATAACGTCAGAAGACGCAGAAGTGACAGTTATGTCCTAGAAAATACCGTAGTTTGGTAAAACATATTATTATTTTTTTAAATTGAATTTTGTGAATACGTCTGTATATATTTACGAATAGTTTAAATACGGCCTTAAATTTGCAATCTTTTTCTTTATGCGAAATTGCAACTATTGCTTGTAAATTGCACAAACACAGAGGATTGCATTTCCACTTTGTAAGGCCTTAGGTTTGTGCTTTAATCTTTATAGATATGTTGCCTGCAGTAGTCGATGATTCATTTCCTCTGCAGTTCACCGCACTAAACCGTTCTCCTACAAAGTAATTAAACAAAACAGCAAATTAAAGTAGGTAGTGAAATAATTGTAGTGTGACAGAAACCAAATTCTTATAACTAAAGAATTCGGATGTTCTCTTTTTGTCAAAACATTTGTGCACGGTGACGCAATGACTTCGCTGCTACCGCTAAGTAGACGAAGAAAGTAGACGACTACTATAATTAATCATATTTGCAACATGTCTTTAATTTTTCGTTCAAAAGAAGATGCGTAAATTCACACGTATGAAGTTGACTGTATCTGTTAAAGGCAGTTTGTCATAAGAAGTAAAAAAATTCACGAAGGTTTTGTAAGGTGTACAGAGTTTTTATCATTTTGAAGCATTGGTTATGAATTTAAAGATAAAATAATACAATAATGCCTTCTAACAGTTGCTTTAAATATTAGTTTTTTGCATTTAACAATTTTACCGTGAAACAAAAAATATCCGGTATTGTAAATATAATTTCTGTTTCTAAAGAAACTTAAAACTTACACCTTATTTTTCATACCGCTTCTAAGATTAATTTAAGACTGTTGATATATTTTCTAATATAAACCGATCAAGATATTGATCCATACAAATTCACCGGCTTCTCAGATTGAAATGTTTAACTGGGTTAATGACTCAGCTGCACACTGATCAGAATTCATACAAGCTGTAAGCCCTAACTTTATTCTTAATCAGTTTATATACTGTTGTTTGGCCTCGGTGTAGCGAAGTTATCCGTTGCAACAGCCTTACTAGCTATGTGTGCAACCAAACATCCTAACTGTTTACAGAGACAGGCGCTGCCTTTGTGTATTTTACAGTTATGCCTAACTGTAACTGTGAAAAACATTAAACACCAATTCTATTTAATTTTAACTAGTACCCTCTCTGAACAAATTCTATAGTTGTTTGTTATAAACAAAATAAATACAATATTATAAGCTTAGAATATCTGGAGTATTAATAATTTTTTAATTAATTTAGTACTTTTTTAAGACACTTAGATTTTTTGAATTAAACCCATTTGTTGTTCCTACATCTCATGTATCTGTGTGTGCCAATATTCGTCAACAAACACAGAAAGGAACTTGTCGGAATGAACAGTGTCAATCTTGGAGAGTTTTCGAAGTGTACATCCGTTGCTATTGTATTGCCGAAGATGAACTAAGTGTCTCGAATGTTTACGAAAGCCAAACATGGAGACAGGTTAACGCTAAAAGCGGTTTTCGTCTTTTTAAACATTATTTTGAGGTTATGTTTAGTAATTTTTAAATGAAAATGCCTACTTAATTATAAATATTGTATATTTGATTAAATAGAGTTATATCGTAAAATTTAATACGTGATTGTATTACTTATAGGTTATCAATTGTATTTTATTGTTGTACATTGTTAATTTACAATATTAAGTTAATACGTATATACTTTAACAACTTCTATAATGTTACATTATATTGATTAGTGGAATATAGTTTAATTATAGAGACAATTTTTTAAAAAAATAAACCTTGCATTTCCTTTTGCGTCAAATTTATTACTTTGCAATCGATATAGTCGTGATTTTTGTATTAATACTTCTAGTACAAGAAATATGACTATTTGTAGATAAAACTGATTTGTATAGATTAAGTATATTATAATAATTTAGGAGTGATATATGTTACTAAATTTATATTATTTTAGGCCAATTGTTTACGTATTAGGATAGTTTTTGTTTAGAAAAGAATTAAGTAAACTGTTATAATTATATAAGACGTCTATATTAATTATACTTCAGCGGCAACACTCTCAACTTGTGTGAAAGCGCACCCGGATCTTACACTACCCTTAAATATTTTACTACAAAGTAACTAAACAAAACGGCAAATTAAAGTAGATAGTAAAATAATTGTTGGAGTCTAACAGAAATAAAATGAATAGTTGTCACAAAATATTTATTTATTCAGTGTTTTTGCTAACACTTGGTACTCGTGTTGTCTCTTTTTGAAAACTTATTTATGTAATGAAACATTTTTTCCGCAGCCTTAAACCCCATAGTTATTTAAATGAAGTTGAAAATCAGCCAGTAAATTAACACAGACGTTTTAAAAATATGAAGTACAGGGGTCTAATAAATTTATATATCTTTAGTTAAATAAAATTAACAATTAATAACAGCGGCCATTTAAAATTTCACTAAATAAAACGGTATTTAATGAAGATATCTATTATATTTTATGAGATAAATCTGTGTAGTTCACATAAGAAACCCAAATCTTTTTTAAAAATAATTTGTACGGTTAGGTTAGGTTAGTGACATAACTTGCATGTTTAGCATATGTTTGTGACATAACTTGCATGTTTAGCATATGTTAATGACATAACTTGCATGTTTAGCATATGTTAGTGACATAACTTTGCATGTTTAGCATATGTTAATGACATAACTTGCATGTTTGGCATATGTTAGTGACATAACTTGCATGTTTAGCATATGTTAATGACATAACTTGCATGTTTAGCATATGTTAGTGACATAACTTTGCATGTTTAGCATATGTTAGGGACATAACTTGCATGTTTGGCATATGTTAGTGACATAACTTGCATGTTTAGCATATGTTAGTGACATAACTTGCATGTTTAGCATATGTTAGTGACATAACTTGCATGTTTAGCATATGTTAGTGACATAACTTGCATGTTTAGCATATGTTAGTGACATAACTTGCATGTTTAGCATATGTTAGTGACATAACTTGCATGTTTAACATATGGTAGTGACATAACTTGCATGTTTAGCTTATGTTAGTGACATAACTTGCATATTTAGCATATGTTAGTGACATAACTTGCATGTTTAGCATATGTTAGTGACATAACTTGCATGATTAGCATATGTTAGTGACATAAATTGCATGTTTAGCAAATGTTAGTGACATAACTTGCATGTTTAGCATATGTTGGTGACATAACTTGCATGTTTAGCATATGTTGGTGACATAACTTTGCATGTTTAGCATATGTTAGGGACATAACTTGCATGTTTGGCATATGTTAGTGACATAACTTGCATGTTTAGCATATGTTAGTGACATAACTTGCATGTTTAGCATATGTTAGTGACATAACTTGCATGTTTAGCATATGTTAGTGACATAACTTGCATGTTTAGCATATGTTAGTGACATAACTTTGCATGTTTAGCATATGTTAGGGACATAACTTGCATGTTTGGCATATGTTAGTGACATAACTTGCATGTTTAGCATATGTTAGTGACATAACTTGCATGTTTAGCATATGTTAGTGACATAACTTGCATGTTTAGCATATGTTAGTGACATAACTTGCATGTTTAGCATATGTTAGTGACATAACTTGCATGTTTAGCATATGTTAGTGACATAACTTGCATGTTTAACATATGTTAGTGACATAACTTGCATGTTTAGCATATGTTAGTGACATAACTTGCATATTTAGCATATGTTAGTGACATAACTTGCATGTTTAGCATATGTTAGTGACATAACTTGCATGATTAGCATATGTTAGTGACATAAATTGCATGTTTAGCAAATGTTAGTGACATAACTTGCATGTTTAGCATATGTTGGTGACATAACTTGCATGTTTAGCATATGTTGGTGACATAACTTTGCATGTTTAGCATATGTTAGGGACATAACTTGCATGTTTGGCATATGTTAGTGACATAACTTGCATGTTTAGCATATGTTAGTGACATAACTTGCATGTTTAGCATATGTTAGTGACATAACTTGCATGTTTAGCATATGTTAGTGACATAACTTGCATGTTTAGCATATGTTAGTGACATAACTTGCATGTTTAGCATATGTTAGTGACATAACTTGCATGTTTAGCATATGTTAGTGACATAACTTTGCATGTTTAACATATGGTAGTGACATAACTTGCATGTTTAGCATATGTTAGTGACATAACTTGCATATTTAGCATATGTTAGTGACATAACTTGCATGTTTAGCATATGTTAGTGACATAACTTGCATGATTAGCATATGTTAGTGACATAAATTGCATGTTTAGCAAATGTTAGTGACATAACTTGCATGTTTAGCATATGTTGGTGACATAACTTGCATGTTTAGCATATGTTGGTGACATAACTTGCATGTTTAGTATATGTTGGTGACATAACTTGCATGTTTAGCATATGTTAGTGACATAACTTGCATGTTTAACATATGCTAGTGACATAACTTACATGTTTAGCATATGTTAGTGACATAACTTGCATATTTAGCATATGTTAGTGACATAACTTGCATGTTTAGCATATGTTAGTGACATAACTTGCATGATTAGCATATGTTAGTGACATAAATTGCATGTTTAGCAAATGTTAGTGACATAACTTGCATGTTTAGCATATGTTAGTGACAAAAACAAATTGTAAGATAGTGTTAGATTTCACACTAATTTGTACGGTTAGGAAGGAGACACAAATATTTTGATGCTGTTTGGGGAAAAGAAGCAATTCAGGTCTCTTGTAGCAGTAACGGTTTTTTACTACTTACATTAATGTAATTAATACATTTATGTGTCTGTTTCTAGAATACACTGTTTACGTAATCAAATATATTTACAAAACGTTGGCTGACATTTTGTGTGGCAACAGCCACAGATCTTTTCACAGTTACGTCCTAGTTCACTAGAATCTGTACAATATTTATTTTTAGCTGGGTGTGTGTTGAAGAGGTAGGTGGACGAGGCGGGACGAGATTTATTCCGTTTAGTTTCGAACATCAAACAATAAAATCATCTAAAGTTTATAACTGTTTACGTTATAATTTGGTTTTCTTTGCTAACAATTGCATAGTGTAGTATTTATTGGGACATTTGATAAATTCCTTCTATATTTTATCGGTTTGATTTCTTCCTTTTACTTGCGCAGATTGATTTGAATAAAACCATAGTTTCGCAACTTACTTTTTCCCTATCTTCTAGTTCCAATTCACCACATCAGTATTTTAATTTCGCTTTTCCGTTTTACATCCCTCGTGCATCCGTTACCAAACCTTATCTGGAATGTAGGAAACTGTTTTCGGGAGGTAGGCTGGACATTATTTCAAGGATGGATGGTTATGTAATATACTCGTATGTAAACATTTGTACTCGATTTTTAAAAATTTATTGCAGACTAAAATATTGTCCGTTGTAATTGACATTGAAAATGTAGTCAATGTACTTTGAAAATGGATAGTTAAGTTTTATACGTTTTATTTCTATATAATTTTAATTTTAATGCTATTATTTTGTTGTAACTTTATTTTAAACATTACGAAGGGTAAAATTTAATAAAATGTAATGCAATAGCTGTCTTTATGTTTCAGTGTTAGTGCTAATGGATAACAATGCCCAACGTAGACCATAGAAAGGCCAGGTTTCAGCAGCGCATTTTCTATTTACTAAGGTGATATATAACTTTTAGTGTTACATTTTTAGTAAGAATAATAATTTTCAAAACATAAAATTATGCTAAATGTTTAAGGAAGTTAATGGGATTTACTTATAAGCAGAGTTGAAATAGAGGTGGCCATTTGATGATTTTTTAAAGTTATCCGTGCAACATTGTAAAACGTTTAGGTGTTCTTAAATTTTAACAAACCTTCTAATCAATCTGTAAATTTTACGTTTGTCAACTACGCGTTAAAATTACGATAACATTAATTTTATCAACTTATCGTAAAAATTATATGAACATATAAACGTTTCTGTTTTAAAATTTGCTCAACGTTTCTAATCAATCTTATAAAATAAGTTTTTTTGCCGTTCAGTCATTAAGACCCTAGATGTAGTTTGTTTGTACCGATATGTGATTAGTATGTGTTTGCATAAAGAAATCGTTCTCATCGAAAGAGTAAATTGAGTTTCGGATATGCTTTCCTTTTTCGTCGTGAATCATTAATGTGAACAAAAAAATGTTCATTAGTAATGAATTATGATTTTTTGATAGTTTTAAGGCGATTAGCAGAATTACAGTTTCAGCCATTAAGAACAAGAAAGGGTGGATGGAAGAAGGACAAAGAAAAGGATATAACGACCCTCTGATACTGTCAAGACTGATGTGGGTAGGACCAGTGCCAGAAGGAGATCTGTTCTCAGTCATTGTGCGGAGAGATACCTATCTACAACAGGAAGATACATCCAAACAAACGGGAGCTTCAGTAAATAGATAAACTACACGGCGACGTCACATCGCTAAAGAAGCCTTGCTACTCATGATATTTGCTTACACGAATATTTCCTGTTTATGGGAAATGAGAGAAAATCATGGCTCATACGTGAGGTTTGGAGAACTGAAAAAACCTGCCAACTCGCTAAAACTCTCATTGAAGGGCAGTTGGCTTATAACTATAACAGTGGTGGGTTATAGTTTAAGTTATACACAAGATGCTGCTCTGGGTTTTTAGTCACGGTGGCTTATAGTTGAATCTTATGTAAAGAAGCAAATGGCTGTACGGGTTGTATGTGCAGTGACCAAGAGATCCTAGTGTGCGTTCCTTAGGCTGAGCGCGCACTTGCGGTTTTTATCGCGCGACAGAAAAAACGACAAGATTTTGTGCAAAGTGCGTTTGACTAATCAAGCGTTTGCTGTAATATAGTTTAGCAGTGGATTTCGTTGAAGAGTAAAGCGCCTTAAACACATTGCTGGGTTCATCCTTCTGGTACTGGTTCATCCTCTTTGCAGCCAACGATTAATGAAGTTGCATGATGACCCCGTGAGGTTTTAAATACTACAGCATGAGTGAAATTAGTTTCAAGTATTTACTTCATGTAGTTAAATTACAAATTACCTGAGAGTTCCTTCCAATTTGGGATAATATTAAGACAAACGTCTCCCCAAAGTCTTTCTTTGCAGTCACGATTGCTATAGTCCTTCAATTCTTTATTATATATTGCTGGCCTATTTTTTTCAATTTCTATAATCTGTTTGTCTGTATCAATCACTATTTATCATCCCTTTTCACAAATTCCATCACATGGAACGCTTAAATATTGTGACAAACATGTGGTCAAAAAAAAATGAACAGACTCGAAAATAGAAAAGATAGGGAAATATTGCACAGGCAAGTTTGAAGCACGACTGAATTGTCGCAATTGCGTGTAGGTTCATGCAATCAGTCTGACTCGTTCCAGAAGAAAGACAATCGCGTTGTCTCAAATATAGATCGGTCTCGTTGCGTTTTTTAATCGCCGCGATTTTTCCTTCGCACATGCGTGCATTTCAACTTGAAATAATGTGTTCTATTTTGGCGACTAAACAATCGCGCGATTACAAGTCGCAAGTGTGCGCTTAACCTTACTGATTCATTCTGGTGATTTCTTTTCGCGAAACTTACTATTTGCTTTCCTAAAAACATTTTGCGTTTAGTATATTCGTCATATTGTGAGGTTTAAGTTTCATTACGGCCTGTGGTGTGTTTATAAAGTGATATAGATATGCAGTCTAGTAAATCTTGAAAATAAACCTAGTCAACCATTTATGGGTGCTGAATGTTAGCATACAGGGTAGTAGCGTGTAGCTACCATGATCCATCACTGCCCAGCTATCTGCGCGGGCTACTTCTTTACGTCTCATGAAGTAGACCTGTTTAGTAATGGGGATAAAGTGTTTTCTATATCCCCTACACGGTTCCAGTTTTATAGTACACGAGTTGCAGTTTACACTGTGCACATATTTGGCTGTCATTGTTTTTGATATTAGATTTTGACACGCTAAAACTGGTTGCAAATAATCTTAACGTAAAGGCTCTTAGTTAATTTTTAAAAAAAATTACAGTTGGTTTAAAGTAAAGAACTGTAAGCCAGTCACGTTATCTTGTTTTAACTAATTAGATTTCAGAGTTATAAAGAATCTACACTAAACATTGTGGGGAATTATTTAAAGTGTGGATTTTATAGAATAGTATAACATGTAAGTACAATTTAAAGTACAAATTTAAGCAACAAATTATAATATGTATGCATTTGGAAGTGATTAGTAAAATAAGTTTTTTAAACAGTTTTCTCTGTCTGTAATTTCAAACATATTTTTAATTGATATATGTTATAGGCTACTTAATGTCGAATATGTAAAGATCGAACAACTGATACATTTCTACAGGTAATAATAAAAAAGGAAACTTCTTGCTAGTTTTGTTTTAAAAAAGCGACAAAGTTTCGTATTTTGACTTTCTTTTTCGATTTGGCGTAACCATTTCATTGGCGTTCTTTTAAGAAATAACACGAACTGAGTGAAAGTCGCTGAATCCAGTCGGCGCCTAGTGGATCCGATAATAGTTATTTAACAGCTAAGCATTAACTAGCTAATTTGATTCCACAGGCGCGTTTTCTATGATCCTCTGATGACAACTCTCTCCTAATGCTAGTGTTTCTTTCTAGAGTTTGAAGCTTTAAACTTAATAGAAATTTTAATGGCGCGACTATGTACGGTTGTTTGTTATATACAGCGGAAGTGAATATAGGCATCGTTGCCTCAGCTTCCCTGTCCTCGTTGCGTATTGAATCCGTGTTACTATATTTCTCAGAGTCGTAGTCGTGACAACTTTACCAAGCAGACTCCAATAACACTTTTGCAAAAATCCAGTTCATTTTCTACTTCCAAATATGATCTGTGACGTTCGAGGTGAAATTATCCCACGGAAAACTTTTTAGTTCAACATTTGAAACTCACAGTCATTTTAGGCCTATTTGTAGATATGTTATTTATTTTCTGGCAGTCCTTTTTTTTCTAGACGTGTTGATGTTTTGATAAACGCAGGGAAGTATAAATTCTTAGAAAAATCGATCGTTTACGAAAATCACTAATAGAATTTGTCACGAAATCCCTTTTTTAGAATTTCCTAAAATATGTAAAATAAAATGTCTTTACGTTTGGAAAAAATGGAGGAATCTTTTTCGAATTAAAACCGTCAGAGAAAAGAATGTGTTTTCTTAATAATGTTTTGTAACTAACAAACTGTACGGAAATGATTGACTGAGTGAGCTTTTCATGCAGGAGGAATAACTGAAAACATAAATATTTATTTTTGTATAGAAAAGCAGGTGGAAAATTAGTTTAAAATTTAGTTTAAAATTGATGGAAAATTAGGGATCTGTTCAAATAGCAATGAATAAGCAATAACAGCTCTGCGATTGATCCTACTTATATGGTACAATACTTGAACTAATATATGTAGCAAATATGTGCTATGTATTGTAGCTAATATTACAGCTATTTTATTATTATTTCTAAAACTCGGAGGAACCTTATCGATGTAGAGCACTTAGCTGCAGCCTTTGTACTCTCTACCACAGGACTAGCGTAGTGGATACCTACCTCTTTGCAGAAATCAAGTACCCACCTGATGATAAATCTTCTGATATCCTCTGGCGTACATACCTGCCAGACAAACCACTTTCTCCTTGCAGCTCCCAAAGCAGGGTACTCCCAAAGCACGTGGATTGGGCTTTCCTCTTGGTCCTTGTCGCATATGTTACAGCTACAATTTATAGTAGGGAACTCTAAGTGCAATGTAATTGTTCCTTATATTTTTTCGAATTCTTCCTTTATCCAGTAATTGAGAGTATGAAGATTGACACATTTGTTCAATACAAAGTATTTAATAGAATTAAATCTCCACCTAGAAAATATTATTTAAAGCTTTTTATAAACAGTTAATTGTTAAAAACAAAGTCTCTATATTCATTTCGCTTCCTAATTTCGGCAATTTTAAATGTTGATAATGCACACGAGCATCCACTTTTGCACAGTGTATTTTAATTGAATACTATTTAAGCTTCTTCGAAAACTTGATAATGATTTTTCGCTACTACATCGCATTGCCGAGGTTAAAAACCCGCTATATACCTATTATTGTGAAAATCCTTGGAGTAAGTTCCAATGTTAAACCATTTTCTAAAACTTGATGACGATTTTACAGATACTTTTTACTTAGCTCATTGGAATTGTGAGGTTAAAATCACCGTATTTACGAATTATAGTGAAAATTTGTAAAGTAGTTCCCGATGTTTAACAATTTTCGAAATCTAAATGACGTTTTTTCATTAAATTATCACTTGGCCCATTGGATTGCTGAGGTCAAAAATCCCCTATACACCAATTTTAATGAAAATCCTAAGAGTAGTTTCCGAGAAAACATTTACACACACACACACACACACACACACACACACACACACACACACACACACAC
>JBAIZL010000004.1:70152892-70215392 GCA_036971475.1 Prosapia bicincta
AACAATATAACATTTACCAAAATCCATAGTTAATATACACCCTTCGACAATCGGTAACAACAATATAACATTTACCAAAATCCATAGTTAATATACACCCTTCGACAATCGGTAACAACAATATAACATTTACCAAAATCCATAGTTAATATACACCCTTCGACAATCGGTAACAACAATATAACATTTACCAAAATCCATAGTTAATATACACCCTTCGACAATCGGTAACAACAATATAACATTTACCAAAATCCATAGTTAATATACACCCTTCGACAATCGGTAACAACAATATAACATTTACCAAAATCCATAGTTAATATACACCCTTCGACAATCGGTAACAACAATATAACATTTACCAAAATCCATAGTTAATATACACCCTTCGACAATCGGTAACAACAATATAACATTTACCAAAATCCATAGTTAATATACACCCTTCGACAATCGGTAACAACAATATAACATTTACCAAAATCCATAGTTAATATACTCCCTTCGACAATCGGTAACAACAATATAACATTTACCAAAATCCATAGTTAATATACACCCTTCGACAATCGGTAACAACAATATAACATTTACCAAAATCCATAGTTAATATACACCCTTCGACAATCGGTAACAACAATATAACATTTACCAAAATCCATAGTTAATATACACCCTTCGACAATCGGTAACAACAATATAACATTTACCAAAATCCATAGTTAATATACACCCTTCGACAATCGGTAACAACAATATAACATTTACCAAAATCCATAGTTAATATACACCCTTCGACAATCGGTAACAACAATATAACATTTACCAAAATCCATAGTTAATATACACCCTTCGACAATCGGTAACAACAATATAACATTTACCAAAATCCGTAGTTAATATACACCCTTCGACAATCGGTAACAACAATATAACATTTACCAAAATCCATAGTTAATATACACCCTTCGACAATCGGTAACAACAATATAACATTTACCAAAATCCATAGTTAATATACACCCTTCGACAATCGGTAACAACAATATAACATTTACCAAAATCCATAGTTAATATACACCCTTCGACAATCGGTAACAACAATATAACATTTACCAAAATCCATAGTTAATATACACCCTTCGACAATCGGTAACAACAATATAACATTTACCAAAATCCATAGTTAATATACACCCTTCGACAATCGGTAACAACAATATAACATTTACCAAAATCCATAGTTAATATACACCCTTCGACAATCGGTAACAACAATATAACATTTACCAAAATCCATAGTTAATATACACCCTTCGACAATCGGTAACAACAATATAACATTTACCAAAATCCATAGTTAATATACACCCTTCGACAATCGGTAACAACAATATAACATTTACCAAAATCCATAGTTAATATACACCCTTCGACAATCGGTAACAACAATATAACATTTACCAAAATCCATAGTTAATATACACCCTTCGACAATCGGTAACAACAATATAACATTTACCAAAATCCATAGTTAATATACACCCTTCGACAATCGGTAACAACAATATAACATTTACCAAAATCCATAGTTAATATACACCCTTCGACAATCGGTAACAACAATATAACATTTACCAAAATCCATAGTTAATATACACCCTTCGACAATCGGTAACAACAATATAACATTTACCAAAATACATAGAAACCTATAATTATATTGTTCTCTTCTATTTAATATCTGTTGTGAATAGCCCTCTGCGGAGCCAACATGGGTTAGTTTTATTTAATGGGTGCGGGCCGTCTAAGTAAGTCGTGAGTAATCCTCCCTTAGGGAGCCGACACGGGTAGGCGCGGTGACTCCTACTGTAACCCGCTGTCTAGAGGTCCTTGAGTTATACGTTAAAGGCTCGAGTTATTCATCCTGCATTATGATTCTACCATGGAATGCTTTTTTCTCTGGTACAATCATTTTACCTGATGAATCCTTGACCCTTCCTCGTCTCACTGCTCCATTCCTGCCCAGTGCCATTCAGTTTACAATTGGAGTCTCCCAAATAAGCATCAATGTATACATGTAATGTAATAAACAATATAAAATATAAAACTTTGGATAATATATTTCATTAATGAAATTAATTACAGATAATAAAATGTATACTCAAGGCAAACGTAGAATAATCATAAGTGGCAGAAACCATCCAGCTATAAGTTCTATATTTATTGCAGTTTTATATCAGGAAGCCTATCTACGATAGGATCATAATCCGATTAAGTCTGAAATTTTAAACATCATGTTTCGCGTATGAGGTGTATTATAATTTGGCAAACGAATTTTAAAGCTACTCCTCCTTAGTGAATGGCATATATGCGATACCAAGATAATCGAAAGTTTGCCTCTGTGGCTTAATGCTGGTCTAACTGGGAATTGATGTATTTGCATAGTACATCCAAGTTAACTCTTGCTTGAGTCCAATGTAATTCTGATAATATGAACTACATTAAAATTCTCGCAAACTTCATATTGATCTTTCAGAATAATTTTACATTACTGACGTCTTGTATTTAAGTTGTAAGGACAAAATAAAGTCTTCATTCATATACAATGTTTTCATTGTCTTTAACATTTTCATTGGTTAATTTTTCTATTAAAAAATACTGTTACTTCATTGGGGTTGATATACCAGTGTCAATAGTTGCATGAAAGTCGATAATTTGTCATCGACAAATCCGATAATCAGTAATCTAATAACGCGAGGACAGTCACGAAATCTCGCTCACCTTTAATTCCAGTAAACACGTGACTTATTATACCTAATTTAGTAAAAAACAAAAAAACCTGGATTTAACTAAAATATATACTTGGTCACATTTATACACCGTCAGCAAAAACAGCTAGATTACGTTAGCTTCAGTGACGTCTGACAAGTTCCGATTCGAGTAAATGTGCCACGCCCCCTTCTAAAGTGTGTCAGTACTTAATTCGTTGCAATTATTGCTCATGGTAAAGTGAAATCTGTAGTCATACGGAAGGCAAGAACGACCCAATGCACGTGCATTGCTTTTGTAGGGCATATTGTCCTTAAGTACTGAGTAATATAGAACGACCCAATGCACGTGCATTGCTTTTGTAGGGCATATTCTCCTTAAGTACTGAGTAATATAGAACGACCCAATGCACGTGCATTGCTTTTGTAGGGCATATTGTCCTTAAGTACTGAGTAATATAGAACGACCCAATGCACGTGCATTGCTTTTGTAGGGCATATTGTCCTTAAGTACTGAGTAATATAGAACGACCCAATGCACGTGCATTGCTTTTGTAGGGCATAAGTACTGAGTAATATAGAACGACCCAATGCACGTGCATTGCTTTTGTAGGGCATAAGTACTGAGTAATATAGAACGACCCAATGCACGTGCATTGCTTTTGTAGGGCATAAGTACTGAGTAATATAGAACGACCCAATGCACGTGCATTGCTTTTGTAGGGCATAAGTACTGAGTAATATAGAACGACCCAATGCACGTGCATTGCTTTTGTAGGGCATAAGTACTGAGTAATATAGAACGACCCAATGCACGTGCATTGCTTTTGTAGGGCATAAGTACTGAGTAATATAGAACGACCCAATGCACGTGCATTGCTTTTGTAGGGCATATTGTCCTTAAGTACTGAGTAATATAGAACGACCCAATGCACGTGCATTGCTTTTGTAGGGCATATTGTCCTTAAGTACTGAGTAATATAGAACGACCCAATGCACGTGCATTGCTTTTGTAGGGCATATTGTCCTTAAGTACTGAGTAATATAGAACGACCCAATGCACGTGCATTGCTTTTGTAGGGCATATTGTCCTTAAGTACTGAGTAATATAGAACGACCCAATGCACGTGCATTGCTTTTGTAGGGCATATTGTCCTTAAGTACTGAGTAATATAGAACGACCCAATGCACGTGCATTGCTTTTGTAGGGCATATTGTCCTTAAGTACTGAGTAATATAGAACGACCCAATGCACGTGCATTGCTTTTGTAGGGCATATTGTCCTTAAGTACTGAGTAATATAGAACGACCCAATGCACGTGCATTGCTTTTGTAGGGCATAAGTACTGAGTAATATAGAACGACCCAATGCACGTGCATTGCTTTTGTAGGGCATAAGTACTGAGTAATATAGAACGACCCAATGCACGTGCATTGCTTTTGTAGGGCATAAGTACTGAGTAATATAGAACCACCCAATGCACGTGCATTGCTTTTGTAGGGCATAAGTACTGAGTAATATAGAACGACCCAATGCACGTGCATTGCTTTTGTAGGGCATAAGTACTGAGTAATATAGAACGACCCAATGCACGTGCATTGCTTTTGTAGGGCATAAGTACTGAGTAATATAGAACGACCCAATGCACGTGCATTGCTTTTGTAGGGCATAAGTACTGAGTAATATAGAACGACCCAATGCACGTGCATTGCTTTTGTAGGGCATAAGTACTGAGTAATATAGAACGACCCAATGCACGTGCATTGCTTTTGTAGGGCATAAGTACTGAGTAATATAGAACGACCCAATGCACGTGCATTGCTTTTGTAGGGCATAAGTACTGAGTAATATAGAACGACCCAATGCACGTGCATTGCTTTTGTAGGGCATAAGTACTGAGTAATATAGAACGACCCAATGCACGTGCATTGCTTTTGTAGGGCATAAGTACTGAGTAATATAGAACGACCCAATGCACGTGCATTGCTTTTGTAGGGCATAAGTACTGAGTAATATAGAACGACCCAATGCAAGTGCATTGCTTTTGTAGGGCATAAGTACTGAGTAATATTTACCTTGTCTTGGAAGCATCCATGGAGAGTAGTGCAACATTAGCGAATATTAAACTTAAGTATTTCCTAGCCTCTGTGGAGAAAGTTTTGTGCTTTGTGGCAATAGTTAGTTAGGATCGTGTAGTTTGAAGTTCTTTGAACCGAAAATCAATAACGGATGCGATTTTGTCAGACACTGCATTAAAGATTCCCGTTAAATATAACGCCTATATGTTATAATACGCATTAAAATATTTTGAAAAAGTAAAATTATCAATGTCGGAATTTAAAGAACTAAAACTATAGTCAAATTAAAACTTTTATTGTATTTGGTCGAAGTCTCAGATAGGGAAATTGTTGAGCACAGTGTTGGTACTTCATCAGTGAGCCGTGGACGTTGCCTCTTTCTCATATGTCACAGAAGAAGACAGCTGATGAGAAAAGCCTCTAATAAACGTAGCAACCGCGTAAATTTCGGTTACCATGGAAACCGTCATTACCTGATAGCCGAAGCATTACTACCCAACCCAAAAGTGGTTAATACATAGGTTGGTACTGTAGTTGCTAAAACTTTAAGCATTTCAAGATTTTAAAAATGACACACTTTATTAATAACGGTGTCTTCGAAAACGTTCTCTCTCAGTAAGGTTTTACAAATTTACAAAAAATAAAAGTTCAACCTAATGTAAAAGTTATTATTCAAGTTCCGACGAACGCAATGGAGGTGATACACTTCTTCAACACGTCTATTTCCAAAGAGCATTGAAATTAATAAGTGCTCCATAAACTCATAAATATTTATTAATTTTATTATATTCTTGAAATTATGATAAATAGATCGAGGCTAAATTTAACGTTTGTTGATGTTGACAGTAGAATAACAAAAAAACGTATCAATGCAAAATCAAAGAAAACAATTTCATAATAAAAAAAATATAGATCAATTAAACTGTTAATATGATAATAACAGTTTCTACTTCTATCGAAAGGGTGAAATTAGTTCTTTTATAAAATTTTGGTTCATTTTATAACTCTGGCGATTGCATCTATTTTACCCCGTTACCTTTTTAAGCACAATTATTTCAAGCTTGGCGCGTTACCTGTTGGAATTATTATTATTATCCCTAGAGAATAAACCATTCCGGAGCTAAATATATCGATTTTATAAAATTATCAAGTTACAATGGATAGTTGAATGAGTTGCACTTTTTTGTGTTGTTGTTGTCAAGGCTTATTATTTTATATTATCCTGAAATGCTTTCTATAAATAAAGATATAGCCTACAATTGAGGAGGAAAATGCCACCAACTATACTGAGTTCTTGTTAAATAATATGTTGACATATTTTCCAAAAACTGTAATGCTATTCGTCCATAAAATTATGAATAGTGAGTTAGAAACCTATATATATATACGAAATTATGAAGTCTGATAAAGATTTAAAATCTGAAAATCATAATTTGTTTAGTTATCTGTAGAATGGTATTAATTCACAAAGTTTAAAAAATATCTTTAGAAACAGAATTGTGGTTGAATTTTCTTAGAAGTTCTTGACTTTGTGGGTTATTTTCATTATAAAAACCTGAATATGTAACAGTCTGAAATAATCAAGGCAATTTTCTATAGTTACTTAACATTGTACGCAAACTTATTTTAATATGTTCTTTTAAATAATCTTAAAAAATCGACTTTCATCTGATTTTAGAAAGGTATAAATTAAAAGAATCATTGGCTAAAATGTTAATAAGATGTAAACTTCACCTCTGTTACTCTTACAATACTAGTTTAGTTACGTTCGTTAATTAAATTAGGTAGAAGTTACAAGGCCAACAGTTGGTAAGACAGTTATGAGTACTGACGCTTCTCAGATACGTGTTTAGTAGCGACTAATATCGGGCTGACGTAGGCAGCACTAAGTCATTGAGTCAGTGCTGATTGGTTTGATATAAATAAATATAGAGATTTTGGCGAGAGGTTTATCTAGCTGCAAAGCGTGGGTAACACCTCCCACTTGGGTTAACTCGGAGTTGTGGCTAGCAGTGTTTTATTTAACAAGAACTCGACTTACGCGTTAGAAGCCATTCCAATTCTTACGCAAATAGATGTTGCAAAACCCACATTCTCCTGTGCACACTTCCCCTACCTTGAACAAAATGTTTTGCTTACATATCTCCGAATAGTGTTTGACAGTTTTACAGCGAGTGTTTTTATGTTTATGCCTTAATACACAACGAATGAAAATAAACGCAAAACTTAGTACAGTAAAACCTCTCGTATCCGGATCAATGTGGCGACAGCCCAATCCGGATATAGTAGGAGTTATGTAATGATGTACGTTTGTACAACATAATCACAACCATTCCAATTGGAAGTAGATGTATGATTGTTTTAAGTAAATAGGTACCTATTGAAAACTGTAGAATTTTAATAGCACTGTAGCACTGAACGTACTGTTTGTTCTGTTCTTTAATACTGTACTGTACATACATATAAACATTAATTATTTTGTTGGTAAACAAGGATGTTATTGTGGTTTGCTTGTTTCGTTGAACACGTTTCTTTGATGAAATATCCCTCCCCCTTCGAAATAGATGATAGGCTGCTGCTGCTTCGTCTTGTTGGGCGTACTCGGCTAGGATAGCATAGTACTCCTACGGGAAGGCTTCTTAAGGAATAAAGATGCTTACTTTATTTTCATATTACGTCCGTATCGGAAGTTCCGGATATGAGAGGGCCGGATAACAGAGGTGTTACTGTAATATGTTTGTAGGTGTAGCTTACTGGAGGAGTGGTATATGTCCTAGATTTCAGGAATACTAAATTTCCTAAATGTTTTCATTTACAATTTTACATTGAGCGTTGTGAGGAAATATCAGTACATCTGAGGAATTTAAATACAGTAGTGGATTTATAAGCATTGGTTTATTATGGTTTAAAAGTGTTTATTACTTTGATTTAACTTGATGAATTTTCATTCACAAATTCTATAAAGAAACCTTTTTTTAGAAAAATTCTTGTAGCCTATATATCGGATATTCACACTTTATTGATTTTGCAATAAAAAGTTAAACAGGCAATTCAGAACATACTCGCTAACAAAGAAAATATAAGAAAAACGGCGTTGGCAACTCAAAAGTTAAAGATTTTTAAAAAAGTACAAAAATAACCTCACTTTACAAAAACAACGTAATTTTCGTATTTTCGTAAAATAACGTATCACTTAAAGACATGTCAAATCTTTTAGCATTAACCAGTTAATTTAAGTTAGGAAAGTAATTTGTTTGTCTAAGTAAATCTAACCTAACTAGATAATTTCTAATTATATTTAATATTGTAATGTAATGTATGATAGTAGATAGAGCTAGAGTGTATAAAGTTTCTTGTGCGGTTGTAAAGCGCATTTATTTATTTAGTTTATCAGAATGTTAAAGTTTTGGGGTAGCCCCGCCAGCTTTAATTATTTTATGTATGGTTGAGTACATTTTTCTACCATTCCTAACGTTTAAATATTCTCTTCTGAGCAGTACTCAAACACATAGAAACTTTCCTAACAGAAATGAAGATGAGTATATTAATAATTAAATTATTTTCCCTGTTGTATACATCGACAGGTAGCAGTTGTTATTGTAATATCAGTAACGTGGGGTCAACCGATAAGTATAAGAATTCCAACTAGGCATAATGGCCAAAAACTATTCAATTTATAAAAAAATATGTTTCAATTAGTTTTTATCAGTAGCCCATTAGTAGAATTACTTTAAAAAAAAAACATTTTTCACATTTTACATTTTTGTAAACGTATTCGGGCCTATAACAGCTTTAACACAGTTAGTTCTATCGTTTGAAACTTTAAAAAAAAACCAATGAATGTTTGACACATATTTATTACCTTGTTATTAATAGTTGCTGCGAATTTTGAGAATATGTGATAACATTTACGGTTTACACCCTTATTAGTCGAGTATAATTTAAAACTATTGAATCAAATAGATTTCAACCAACTATTGCATATAAATTCAATAGATTTCTGTTGACTGACTGAGAAGAACAAATAGATTTCAACGAACTATTGCATATAAATTCAATAGATTTCTGTTGACTGACTGAGAAGAACAAATAGATTTCGACGAACTATTGCATATAAATTCAATAGATTTCTGTTGACTGACTGAGAAGAACAAATAGGTTTCAACCAACTATTGCATATAAATTCAATAGATTTCTGTTGACTGACTGAGAAGAACAAATAGATTTCAACGAACTATTGCATATAAATTCAATAGATTTCTGTTGACTGACTGAGAAGAACAAATAGGTTTCAACCAACTATTGCATATAAATTCAATAGATTTCTGTTGACTGACTGAGAAGAACAAATAGGTTTCAACGAACTATTGCATATAAATTCAATAGATTTCTGTTGACTGACTGAGAAGAACAAATAGATTTCAAGGAACTATTGCATATAAATTCAATAGATTTCTGTTGACTGACTGAGAAGAACAAATAGATTTCAACGAACTATTGCATATAAATTCAATAGATTTCTGTTGACTGACTGAGAAGAACAAATAGGTTTCAACCAACTATTGCATATAAATTCAATAGATTTCTGTTGACTGACTGAGAAGAACAAATAGGTTTCAACCAACTATTGCATATAAATTCAATAGATTTCTGTTGACTGACTGAGAAGAACAAATAGATTTCAACGAACTATTGCATATAAATTCAATAGATTTCTGTTGACTGACTGAGAAGAACAAATAGATTTCAACGAACTATTGCATATAAATTCAATAGATTTCTGTTGACTGACTGAGAAGAACAAATAGGTTTCAACGAACTATTGCATATAAATTCAATAGATTTCTGTTGACTGACTGAGAAGAACAAATAGATTTCAACGAACTATTGCATATAAATTCAATAGATTTCTGTTGACTGACTGAGAAGAACAAATAGATTTCAACGAACTATTGCATATAAATTCAATAGATTTCTGTTGACTGACTGAGAAGAACAAATAGATTTCAACGAACTATTGCATATAAATTCAATAGATTTCTGTTGACTGACTGAGAAGAACAAATAGATTTCAAGGAACTATTGCATATAAATTCAATAGATTTCTGTTGACTGACTGAGAAGAACAAATAGGTTTTAACCAACTATTGCATATAAATTCAATAGATTTCTGTTGACTAACTGAGAAGAACAAATAAATTTCAACGAACTATTTGCATATAAATTCAATAGATTTCTGTTGACTGACTGAGAAGAACAAATAGATTTCAACGAACTATTGCATATAAATTCAATAGATTTCTGTTGACTGACTGAGAAGAACAAATAGATTTCAAGGAACTATTGCATATAAATTCAATAGATTTCTGTTGACTGACTGAGAAGAACAAATAGATTTCAACGAACTATTGCATATAAATTCAATAGATTTCTGTTGACTGACTGAGAAGAACAAATAGATTTCAAGGAACTATTGCATATAAATTCAATAGATTTCTATTGACTGACTAAGAAGAACAAATAGATTTCAAGGAACTATTGCATATAAATTCAATAGATTTCTGTTGACTGACTGAGAAGAACAAATAGGTTTCAACCAACTATTGCATATAAATTCAATAGATTTCTGTTGACTGACTGAGAAGAACAAATAAATTTCAACGAACTATTTGCATATAAATTCAATAGATTTCTGTTGACTGACTGAGAAGAACAAATAGATTTCAACGAACTATTGCATATAAATTCAATAGATTTCTGTTGACTGACTGAGAAGAACAAATAGATTTCAACGAACTATTGCATATAAATTCAATAGATTTCTGTTGACTGACTGAGAAGAACAAATAGATTTCAACGAACTGTTGCATATAAATTCAATAGATTTCTGTTGACTGACTGGGAAGAACAAATAGATTTCAACGAACTGTTGCATATAAATTCAATAGATTTCTGTTGACTGACTGAGAAGAACAAATAGATTTCAACGAACTATTGCATATAAATTCAATAGATTTCTGTTGACTGACTGAGAAGAACAAATAGATTTCAACGAACTGTTGCATATAAATTCAATAGATTTCTGTTGACTGACTGAGAAGAACAAATAGATTTCAACGAACTGTTGCATATAAATTCAATAGATTTCTGTTGACTGACTGAGAAGAACAAATAGATTTCAACGAACTGTTGCTAATAAATTCAATAGATTTCTGTTGACTGACTGAGAAGAACAAATAGATTTCAACGAACTGTTGCATATAAATTCAATAGATTTCTGTTGACTGACTGAGAAGAACAAATAGATTTCAACGAACTATTACATATAAATTCAATAGATTTCTGTTGACTGACTGAGAAGAACAAATAGGTTTCAGATCTGATTACGATTAGTTAAACAGGGCTTTTAATTAACTCAGGGTCGCCTGAAGAACTATAAAACCTTGAGGTTTCTAGAGCTCTACGTAGTTTTTAATTAGGGCAAAAATACACCCCCTTGCAACCGCTTTAGCGCTCCTAATTAGGGCAAAAATACACCCCCTTGCAACCGCTTTAGCGCTCCTAATTAGGGCAAAAATACACCCCCTTGCAACCGCTTTAGCGCTCCTAATTAGGGCAAAAATACACCTCCTTGCAACCGCTTTAGCGCTCCTAATTAGGGCAAAAATACACCCCCTTGCAACCGCTTTAGCGCTCCTAATTAGGGCAAAAATACACCCCCTTGTAACCGCTTTAGCGTTCCTAATTAGGGCAAAAATACACCCCCTTGCAACCGCTTTAGCGCTCCTAATTAGGGCAAAAATACACCCCCTTGCAACCGCTTTAGCGCTCCTAATTAGGCTTTATTTTCAATAGATATTTATAACTTTTTTATCTCTTAGTTGTGGATAGAATAAGATTGTTAGGCATGACATTGGCGTTTACTCGAACTTGGGTTTGTTTACACCAGATTTCACGTTTATATTACATCAAATTTCCCGTTACTGTTCGAGATACTAAAGCCTACGTTGCCAGTTACAAACTGCTGATGATATCTGCTTTCGCCAAATAAATGTGCAAGAGATTTTGTAAAGCCAATGGTTTTAATGTTTTGTTATAATTTATGCTCAGAATTTATTACTGTACGGATGAATTATTTTTTGAAATATTTATTAATATTTCTTTGGAAAATTCAGAAGAAAAATGGCACTCTAAAACCCCATTTTAGTATTACGCAGGAAAAATATTTAATAAAGAGTCACAGTACTTTAAACCAAAGATAGTTGCATTTTAATTATTTAATTAATTAACATTAGTGCAACATTTGTAGTCTATATGGCTACACAAGTGTGGTTTTGCGAAGCGGGCTGCAGCGTTTTCTGCCAGTTAGTATTATCCAGACCAGTTAACGGTCAACATCATGAGGGCCATGCGGGTGGAACGATGCTATTAGTCTCGTCCAAAAGAAGAGTACGTAACAAGCGGATCGAACGACAGGCGATTATATCGACATCGCTGCTTTCGATAACCATAGCCATAAGAATATGCGTGGAAAATTTTAACTGAAAACCGTCGCAACTTCGGAATCGTGCCTGTGTATACGGTGCTATTAATAGGTCATTGTCAGGCCTTTGTTAACGTTAGTAAACTGTTTATTAAGGAAACGTCCCCGCGTCCTTGCATTCGTTACTGCTATTTCCGGCAGGTTTTATTTTCTGTCTATATTCGTCTAAGCAGTTTACTATAAAATGTGGCAGTGTAAGCTTTGGCGACAATCCAGAAAGCATTTTTAAAACAGAATTTGCCAGTATTAATTCTAAATTCAAACATCTCATAAAAAAGAATAATTTATTTCACATTAGTCAAAGATTTTCGGCCATTTATACTTTTGGCATTTCCAAGAACAACTTTACATAGTAAACGCAAAAAATGTTGCGGTTTGAATAAATGATGCCGGTTGAATATCAAGACAAAAGTTTATTTATTTATTGCAACGTTTCGATAACTAATTCGTTAACAACAATATACACATATAAAAAACCAACAAAAGGTTCAGCCATACCTTGTGTGTGTGTGCGCGTGTGTAGACTTTGAACAACCAACAGAGTACTTTTGAAAGAATTCCACATTGGCACATTGAACTAATTGTCAATGGGTTACCATGTTACGTCTTTCCCGTTTTCATGTTGGCAATTAATAATTAAGATTACATAAAACAAACAGTAAGGACCTTAACTGCTAAGGTTAACTAATAGCGTGACGTCAGAGCTATTACTCCTGCCTGGTGCAGAAAAGTAAATTAAATTTTAGTGTTTTAGTGTTGTTTTAATGTTCGCATCGTAAAGTGAAACTGAAACTAGTGAAAAATCGTTATCGTTGTGTTGAGTCACCATAATTACACCGCCGTTGTACTCCGACATAAAAAAAATCTATCATGTAACGTTAATAAATCGTAAAAACGTATTTTATGTTCTATAGCGCTTACTAGACAAAGATTAAAATATTTCAAAACAGATTCATTTTTGGCAACTATATTTTTTTGATACCCTTATCCATTTATAAAAGATAGGATATAAAATTATTAAAAAAAAATTATTTCTCATCGAATTTTCACATAAACTTATAAACACTGTATTAATTGTGGTGCACAACCGAAAGATTTGTTGAAATCTTGATTTTTCATTTTTCTAACACTTTTCCTCCAAATTTGATCTTGTAGCTTAATATTAACTAAGACTGAGCCAACATTAATTTTTGTAATTTTTACATATACGACTTAGAAATTTATTGTAAAAAGCGATTTTAAATTTCGCACCATAAATAGTGGTTAGAATTTGGAAAAAATTGAAACATAACCTCAATGCACTCAAACTGTATAAACTAAAAGTGTTCAACCTGTTACTGTATATACCTAGAAAGTGTTCGATTAGGGTAGGTTTGTTTAAAAAAATAAAGGTTTATAATGGTAACATTGAAATCTGTAACGATGGGCTTATTAGGTAACGATGGAGTTTTGACAAGAGGTCGTAACCCATATTCTGAAATTTTACAAGAAAGAGGACAAATAGTTTTGGGGGTTCTATTTTCGATAATTTCTTGGACAATTTTAGTAACTTTTTAATGAGCTTTATTGTAAAAGAAACGAAAGAATTATTGTTTATTTAATTTAAAAAAATATAACACCATTATGTTTCCACCAACTTTTGAAAACATCGCGTACCGAAAATAACAAACTAAATCCAAATGTGGCAAAATATAATAACACTCAAGCGAGGGAACGTAATCCACATTTTGAAGTTCTTATTTAGTTGCTATGACCTTTTGCCCAATTTATTGTCTTAACACTAATACTCGCCAAATACAGTAGTTTTTTATACGACAAATTGAGAGGAGTACGGCCTTTTGCTTCTCTGTAATTGAGGACCGCTGACGGTTACGGCAAACTTTATTTTGCCATTTGATGGGTTTACAGTGAATTCTGGCTTACATGCTTTCACCAAAACGTGTAATAGATAATACCTCACTGAACAATAAATAATTGCTAAATGAATTTGGAAAACAGTGAGGGTTACGAGCTTTGCAAAAATACCATCGATATACCATAACCTCTATTTAGACTGTATGAACGTATTCTTTGGTAATAAAAGAGACCCTTATATTATATTGCATTGAAATAAGGCTGTATTACAACATACTGTATCTACAAAATATTTTATTAGGGTAGGTTTGGGTGTTAAAGACAAAATTAGCCAGCTAGTCTCGTCTTTTCAATATGACGAGGTAGTTTGATGAAAGTGGAAATGTAGGCCTATACAAAAATAGTCCCTTTAATGCACCAACCGCATACTTAATTTAGGAACCCTAATTTTTTTAATTTATGAAATCTATCCTCAGCGGACACTTCATAGGTATTTCTATATAGTACTGTAGTGTAGTATAACTTGGCGCGACAATTCTTCAAATATTACTTGATAAAGGTCATTGAGGCGTTATATCTGTGTGTTTTAACCACTTACATTTCCACGATTTACGCATTTATAATATATTATTAGATAACATATGAGAAAAGCTAGTCTTTGGCAACCTTCGAGTTCAAAGCTGGAGTAAATCACGAATTATATAGTTTTATAGTTTACATTTTTAAATTTACACAAGAGATACAAGTATATTACACAAGAGATATTATTATATTGCACAAGAGATATAAGTATATTACACAAGAGATATAATTATATTACAAAAGAGATATAAGTATATATCACAAGAGATACAAGTGTATTACACAAGAGATATAAGTATATTACACAAGAGATATGAGTATATTATACAAGAGATATAATTATATTACAAAAGAGATATAAGTATATATCACAAGAGATACAAGTGTATTACACAAGAGATATAAGTATATTACACAAGAGATATAAGTATATTACACAAGAGATATAAGTATATTACACAAGAGATATAAGTATATTACACAAGAGATATAAGTATATTACACAAGAGATATAAGTATATTATACAAGATATACAAGTATATTACACAAGAGATATAAGTATATTACACAAGAGATATAAGTATATTATACAAGAGATACAAGTATATTACACAAGAGATATAAGTATATTACACAAAATATTTAAGTATATTACACAAGAGTTATAAGTATATTACACAAGAGATATAAGTATATTACAAAAGAGATATAAGTATATATCACAAGAGATACAAGTGTATTACACAAGAGATATAAGTATATTACACAAGAGATATAAGTATATTACACAAGAGATATAAGTATATTACACAAGAGATATAAGTATATTATACAAGAGATACAAGTATATTACACAAGAGATATAAGTATATTACACAAGAGATATAAGTATATTATACAAGAGATACAAGTATATTACACAAAAGATATAAGTATATTACACAAAATATTTAAGTATATTACACAAGAGTTATAAGTATATTACACAAGAGATATAAGTATATTACAAAAGAGATATAAGTATATATCACAAGAGATACAAGTGTATTACACAAGAGATATAAGTATATTATACAAGAGATACAAGTATATTACACAAGAGATGTAAGTATATTACACAAAATATTTAAGTATATTACACAAGAGTTATAAGTATATTACACAAGAGATATAATTATATTACAAAAGAGATATAAGTATATATCACAAGAGATACAAGTGTATTACACAAGAGATATAAGTATATTACACAAGAGATATAAGTATATTACACAAGAGATATAAGTATATTACACAAGAGATATAAGTATATTACACAAGAGATATAAGTATATTATACAAGAGATACAAGTATATTACACAAGAGATATAAGTATATTACACAAAATATTTAAGTATATTACACAAGAGTTATAAGTATATTACACAAGAGATACAAATATATTACACAAGAGATACACGTATATTACACAAGAGATATAAGTGCATTACACAAGAGATATAAGTATATTACACAAGAGATACAAGTATAGGCCTATTACACAAGAGATATTATAATATCTCGTGAGTAATTATAAGAGAGATGTACACATTTATATAATGTTTCTATATTGTTGGTAAAATTTTGAGAAAATAATGTTGTTATTTAAATGTTTATGAAATTCAAAAGTGCTCGAGGATTAACCCTCTCCAACACCTTTATTATAAAATAGGAATAAAAGTGAATTTCGTTTATAACTTAATGTACACACTGCAATCAAAGTTACCGTGTTATTAAAACAGATACGTGTTAAGCAGATAGTAAACAAAGTCTTCAGGCATAACATTAACACATCCTTTGAGATAAGAGTTTTAAAGTGCCGAAGTCTGTTATCTCCAGCTGTTTTCCCTCTTAGTTCTTGAATTGTAGACGTAAACACGCTGACAATAACACACTTCAGCTGTTTTTATGCCAAAGGATTCATTCAGTAGGTGTTTTACAAGCTTTTTTGGCTTTTTACTTTTTCTGAAGCTCAGTTACACCCAGCATTAGCTTCATCATTCACTGCCCCTCCATCTTAAAGTTTCAAGATAATGGCTTGTACTCACAAATACACATATTTATTTAGTTTATGGATTTATTTAGTCATAGATATGACTATTTATAGGTTTCACTATGTAGGATATATACTGAAAAATGAACAAAAATTGTTTTTCAGAATGTGAGTTGTTATGAGGATGGTATAAGGGCTGTATAACATTCTGTTTCCAACAAAAAATTGAATTCTTGAATTTTGTAGTCTATTACGTTCGGTGAATCTTATTAATCACTTAAACAATAGTTTATGACTATCCGAACTTTAAATTTAGTAAATTTGTTAAAATTTTCTGAGACAACGTTTTAGATCGCTATGTGCCGATCTTCATCAGTGTCTTCTGCTTGGAGATGTCGGGTCAAGCAGTGACGGTTTTAAAGGTAGGTTTTCGATAGTATCAAAGAGTATGTGTGATTTGTATTGTGTTTGTTCGTTTAATATGTTTGTACTTTGTGTTTTTGTGTGATTGTAAATTTCATATTGTTCTAGTGTGTTGAGATGTGGTCCTTTTTTGTTGATGTGTATGATTTTTAGGTTATGATAAATGTCTGTGTATTTGTGTTGTTTCTTTTATGCGATTGTAAAATGTTGAGTTGGTGTTCTGTTTGTGTTCCTCGACTCTTTGTTTAGAGCTGCGACCTGCTTGTTCAATGTAGAGTTTGTTACATTCGTCGCAGTTCAGTTTGTATACGCCTGGTGCTTGTAGTTTATCTTTGTTGTTGTATTTTATATTGTAACTTGTTATTAGTTTTGTATGCTATTTTGTATCCTGTTTTTTGAAATTTGCGGGCAATTTTGTTTGTTGTTTTGTTTATATATAGTAATGTGATGTATTTGTTTTCCATGTCTGTAGTGTTAATTTTAGTGTTTTTTTTGTATTTTGTACTATAGTTTGTCTATAAATGTGGTGTTGTATCCATTTGTGTATGCTAAATATTTAATTGGGTCTAGTTCTTCATTTATGTTTTCTGTGGTCATTGGGACTTCTTTAAGTCTATGGAGCATGGATCTGAAAAAAACTGAAGTTATGTCTACTAGGATTTAGACTGGGTGGAGCTAAAAGTAGAGTTTAAAGGAGGGAGGAGCTTAAAAACTAGGTTATGTACACGAGACTAGGAACCGAGTTCAACTTGAAGAAATTGTGCAGATTTTTGAGACTGGGAAGTTCTTTAATGTTTCGACTGAAACTAAATAAGGTACATTTTGAATGGCATAGAGTTCTTTTTTTGAACGAGTCAACCGAGATAATAGAGAAAACATGTTATGAATGATAGAAGGTTATAATTAAAGGGTATGAAGAAACAATCAAGTGTAAGATGGACAATTGTTTATCAGATGTATGAGTTACGATACGGATCCTAAAAACCTGAATCAAATAAGTTGAGATTACGGCATCGTTATCTGCGAAAAGATAGTTATCCTTCTGAAGAGATATTATTATTGAATCTTCTTTTTCAAATTATTGACTTGAAATACTAAATTGACCGAGATAGTTTTCGTAAGACAGACAATTGTATTTAAAGCACTTTGCTGAAATAATAAAGAGAACAATGTAATGACAAAGTTGTGAGTTGAGGGATATAAAAGAGCTGAGATATGTAAAAGAGCTGAGATATGTAAAAGACAATGCTTTATATAATGGAAAATGGTTTTTCAGATTAGAGAGTTAACATTTTGAAGAAAATTACATAAATTGGTTCAAATTGGCGATTTGAGGATGTGAATAATAGACTAAATAAGGCATAAAGTTGAGTCATTTAAAATTATAACGACGCTTGTAGTTCAGAATGTGTATTTGAGTTATAAAAGGTTTTTGTTTGTATATTTTGCGCGATGGAAGGAATATTTGTATTTTTGTTGTTGTTGTAATGATATGCAGTAAAAACTCCGCATTCTCTTTGTGAAAGATAGTCGATTAGTTTACACTTTTCCTGTAAAACGTTACATTGCATAACATCGATTGTAGTAACTAGTATTTAAACGCTGCGAGTCAAAACCGCAGACCACAAGCAGATACTGTTTAGCGAACCGTTATCTGTATTCATGTCTATTCCCTGTGCGTCATTTGTACTAGTGACAAGCTATGTACCAGGTGGTCCCAGGAGCATTGTATCGGGTTTCGGCAATATTCTAAATATATGTTAATTATCCCGTTCATATATATATATATATATATATATATATATATATATATATATATATATATATATATATATATATATTAAATATGGTGATATATTTTCTTGTAATATAGTTAATAATAATAAAATATTTCAAAAACAAGAATACTTTTAATGAATATATTTATTCAAAGCTTTTCGCCGATAAAATAGTACCAGCATCTTCAGGAAAATAATTATCTAAAAATCCTGAAGAAGCTGATAATTATTATCTAATGATTTTGAGATAATTATTTTTCTGAAGATGCTGGTACTATTTTATCGGCGAAAAGCTTTGAATAAATATATTCATTAAAAGTATTCTTGTTTTTGAAATATTTTATTATATATATATATATATATATATATATATATATATATATATATATATATAGAGAGAGAGAGAGAGAGAGAGAGCCTTAATATTGTATGACCCATAAAAGCATGAGCGTTTGATCAAGTGATTGCTATACCATGATTTATCCTGCCTTTAATAAATAACTAGTCTGCTGGTAGGTCTATATATTTGTCTTGGGTAGCTCAAGTGTTAAGATCGATGTACAGCTTTCAACGGCGTGCCATTTTTATTCAATGTCTGACATTTCTGTTCAATTCATCTCTCCAACGCAGGTAACTTATTTGCCCTTATATAATCGCTTGTTTCAAATTCCGACACAAGACGCTTAGGATCCTTCCTTCAAATCCTTGAGACTTTTTCGAAACCCACTCAGGTTTCTATAATCAACTCATTTAAATCTTCCGTCTTCTAATTAATCAATTTCTCCAGGAAGAGATCTCCAAAAAAATCTGTATTCCTCCATACCAAATCTAGTAGTCGGAAAAATGTCTTCTGTCCTGTGCCACGAGGCATTCTCGATAATCCTTCATAATCAATCTAACTTCTGCTCATTAAAACTCCTTCTTTCTGATCTCTTAACTCGCTCTCCTTTCTATAATTCCTTGTATTAAAAATATCACAGTGGCCAATAAACTTTATTTTTTACGCAAAGGTAAGTTTTGGGTATTCAAAGGCATCATGATTTTTAGATTATTTAACAGAAGTCGGAAATTGAAATTTGTTTGTTGACTTTAAGACAATATCTCAAGGTAAACTTATTGTTTATTTGGGATATTTGCCAGACGATTTCGAAACACTGTACTTTCTGAACCTACAAGCCCAAAACACATTATGAGGATTTATTATGGGGTTTCATAAGAAAAGTTGCTCTTTGGTAACGCCTCCGCCAGAGTTCAGAACTAAACCATCCATCCTTCCTAGAGTGAAGGGTTCTTGTTTATTAATATGTATTATCCTGTTTATATATATATATATATATATATATATATATATATATATATATATATATATATATATATATATATATATATAAGGTAGGAAAAGATCGTGAATATAGGTTGAATTAAGAAGAGGCTTCTGTAGAGGATATTTGTAGGATCATGGCGCTACGAGTAGCGCGTAATTAAAAGAATAAGAATGAGTACTAGATATAACTTAGGACAGGACATAATCATCTCTGGTCCTGGGAGTAAGGGAAAATATGGCATCGTATGGGCACGGGTTGCTTACCTGAAGTAGATCTCTCTATCGAGGCAATGAAGGGATGTCTAACCTTTACACCTCGTGAAAGTAAAAGAATAAGAATGAGTACTAGATATAGCTTAGGACAGGACATAATCATCTCTGGTCCTGGGAGTAAGGGAAAATATGGCATCGTATGGGCACGGGTTGCTTACCTGAAGTAGATCTCTCTATCGAGGCAATGAAGGGATGTCTAACCTTTACACCTCGTGAAAGTAAAAGAATAAGAATGAGTACTAGATATAACTTAGGACAGGACATAATCATCTCTGGTCCTGGGAGTAAGGGAAAATATGGCATCGTATGGGCACGGGTTGCTTACCTGAAGTAGATCTCTCTATCGAGGCAATGAAGTGATGTCTAACCTTTACACCTCGTGAAAGTAAAAGAATAAGAATGAGTACTAGATATAACTTAGGACAGGACATAATCATCTCTGGTCCTGGGAGTAAGGGAAAATATGGCATCGTATGGGCACGGGTTGCTTACCTGAAGTAGATCTCTCTATCGAGGCAATGAAGGGATGTCTAACCTTTACACCTCGTGAAAGTAAAAGAATAAGAATGAGTACTAGATATAACTTAGGACAGGACATAATCATCTCTGGTCCTGGGAGTAAGGGAAAATATGGCATCGTATGGGCACGGGTTGCTTACCTGAAGTAGATCTCTCTATCGAGGCAATGAAGAGATGTCTAACCTTTACACCTCGTGAAAGTAAAAGAATAAGAATGAGTACTAGATATAGCTTAGGACAGGACATAAGCATCTCTGGTCCTGGGAGTAAGGGAAAATATGGCATCGTATGGGCACGGGTTGCTTACCTGAAGTAGATCTCTCTATCGAGGCAATGAAGGGATGTCTAACCTTTACACCTCGTGAAAGTAAAAGAATAAGAATGAGTACTAGATATAACTTAGGACAGGACATAATCATCTCTGGTCGTGGGAGTAAGGGAAAATATGGCATCGTATGGGCACGGGTTGCTTACCTGAAGTAGATCTCTCTATCGAGGCAATGAAGGGATGTCTAACCTTTACACCTCGTGAAAGTAAAAGAATAAGAATGAGTACTAGATATAGCTTAGGACAGGACATAATCATCTCTGGTCCTGGGAGTAAGGGAAAATATGGCATCGTATGGGCACGGGTTGCTTACCTGAAGTAGATCTCTCTATCGAGGCAATGAAGGGATGTCTAACCTTTACACCTCGTGAAAGTAAAAGAATAAGAATGAGTACTAGATATAACTTAGGACAGGACATAATCATCTCTGGTCCTGGGAGTAAGGGAAAATATGGCATCGTATGGGCACGGGTTGCTTACCTGAAGTAGATCTCTCTATCGAGGCAATGAAGGGATGTCTAACCTTTACACCTCGTGAAAGTAAAAGAATAAGAATGAGTACTAGATATAGCTTAGGACAGGACATAATCATCTCTGGTCCTGGGAGTAAGGGAAAATATGGCATCGTATGGGCACGGGTTGCTTACCTGAAGTAGATCTCTCTATCGAGGCAATGAAGGGATGTCTAACCTTTACACCTCGTGAAAGTAAAAAAATAAGAATGAGTACTAGATATAGCTTAGGACAGGACATAATCATCTCTGGTCCTGGGAGTAAGGGAAAATATGGCATCGTATGGGCACGGGTTGCTTACCTGAAGTAGATCTCTCTATCGACACAATGAAGAGATGTCTAACCTTTACACCTCGTGAAAGTAAAAGAATAAGAATGAGTACTAGATATAGCTTAGGACAGGACATAATCATCTCTGGTCCTGGGAGTAAGGGAAAATATGGCATCGTATGGGCACGGGTTGCTTACCTGAAGTAGATCTCTCTATCGACACAATGAAGAGATGTCTAACCTTTACACCTCGTGAAAGTAAAAGAATAAGAATGAGTACTAGATATAACTTAGGACAGGACATAATCATCTCTGGTCCTGGGAGTAAGGGAAAATATGGCATCGTATGGGCACGGGTTGCTTACCTGAAGTAGATCTCTCTATCGAGGCAATGAAGGGATGTCTAACCTTTACACCTCGTGAAAGTAAAAGAATAAGAATGAGTACTAGATATAACTTAGGACAGGACATAATCATCTCTGGTCCTGGGAGTAAGGGAAAATATGGCATCGTATGGGCACGGGTTGCTTACCTGAAGTAGATCTCTCTATCGAGGCAATGAAGGGATGTCTAACCTTTACACCTCGTGAAAGTAAAAGAATAAGAATGAGTACTAGATATAACTTAGGACAGGACATAATCATCTCTGGTCCTGGGAGTAAGGGAAAATATGGCATCGTATGGGCACGGGTTGCTTACCTGAAGTAGATCTCTCTATCGAGGCAATGAAGGGATGTCTAACCTTTACACCTCGTGAAAGTAAAAGAATAAGAATGAGTACTAGATATAACTTAGGACAGGACATAATCATCTCTGGTCCTGGGAGTAAGGGAAAATATGGCATCGTATGGGCACGGGTTGCTTACCTGAAGTAGATCTCTCTATCGAGGCAATGAAGAGATGTCTAACCTTTACACCTCGTGAAAGTAAAAGAATAAGAATGAGTACTAGATATAACTTAGGACAGGACATAATCATCTCTGGTCCTGGGAGTAAGGGAAAATATGGCATCGTATGGGCACGGGTTGCTTACCTGAAGTAGATCTCTCTATCGAGGCAATGAAGGGATGTCTAACCTTTACACCTCGTGAAAGTAAAAGAATAAGAATGAGTACTAGATATAACTTAGGACAGGACATAATCATCTCTGGTCCTGGGAGTAAGGGAAAATATGGCATCGTATGGGCACGGGTTGCTTACCTGAAGTAGATCTCTCTATCGACACAATGAAGGGATGTCTAACCTTTACACCTCGTGAAAGTATAATAATAAGAATGAGTACTAGATATAACTTAGGACAGGACATAATCATCTCTGGTCCTGGGAGTAAGGGAAAATATGGCATCGTATGGGCACTGGTTGCTTACCTGAAGTAGATCTCTCTATCGAGGCAATGAAGAGATGTCTAACCTTTACACCTCGTGAAAGTAAAAGAATAAGAATGAGTACTAGATATAACTTAGGACAGGACATAATCATCTCTGGTCCTGGGAGTAAGGGAAAATATGGCATCGTTGGGCACGGGTTGCTTACCTGAAGTAGATCTCTCTATCGAGGCAATGAAGTGATGTCTAACCTTTACACCTCGTGAAAGTAAAAGAATAAGAATGAGTACTAGATATAACTTAGGACAGGACATAATCATCTCTGGTCCTGGGAGTAAGGGAAAATATGGCATCGTATGGGCACTGGTTGCTTACCTGAAGTAGATCATTCTATCGAGGCAATGAAGGGATGTCTAACCTTTACACCTCGTGAAAGTAAAAGAATAAGAATGAGTACTAGATATAACTTAGGACAGGACATAATCATCTCTGGTCCTGGGAGTAAGGGAAAATATGGCATCGTATGGGCACTGGTTGCTTACCTGAAGTAGATCTCTCTATCGAGGCAATGAAGTGATGTCTAACCTTTACACCTCGTGAAAGTAAAAGAATAAGAATGAGTACTAGATATAACTTAGGACAGGACATAATCATCTCTGGTCCTGGGAGTAAGGGAAAATATGGCATCGTTGGGCACGGGTTGCTTACCTGAAGTAGATGTCTCTATCGAGGCAATGAAGTGATGTCTAACCTTTACACCTCGTGAAAGTAAAAGAATAAGAATGAGTACTAGATATAACTTAGGACAGGACATAATCATCTCTGGTCCTGGGAGTAAGGGAAAATATGGCATCGTTGGGCACGGGTTGCTTACCTGAAGTAGATCTCTCTATCGAGGCAATGAAGGGATGTCTAACAGTTATACCTCGTGAAAGTAAAAGAATAAGAATGAGTACTAGATATAACTTAGGACAGGACATAATCATCTCTGGTCCTGGGAGTAAGGGAAAATATGGCATCGTATGGGCACTGGTTGCTTACCTGAAGTAGATCTCTCTATCGAGGCAATGAAGGGATGTCTAACCTTTACACCTCGTGAAAGTAAAAGAATAAGAATGAGTACTAGATATAACTTAGGACAGGACATAATCATCTCTGGTCCTGGGAGTAAGGGAAAATATGGCATCGTATGGGCACGGGTTGCTTACCTGAAGTAGATCTCTCTATCGAGGCAATGAAGGGATGTCTAACCTTTACACCTCGTGAAAGTAAAAGAATAAGAATGAGTACTAGATATAACTTAGGACAGGACATAATCATCTCTGGTCCTGGGAGTAAGGGAAAATATGGCATCGTATGGGCACGGGTTGCTTACCTGAAGTAGATCTCTCTATCGAGGCAATGAAGTGATGTCTAACCTTTACACCTCGTGAAAGTAAAAGAATAAGAATGAGTACTAGATATAACTTAGGACAGGACATAATCATCTCTGGTCCTGGGAGTAAGGGAAAATATGGCATCGTATGGGCACTGGTTGCTTACCTGAAGTAGATCATTCTATCGAGGCAATGAAGGGATGTCTAACCTTTACACCTCGTGAAAGTAAAAGAATAAGAATGAGTACTAGATATAACTTAGGACAGGACATAATCATCTCTGGTCCTGGGAGTAAGGGAAAATATGGCATCGTATGGGCACTGGTTGCTTACCTGAAGTAGATCTCTCTATCGAGGCAATGAAGTGATGTCTAACCTTTACACCTCGTGAAAGTAAAAGAATAAGAATGAGTACTAGATATAACTTAGGACAGGACATAATCATCTCTGGTCCTGGGAGTAAGGGAGAATATGGCATCGTTGGGCACGGGTTGCTTACCTGAAGTAGATCTCTCTATCGAGGCAATGAAGTGATGTCTAACCTTTACACCTCGTGAAAGTAAAAGAATAAGAATGAGTACTAGATATAACTTAGGACAGGACATAATCATCTCTGGTCCTGGGAGTAAGGGAAAATATGGCATCGTTGGGCACGGGTTGCTTACCTGAAGTAGATCTCTCTATCGAGGCAATGAAGGGATGTCTAACAGTTATACCTCGTGAAAGTAAAAGAATAAGAATGAGTACTAGATATAACTTAGGACAGGACATAATCATCTCTGGTCCTGGGAGTAAGGGAAAATATGGCATCGTATGGGCACTGGTTGCTTACCTGAAGTAGATCTCTCTATCGAGGCAATGAAGGGATGTCTAACCTTTACACCTCGTGAAAGTAAAAGAATAAGAATGAGTACTAGATATAACTTAGGACAGGACATAATCATCTCTGGTCCTGGGAGTAAGGGAAAATATGGCATCGTATGGTCACGGGTTGCTTACCTGAAGTAGATCTCTCTATCGAGGCAATGAAGGGATGTCTAACCTATACACCTCGTGAAAGTAAAAGAATAAGAATGAGTACTAGATATAACTTAGGACAGGACATAATCATCTCTGGTCCTGGGAGTAAGGGAAAATATGGCATCGTATGGGCACGGGTTGCTTACCTGAAGTAGATCTCTCTATCGAGGCAATGAAGGGATGTCTAACCTTTACACCTCGTGAAAGTAAAAGAATAAGAATGAGTACTAGATATAACTTAGGACAGGACATAATCATCTCTGGTCCTGGGAGTAAGGGAAAATATGGCATCGTATGGGCACGGGTTGCTTACCTGAAGTAGATCTCTCTATCGAGGCAATGAAAAGATGTCTAACCTTTACACCTCGTGAAAGTAAAAGAATAAGAATGAGTACTAGATATAACTTAGGACAGGACATAATCATCTCTGGTCCTGGGAGTAAGGGAAAATATGGCATCGTATGGGCACGGGTTGCTTACCTGAAGTAGATCTCTCTATCGAGGCAATGAAGGGATGTCTAACCTTTACACCTCGTGAAAGTAAAAGAATAAGAATGAGTACTAGATATAACTTAGGACAGGACATAATCATCTCTGGTCCTGGGAGTAAGGGAAAATATGGCATCGTATGGGCACTGGTTGCTTACCTGAAGTAGATCTCTCTATCGAGGCAATGAAGGGATGTCTAACCTTTACACCTCGTGAAAGTAAAAGAATAAGAATGAGTACTAGATATAACTTAGGACAGGACATAATCATCTCTGGTCCTGGGAGTAAGGGAAAATATGGCATCGTATGGGCACGGGTTGCTTACCTGAAGTAGATCTCTCTATCGAGGCAATGAAGGGATGTCTAACTTTTACACCTCGTGAAAGTAAAAGAATAAGAATGAGTACTAGATATAACTTAGGACAGGACATAATCATCTCTGGTCCTGGGAGTAAGGGAAAATATGGCATCGTATGGGCACGGGTTGCTTACCTGAAGTAGATCTCTCTATCGAGGCAATGAAGGGATGTCTAACCTTTACACCTCGTGAAAGTAAAAGAATAAGAATGAGTACTAGATATAACTTAGGACAGGACATAATCATCTCTGGTCCTGGGAGTAAGGGAAAATATGGCATCGTATGGGCACGGGTTGCTTACCTGAAGTAGATCTCTCTATCGAGGCAATGAAGGGATGTCTAACCTTTACACCTCGTGAAAGTAAAAGAATAAGAATGAGTACTAGATATAACTTAGGACAGGACATAATCATCTCTGGTCCTGGGAGTAAGGGAAAATATGGCATCGTATGGGCACGGGTTGCTTACCTGAAGTAGATCTCTCTATCGAGGCAATGAAGGGATGTCTAACCTTTACACCTCGTGAAAGTAAAAGAATAAGAATGAGTACTAGATATAACTTAGGACAGGACATAATCATCTCTGGTCCTGGGAGTAAGGGAAAATATGGCATCGTATGGGCACGGGTTGCTTACCTGAAGTAGATCTCTCTATCGAGGCAATGAAGGGATGTCTAACCTTTACACCTCGTGAAAGTAAAAGAATAAGAATGAGTACTAGATATAACTTAGGACAGGACATAATCATCTCTGGTCCTGGGAGTAAGGGAAAATATGGCATCGTATGGGCACTGGTTGCTTACCTGAAGTAGATCTCTCTATCGAGGCAATGAAGGGATGTCTAACCTTTACACCTCGTGAAAGTAAAAGAATAAGAATGAGTACTAGATATAGCTTAGGACAGGACATAATCATCTCTGGTCCTGGGAGTAAGGGAAAATATGGCATCGTATGGGCACGGGTTGCTTACCTGAAGTAGATCTCTCTATCGAGGCAATGAAGGGATGTCTAACAGTTACACCTCGTGAAAGTAAAAGAATAACAATGAGTACTAGATATAACTTAGGACAGGACATAATCATCTCTGGTCCTGGGAGTAAGGGAAAATATGGCATCGTATGGGCACTGGTTGCTTACCTGAAGTAGATCTCTCTATCGAGGCAATGAAGGGATGTCTAACCTTTACACCTCGTGAAAGTAAAAGAATAACAATGAGTACTAGATATAACTTAGGACAGGACATAATCATCTCTGGTCCTGGGAGTAAGGGAAAATATGGCATCGTATGGGCACGGGTTGCTTACCTGAAGTAGATCTCTCTATCGAGGCAATGAAGGGATGTCTAACCTTTACACCTCGTGAAAGTAAAAGAATAAGAATGAGTACTAGATATAGCTTAGGACAGGACATAATCATCTCTGGTTCTGGGAGTAAGGGAAAATATGGCATCGTATGGGCACTGGTTGCTTACCTGAAGTAGATCTCTCTATCGAGGCAATGAAGGGATGTCTAACCTTTACACCTCGTGAAAGTAAAAGAATAAGAATGAGTACTAGATATAGCTTAGGACAGGACATAATCATCTCTGGTCCTGGGAGTAAGGGAAAATATGGCATCGTATGGGCACTGGTTGCTTACCTGAAGTAGATCTCTCTATCGAGGCAATGAAGGGATGTCTAACCTTTACACCTCGTGAAAGTAAAAGAATAAGAATGAGTACTAGATATAGCTTAGGACAGGACATAATCATCTCTGGTCCTGGGAGTAAGGGAAAATATGGCATCGTATGGGCACGGGTTGCTTACCTGAAGTAGATCTCTCTATCGAGGCAATGAAGGGATGTCTAACAGTTACACCTCGTGAAAGTAAAAGAATAACAATGAGTACTAGATATAACTTAGGACAGGACATAATCATCTCTGGTCCTGGGAGTAAGGGAAAATATGGCATCGTATGGGCACTGGTTGCTTACCTGAAGTAGATCTCTCTATCGAGGCAATGAAGGGATGTCTAACCTTTACACCTCGTGAAAGTAAAAGAATAAGAATGAGTACTAGATATAGCTTAGGACAGGACATAATCATCTCTGGTCCTGGGAGTAAGGGAAAATATGGCATCGTATGGGCACTGGTTGCTTACCTGAAGTAGATCTCTCTATCGAGGCAATGAAGGGATGTCTAACCTTTACACCTCGTGAAAGTAAAAGAATAAGAATGAGTACTAGATATAGCTTAGGACAGGACATAATCATCTCTGGTCCTGGGAGTAAGGGAAAATATGGCATCGTATGGGCACTGGTTGCTTACCTGAAGTAGATCTCTCTATCGAGGCAATGAAGGGATGTCTAACAGTTACACCTCGTGAAAGTAAAAGAATAACAATGAGTACTAGATATAACTTAGGACAGGACATAATCATCTCTGGTCCTGGGAGTAAGGGAAAATATGGCATCGTATGGGCACGGGTTGCTTACCTGAAGTAGATCTCTCTATCGAGGCAATGAAGGGATGTCTAACAGTTACACCTCGTGAAAGAAGAAGGGTATGGACGAGTGGAATGTTTTTAGATATAATTTAGAAAAGGGCGTGGTAATCTGTGACACTGGGAAAAAAGGAAAATGATGGCATCTTGTTGGTCGTTAAGTAGAATGTAGTGGAGTAAACGTTCGGTAGACATGGAATAAGATGCTGTAAACTAGAATCTATATGCAACTCTATATGAATAGGGTTGTGTTAATTTTATGAAATTAAGGTATTAGTAATTGGGGCAGAAGTATGAACTCCCGGATATAAAGGTTTTTGGGACTCAAACGTTACTGCGAATTACATTTCTTTAAACCTGAAGAGTTTTATAAATTACGTATTGCTTCAATCATCATTGTGTATCAGACCGTGCATATAAACAAAAGATATCGAGCTTCAAACATCTAAATTTTACTAGGTTTTCCCTGCGTCCTGTTGTAGAATAATCGGTTTGTTGATATTGTCGCTTAAAGCTCTTAATTTAATATGTAATGCATCGTAATTTTTTAGATATGAATAATAATATAGGTAAAATATAAATTGTTCGTATGATGATAGGACAGTGATCATACCTTCCTCACCTACACGCTGCTTACAGAGCAAGAACATTTACTTCCCACCACACCAGCTACTTTACATTAAGTGTCAGTTATATTTCGGCTATATCAAACCAACAGTTATGTAAAAACACAATCTGGTTAGCATCCTTGTCCTATTGGTCCAGATATCTGTCACTAATGGCCTTAAGCAATGAGATTTTGTCAGGATATGAAACATCTGCTGTTAATGACAGCTTGGCTTCAGTTTCCTTTGTAGCGACTAGAATTTAGTTCATCTCATCCTACATATACTACTTCCTCTAGGGTATTATAAGCTAAATAGTAGTGCATGTGATTAAAAAACCCCAGTTCCATAGACGTGACATCCAGTAAATAACTATGTAAGCCTAATTACAACAAAATTTATTGTCATCGGCCTCTCCGACAAAAGTGAAATTTAATTAAAAACTCTATTTAATAAGTTTTTATAATAGCCGATGTTCAAAAATATATTGATACAAAATTGATTCAAGCAAATTCAGTAATTTTTGTACTTTAAAAGTGTCAAAATGTGTTTACTTCATATATTGTAATAGAAATTTATCATATATTATTATTATTAATATATTAAATTTATTAGTGAGATTTATTGAAATATAAATCAACATTTTTTTTTACTGGTAAATAAAATGTATTTATAATACATTTTAATACTGCATAATGCAAAATCAATAAAAACCAGTTGTATGAAGTGTTATGTCATTACTTTATTTAATAAAATCTAAGATATTTCTGAATATATAGAAAATTGCATTTGAAAATTATACATTATCTCCAAGAAAATAGGAAAATATCTGTAAGTGTAAAACTACTTCGTTAGCGCTGTGTTACTTTCAAAACTCTTAGGGACTTCGGGAATCTGAACTGACGCACATAAAGAGGTTTCCACTCCAAAAGCCTGTTTCACAGGCTCTTTTTAGGAACCTAGTCAAGCCCTACGTATAGTAAAAAAGCAAAATAAATAACAAACACCATACATTTTTTGTTAAGTCTTTTTTAAACCTTTTAATTCGGGTATATACGAAATGCTAACGTTTCTTATAAAATCCCTTTGATTTCACATCTCGAAATGTGACAGGTCAATATTTTGAATTTATGAAACTACTGTAGTATTATATTATTTCATTGTGTTGCTCATTACTTCAAATACTCACTCGTCTTCGTTTTTATTGATGTTATTGTTCACTTTGTGAGAAAAATATGTCATGTGAGTGTATGTGTTGCGGGACTTAGCAATACACTTGTCCGACTGACTCACTGTTTGTCTTACCTCTGCTATACGTATCGGGCCGCCATAACCATTGAGCCTTATGCGGAAGCAACTGCCTGGCCTTCCACCTCCCCTCTTGCTATATATCGTGAGCTATTCCTTTCGGAATCTTAAACCCATAGTAAATGCTTGTACAATACAGAACAATTGCATTAAAAAACGTTTAATTAGTTACGGTTACCTTTCTGTAAGTTGGATGTGTGCTCGACTAAAAAGTAAATTTCTAATGAAAGAAACTTGATTAGAATCAAATATCCTCATGAAATTGGCAAACAACATATGTTTTTAGTTTATAATTATAATATTTAAATTAAATATCTAAAATATTAATCTACATATATTAAATTATTACGTAAATTCTATTTATAAATTTTGTCAATTTATAATGGAAATAATTTTAATTTATTTGGTCCCTTACATATACCCAAGTTAAATGTACCGCTCTTTGGAATTCAAATTAATTCTATGTTCTACATAATTTGACGAAAAACGAAGTCACACAAACACTAAACATACATAGCCTGATAACAAAAAAGTACAAAGAGAAATTGTTTTGTAAAAATTTAAAAATTGTACTTTATTATTATTAAATGCTACATTTCCTTTAACACATGGGCACTCAACAAGCTTCCCTTGTGACTCATAACTGTTAATTAACGCCATCTTCTCTCAGCAAGTATTTTACCCCTTAGCGAGCAACACGTAGAGGAGACATTTGTTGTTTTTATTCTGATTATTTAATCTGTGTAACTAATTGTCTCGTCTTTAGATATTGCTTTATGCGCTTCTTATCTTATCATATTACCCGCTACGTTGCAGTACACAAACAGTCAAAGCGGACGATTTTTCTATAGTCCCATTCCGGTTGTTCCCCACGTTCGCGTGTCTGACAATTATTAAAATAGACTTCCTGCAAGTAAAACAAACGTATTACTTACAAGTTATAAACCTCATGTCATCTTCTCCGTTCATTGTAATTACTGCAACATAATATTTTGCCTTCTACTAATTATTGTTATTCGTGAATTTAATAATTAGAAACAATCGCTTTACTGTTTGTAATTGCAGTAAAATCTCACGAGAACGGATCGTGGAATGCAGAACAAGAACATTCATTAATCGTTTTATTGCTCACCTTAACAGTTTGTTTTTTTCTGGTAAAAATTATACTTTTCCTGAATTCTATGAATGCTACCTAAGTAAAACGTTTTTTACTCGTGGAGAAATTATATTTATGTAAGAAAACAGGCCATGCTTGCGTCAGTGTTTTTCGTAAAAATGCCAGAATAAAGAAATAAGACATAATTATGCATTAAATAAATATTTAATTGAGACGGGATGACTCATGCTAGCGTGAAGAGTGTCTGGCGATTGAAGAGGTTAGTGGGCCATAGCCATATCGGGAGACCTTCCCACAAGGCACAGTAACAGACACTCGATACATTCACAAGAATGAAATGGCATCGAATATCCTTTGTTCACCTTCGCTTTTACTGTCCTCAGTGTTTTTATTTAAATGTTACACATTCATGTTTCCTGTGTGAAAGTTTTAATTCCCAAAGACTCGGAATTGACGTTTTTTTATAGTAACTAACATAAGTGTGTAGCGTGTGAAGGTGCAAAGACAGATTGAGATGGGATTTACCGAGTTAAAGATAAGTGCTAATTTCCGTAAATTCTGTTTGCAAGCATTGCATTGATTGTGCAATGATGTTGTATTATTGATCTGACCAAAGTCGCACAGTGCATAGGTCGTGGTTCTTATTGCGTCTCTTTGACGCCCTCTCTGATCGATACTAGCACTCGTTCTCATTCTAAGCTTGGCAATTTGGCAAACCCTTGCGACGACGGTAGACTGTGCGGAAGTCCCCACTAAATAGGGACTTCTGTTTTAGTAACAATACAAATTAGTTGCAGTAATAATACGTTGAGAATTGTATTGTAATTACAAAGTGTATAGGCATGTTATAGTTTTAACTATAATCAATGATTTATTTATCATAAATTGACATGTTTTTCACATCATAGCATGATTTATCTTTTTATATAGTAGTACGTTTTATTATATCTTTTTTTATTGCAAAGATTTACAATGCATCATAATTAAATCAATTTACAACTGGCTAAATACTTAGACCTAATATTTATAGCTTGTTAGTATATATTTCCAACTGAGGGGTTAAAATGACTCGACATATTACTTCTAAGTCTATTCTATGTTTCAGTTTTTTGTGGTTTCATCAAACATGATTTTTTTAAAAAAAAAGTTTGAATAGTGAGGCGTAATATGTCAAATAAAAAATATTTTTTTTTCATAAATCTAGATTCAAATTGGAATAATTGGATTTCTTCAAACCAACTTCCTAAACTATCTGTATTATGTTTGCTTTGTAATGTTAAGTTTTAGATAAAATTAGTAAATTTAATTTTCAATCGAAACAAATTGACAAAATATTTTATTTTCTATTGTCTATATTTTAATAAGATTACCCGTTATTAGCTAGTATGAGTTCCTAACATTGTGTTCGGGTCTCAGAAACCTTAAGGAATAAAAACCTGTAATCGGCTTATTAATTAATTGTTATTATGTTTTACAGTTATGTAAAAATATATGTAGAACCTTAGAAAAATTGTAATTATATATATATAAAGGGATCTATTACATCAGTCGCTGCCTCTTCGTCCCCAATTTCCAATTTTATCTATCACGTGTTAATCCCTCTTCTAGGTCTCTTGCAGTCATTGGTTCATCTATGCCATCACGCCAACCTCTTTTTTCCTGAGGGGGATACACTCTAGTACTTTTTGGGGCCACCTGTCTTCTGCCATCCTCTTTTGAACTCCAAACCATGGCAATTGACTCCTCTCTATCTCTTCCATTTTACGCTTTTACATTTCCAATTTGATGTTAATTTCTAACCCTTTCCGATCTCGATTTACCGCAGCTTCGTCGTAAATAGTCCAATTAGAAATAAAGGATGCAATATTTAATACATAAATAAATATACTGGCGAAAGATAATATTTAAATTAGATAATAACTCTTAAGTAGCTTCCATTTCAAAGCAACAGAACCATATTACTTAAACGATTAAAGTTTAAAAACATAACAAGCTTCGTAATGTATGCACGCTCCGATGACATTACTGGACAAATAACATTAAATCCGCTAGGTATGCAATATATCCGCACACTGATGCAACGTAGTACTATCAACCTTACAACTAATTATTGCTATTCCCGATTAGAAATGTAAACTCCGATTTTTCTTATTAAGCTGTTAGATTTGTGTTTAGGTAATAAGTCATTGTAACTAATTATGATAAATAAACACAGTTGCAAAACTGTTTCTTTCAGTGACAACTTTTCGTCCTCAATGAATACAACTACAATTTTTAAATTTCATCTTTTTTACAAATGATGGCCGGATCATCAAAACGTCTTTAAAATTGTTTGTTGTGAATTTTTGTTCAGTTTGTCGTAAAATTATTAAGTGAAATCTATAAGATTTTCTTCTCCGGATTATCACTTATAAGTAATCGTAATTTAACAAAGGTTTTTGTCCTTTTGGAAAGAAGCTAGAGTACTAATCCTACATCAGTGGAGAACTATTGAATGCCTCAACACAAACAGGATAACTATTGAATGCCTCGACACAAACTGGACAACTATTGGATGCCTCAACACAAACAGGACAACTATTGGATGCCTCGATACAAACAGGCCAACTATTGAATGCCTCAACACAAACTGGACAACTATTGAATGCCTCGATACAAACTGGACAGCTATTGAATGCCTCAACACAAACTGGACAGCTATTGAATGCCTCAACACAAACTGGACAACTATTGAATGCCTCGATACAAACAGGCCAACTATTGAATGCCTCAACACAAACAGGATAACTATTGAATGCCTCGATACAAACAGGCCAACTATTGAATGCCTCGACACAAACTGGACAACTATTGAATGCCTCGATACAAACAGGCCAACTATTGAATGCCTCAACACAAACTGGACAACTATTGAATGCCTCGATACAAACAGGCCAACTATTGAATGCCTCGACACAAACTGGACAACTATTGAATGCCTCGATACAAACAGGCCAACTATTGAATGCCTCGATACAAACAGGCCAACTATTGAATGCCTCGACACAAACTGGACAACTATTGAATGCCTCGACACAAACTGGACAACTATTGAATGCCTCGATACAAACAGGCCAACTATTGAATGCCTCGACACAAACTGGACAACTATTGAATGTCTCGATACAAACTGGACAACTATTGAATGCCTCGACACAAACTGGACAACTATTGAATGCCTCGACACAAACTGGACAGCTATTGAATGCCTCAACACAAACAGGACAACTATTGAATGCCTCGATACAAACAGGCCAACTATTGAATGCCTCGACACAAACTGGACAACTATTGAATGCCTTAACACAAACAGGACAACTATTGAATGCCTCGACACAAACTGGACAACTATTGAATGCCTCGATACAAACTGGACAACTATTGAATGCCTCGACTCCAACTACACAACTATTGAATGCCTCAACACAAACTGGACAGCTATTGAATGCCTCAACACAAACAGGACAACTATTGAATGCCTCAACACAAACAGGACAACTATTGAATGCCTCAACACAAACAGGACAACTATTGAATGTTTCGACTCCAACTACACAACTATTGAATGCCTCAACACAAACTGGACAGCTATTGAATGCCTCAACATAAACAGGACAACTATTGAATGCTTCGACACAAACAGGACAACTATTGAATGCTTCGACACAAACAGGCCAACTATTGAATGCCTCGAACAAACAGGCCAACTATTGAATGCCTCAACACAAACAGGACAACTATTGGATGCTTCGACTCCAACTACACAACTATTGAATGCCTCAACACAAACAGGATAACTATTGAATGCCTCAACACAAACAGGACAACTATTGAATGTTTCGACTCCAACTACACAACTATTGAATGCCTCAACACAAACAGGACAACTATTGAATGCCTCGACACCAACTAGAAGGCTATTGAATGCCTCGAGCCCACTGGACGGCTATTGAATGCCTCAACACAAACAGGACAACTATTGAATGCCTCGACACCAACTAGAAGGCTATTGAATGCCTCGATACAAACAGGCCAACTATTGAATGCCTCAACACAAACAGGACAACTATTGAATGCCTCGACACCAACTAGAAGGCTATTGAATGCCTCGACACAAACTGGACAGCTATTGAATGCCTCGACACCAACTAGAAGGCTATTGAATGCCTCGAGCCCACTGGACGGCTATTGAATGCCTCAACACAAACAGGACAACTATTGAATGCCTCGACACCAACTAGAAGGCTATTGAATGCCTCGATACAAACAGGCCAACTATTGAATGCCTCAACACAAACAGGACAACTATTGAATGCCTCGACACCAACTAGAAGGCTATTGAATGCCTCGACACAAACTGGACAGCTATTGAATGCCTCGACACCAACTAGAAGGCTATTGAATGCCTCGAGCCCACTGGACGGCTATTGAATGCCTCGACGCCAGCTGGACTGCGGTTGGAGATTCCTACAACACATAACGGATTTTGGTCAGCTATTTGTTATTATTTTATCGTTCACTTAGTGCAACAGAAGCCAGATTACTGGAAGTTAAAAGGGATTTTCCATATATTAACATTTTAATAAGAATGTTATCATGGAAATTTTAAAATAATTCTAAAAGCAAAAATCCATGAAATATTTTTCAGGTTCAAAAGAATAGCACAAAAAATTCAGAAATTCATTTCTGATTTGTTTGATTACATTGATTTCAGTTTCAGTCTTCCGTCTGATTTAGTTTTATCCCTTAAAAAAAATATAACTTATTTCAGCCACTATGTGGTTTTTCTTCTTATACAGAAAATAAAAGAAAACAGAAAGAAAGGATAATATTGTGTGATATGTTTCCTAGTGACATTCTTTTACCTTTATTTTAAATCAGATAAACCCAGTTTAGATGTTGTGCAAAATCCACCCTTTTGGGGTGGGTCCACATAGGCCTTCACAGAGGTCGTTTTGTGGGTTTTGCATTCTGTGAACAGTTCTTTATCTTTCTTTCGGATCACGTGCTCTGTTCTTGTCAGTGTTTGAGTCTATCTTAGTGTATATATAGCTTCATACTAATCCAGTATAAATGAACAAAGAAATCGTATATAAATGTTATATGTAGTTTCTTGTTGAATTCTTTTCGAGTATGGCTATTTTTGTCCGATTTTAGCTAGTTTCCATCAAATGTAGTTTTTGTTTCAGAGCAACTATAACAGAAGAGATATTTAAACACTGAAAAATTATTTTCAGTTAACCTGTTGGATTAACTGGAAGGATTACAAGCGGATTGTTGAAGACAGCAGTAATTAAGCAGTTCGTTTTCTGTAATGTGTGCTATCACAAAATGTCCCTGAACCGAGCCAACACCCGGAAGACTAATTACAAACAGTCTAGTCCGTCCCCGGTTCCGCCAATTAGCACCCTCAGCAGCACGATAGCGGCGGCAATTCCAGTAATAAGCATCATTACTTACTAGCCGCTTCGGTTGTTCTAGCTTCGCTTCGGTTGTTCTAGCTTCGCTTCGTAATGCGAATATTCTCGCTACCCTTACAGGGGGCAGTTTAACAATGGCAGATATGATTTTGGCGAAACGTCCACCAATGGTTTTTAGTGGAACGATCCCGGATACTTTTGTTTCTAATCTATGTTCAATTTTAAAATTAAATCGAAATAAAATAATAAATCGATAATAAATAATTTGTAAATAATTAATCATCACCTTAAAAATAAGCATTTTTCCAAAGTAAAGTGACGTATAACAGCAATTTGCCTTTACACGTATTGCAATACGTAGGCACCATAATATCACACTATTGCTAATAATAAAAGGATCACGTTTCTGCTAGAAGCATACATTTCTAAACAGTTTTCGCAACTTATTTAGGGGTGCATCATCAAAACTAACACACACACACACGCGCACGCCACACACACGCGCACACACACACAGGTATGTCAATGTCATAAGTTATCCCTATCACAGAGCGGCACCAAAAAGTGGTGGACCCACCTCTAGGCACTTGGGATCTCTCCTAAAATTATCAAAATAATGCGATAGTTGCTTAGTTTACTAAATGTTGCCCTTTACACACACTGATTGTTATTTTTTTAAAATCCTTCTATTAGTTCACAGTTTATATATATATATATATATATATATATATATATATATATATATATATATATATATATATATATATATCTTGTACAAAATTTTCAATCGCCAATAAAATACTTTTTATTCATCACTCAAATTTAAATATATATTTTCTAACCTAAAGTGGATGACAATTGATGTAAATACAGTTGTTTCTAATATTAATTTATTAATTAAATTAATTCAATTAATTTTAAAAACTTCACAAAGGGGCAAGGTATGCAATATAGTTATTTCTTCTTATTTGGCTTAAAATAAGTGAGAACATGATTTCAAACAACAGCTGATTTTGTGGGTTAGGTTATGTGGGAGGAAAGCGATTTAACGCATAGGTTATGTTACTTTATTTATATTAATTGTAATTATTTAATGAAAAGGAACTAAGATGAAATTTTTCATTGTTGTTTGGTCAATTCCTAAGGAGGAATTAAAGTTTTTGGTTTGTATTACTTGTTTGTTTAAATTGTTTTACTTCTATTAACAAAGATATTCTGACAATTGGTCCTCTCCAACGTTTAAAGCAAATCCCAATAAACAAAAATAGGGATTTTATTTAATAAGACAGTCCTATAAATGCCTGCTTACCCTCCAGCACCCTTATAATCCTTAAATCCAGGTCTGCCAGTAGTTAGTCACAAGTAAAACAATTTGTGAACCTGACACACGACTCTAAGCTTAGCATTGTAATGTCTGTGACGTAACCAGCGGCGGTGATGCTAATTGGCAGAATGGAGGCAGAGTTAAATTACCAGACAGGAACACTGCCTTGTTATGTACAATGCTGCAATATTGTCATTCGGAATTTAACGTCTTTGCTAAATGATGAAGAAAATATTTATAACGTTTTAAAGTAAATATGCATGACATGTTTCCCAGTTACTACAAAACCAAAGCAAAACTGGTAACAATTTACCAGTGACAATGGAGAAACTAAAGATGAGCTTTCACTTAGTACAATGTTTTACAACACTATTTCATCTTCGAACCGCTTGTTTCTCTTTATATGAAGTTAAGTGTGGGCGGTCATTGACCCCTGCATTGCCTTATTACGTTATCTAAACATATTCAACAAAATTTATGTTTTTTTATAATTTCAATGCGTTTTTTAACATTATTTTTGTTTTGTTTTTTAATTGTGTAAAGATGGGTTAATGCTGGCTTTTTGTTTCCAATTATTTTAGTTTATCTGAAATAACTATTATTGCAACAAACAATTATTTTATTCTATAATTAAATTTTGTTCTTTCTTTTCACTTCTATTTCAAGTAAACCTCACAATTCTCGTGGACCTCTTGAAGGGCTTACAAAAAAAAAAAAAAAAAAAAAAAACCAAGGGAGGACGAATATATTTTGAGCTTAGGACAACCCGCTTGTCTTGTAAGTTTGCCAAACGACTGGACTATTGTACTTTTTCTATCACCAAGAGGTTGTAGTCATTTTTAGCTTCTAGTTGCTACTAACGTGAAACCAAGATTTTAACCTTTATTAAGTAATTAAAATTTGAAAGAAAACAATTAAAAATATTCAGAATTTAACTGCATTAAAAAGTAGGATATTTTATATAACTATTAAAAAGTAAAGGTCTAGGCTATTTGTAAGAGTAGGTAAAGTTATCTTTTATTGTGTTTACCCTATGAATCTGTGTTTACCCTATGAATCTGTGTTTACCCTATGAATCTGTGCTTACAATATGAATCTGTGTTTACCCTATGAATCTGTGTTTACCCTATGAATCTGTGTTTACCCTATGAATCTGTGTTTACCCTATGAATCTGTGTTTACACTATGAATCTGTGCTTACCCTATGAATCTGTGCTTACCCTATGAATCTGTGTTTACCCTATGAATCTGTGCTTACCCTATAAATCTGTGTTTACCCTATGAATCTGTGTTTACCCTATGAATCTGTGTTTACCCTATGAATCTGTGTTTACCCTATGAATCTGTGCTTACCCTATAAATCTGTGTTTACCCTATGAATCTGTGTTTACCCTATGAATCTGTGTTTACCCTATGAATCTGTGTTTACCCTATGAATCTGTGCTTACCCTATAAATCTGTGTTTACCCTATGAATCTGTGTTTACCCTATGAATCTGTGCTTACACTATAAATCGATGTTTACCCTATGAATCTGTGCTTACCCTATGAATCTGTGTTTACCCTATGAATCTGTGTTTACCCTATGAATCTGTGTTTACCCTATGAATCTGTGTTTACCCTATGAATCTGTGCTTACCCTATAAATCTGTGTTTACCCTATGAATCTGTGATCACCCTATGAATCTGTGCTTACCCTATAAATCTGTGTTTACCCTATGAATCTGTGTTTACCCTATGAATCTGTGTTTACAAGTAATCCAAATGTTTCTTCTTATTTATAATTCTTTACCACATTTTCTTTCCCTTAAACAATACGTAAAACTTTTACATTTATATTTAACAAATTGTTCGGTAAAAGTTAGTGATTAAATTGCGAACCTCAGTTTCTGCATTGATACTTTCATTACTAATTACTTACTTTATTGGAGTTTTTTACATTATGTTTCAAAGGCAGAAACATCGTTTGTTGTAGCCCGTTTTAGTTTTACTCCTTGTTAATGTTATTGTTGTGTGATGTAGTAAGACGTAAGTTTGTTTTTAGGTTAAATGTAAACTTTATGCTTTGGATTTCTTACTCTGGAAAAATCCTAGATTAACTTGAATGTATTCGAGAGTGTAAAGGAGGATTGTGCAGGGTGATAAATATATGAAAAATCCTAGATTATCTTGAATGTATTTGAGAGTGTAAAGGAGGATTGTGCAGGGTGATCAATATATGAAAAATCCTAGATTATCTTGAATGTATTTGAGAGTGTAAAGGAGGATTGTGCATGGTGATAAATATATGAAAAATCCTAGATTATCTTGAATGTATTTGAGAGTGTAAAGGAGGATTGTGCAGGGTGATAAATACATAAAAAATCTTAGATTAACTTGAATGTATTTGAGAGTGTAAAGGAGGATTGTGCAGGGTGATAAATATATGAAAAATCTTAGATTAACTTGAATGTATTTGAGAGTGTAAAGGAGGATTGTGGAGGGTGATAAATATATGAAAAATCCTATATTATCTTGAATGTATTTGAGAGTGTAAAGGAGGATTGTGCAGGGTGATAAATATATGAAAAATCTTAGATTAACTTGAATGTATTTGAGAGTGTAAAGGAGGATTGTGCAGGGTGATAAATATATGAAAAATCCTAGATTATCTTGAATGTATTTGAGAGTGTAAAGGAGGATTGTGCATGATAATAAATATATGAAAAATCCTAGATTATCTTGAATGTATTTGAGAGTGTAAAGGAGGATTGTGCATGGTGATAAATATATGAAAAATCTTAGATTAACTTGAATGTATTTGAGAGTGTAAAGGAGGATTGTGCATGGTGATAAATATATGAAAAATCCTAGATTATCTTGAATGTATTTGAGAGTGTAAAGGAGGATTGTGCATGGTGATAAATATATGAAAAATCCTAGATTATCTTGAATGTATTTGAGAGTGTAAAGGAGGATTGTGCATGGTGATAAATATATGAAAAATCTTAGATTAACTTGAATGTATTTGAGAGTGTAAAGGAGGATTGTGCAGGGTGATAAATATATGAAAAATCCTAGATTATCTTGAATGTATTTGAGAGTGTAAAGGAGGATTGTGCATGGTGATAAATATATGAAAAATCCTAGATTAACTTGAATGTATTTGAGAGTGTAAAGGAGGATTGTGCAGGGTGATAAATATATGAAAAATCCTAGATTTACTTGAATGTATCTGAGAGTGTAAAGGAGGATTGTGCAGGGTGATAAATATATGAAAATCCTAGATTAACTTGAATGTATTTGAGAGTGTAAAGGAGGATTGTGCAGGGTGATAAATATATGAAAAATCCTAGATTAACTTGAATGTATTTGAGAGTGTAAAGGAGGATTGTGCAGGGTGATAAATATATCAAAAATCCTAGATTATCTTGAATGTATTTGAGAGTCTAAAGGAGGATTGTGCAGGGTGATAAATATATGAAAAATCTTAGATTAACTTGAATGTATTTGAGAGTGTAAAGGAGGATTGTGCAGGGTGATAAATATATGAAAAATCCTAGATTTACTTGAATGTATTTCAGAGTGTAAAGGAGGATTGTGCAGGGTGATAAATATATGAAAAATCCTAGATTAACTTGAATGTATTTGAGAGTGTAAAGGAGGATTGTGCAGGGTGATAAATATATGAAAAATCCTAGATTTACTTGAATGTATTTGAGAGTGTAAAGGAGGATTGTGCAGGGTGATAAATATATGAAAAATCCTAGATTAACTTGAATGTATTTGAAAGTGTAAAGGAGGATTGTGCAGGGTGATAAATATATGAAAAATCTTAGATTAACTTGAATGTATTTGAGAGTGTAAAGGAGGATTGTGCAGGGTGATAAATATATGAAAAATCCTAGATTTACTTGAATGTATTTCAGAGTGTAAAGGAGGATTGTGCAGGGTGATAAATATATGAAAAATCCTAGATTAACTTGAATGTATTTGAGAGTGTAAAGGAGGATTGTGCAGGGTGATAAATATATGAAAAATCCTAGATTTACTTGAATGTATTTGAGAGTGTAAAGGAGGATTGTGCAGGGTGATAAATATATGAAAAATCCTAGATTAACTTGAATGTATTTGAGAGTGTAAAGGAGGATTGTGCAGGGTGATAAATATATGAAAAATCCTAGATTAACTTGAATGTATTTGAGAGTGTAAAGGAGGATTGTGCAGGGTGATAAATATATCAAACATCCTAGATTATCTTGAATGTATTTGAAAGTGTAAAGGAGGATTGTGCAGGGTGATAAATATATGAAAAATCCTAGATTAACTTGAATGTATTTGAGAGTGTAAAGGTGAGGATCGTGTAGGGTGTTCAATATATGAAAAATCCTAGCTTATCTTGAATGTATTTGAAAGTGTAAAGGAGGATTGTGCAGGGTGATAAATATATGAAAAATCCTAGATTAACTTGAAAGTATTTGAGAGTAGAAAGGTGAGGATCGTGCAGGGTAGTCAATACATTAATGAAATTCTAGTTTAACTTGAAAGTATTTGAGAGGTGGAAGAAGAAGATTGTGCAGGGTGGTCAATACAAAAAAAAATACCCCGACCTAACGTCATCAGTTGAGGGTTAAAAAGTAAATCAAATTAAAATTATGGCGATGATTTTTATAGCGATTCAAACCTTATAGAAAATAATCACTACCAATGTTTTGAATTTTATAGTTACTGGAAAATCACTTGAAAAGCAAACCTGTTGCTTAGGTTGAAATCATAATTAGCCCTACTTCGCTACTTAAACGCCATCTCTCCAGTTGGAATAGTGTTTACATTAGTACACTGGCGTTGAATGTCTGTCCCGCTATTCGTCCTGTGAATGGGCATTGTTGAATTCATTACCGTCCACGTCTCATTAATAATACCCATGACCCCATTCTTCATATTTGTGTCCTACAGCGTATCTAACAACCTGCTATTGGGAATGTCGTGCCTATGTCATGTGGAAGCAATGTCATGGACAGAGGATTTGCGTGCTGCTTTCAGGTTAAGCAAGTTGAATTGATCGATCTGTGGTGGAGATAAGCTGTCCTAGATATAAGCGCACTATTTATAAAAGTGTCAGACAGATTTGTTTATCTTGTTAGAGTTATTTTACTGTTCGTAGAGAAAATTACAGCCTTTCTTGAAACTTTTTACGAGAAAGAAATTCCTAAATTTGTAATCTGAAAAAAATTATGATGTAATTATAAAATGTGAGTAAGCTTGAAATTTGTGAAAACATGCAATAGACGGCAACACGAATTACCAGATTGTAGCATTATCAGTTTGTATTATTGTTTCATTATTTACTAGTTGAAGATATTTTTAAAATTGTATTTAAAATATTTAAAGAAATATGTTAAAACATTTTTAAAGCTTCCTTGTTTTTAAAGGATTATTTTGCTACTTTCGTATACCTTGAAAAGTAGTAAAGTAGGTGAAAATACTTTGAAGTAAGGGAATTGAAGGAACAAATCTATTCGAGGCTTTCCAGTACGGTAGCGACCCCAAGCCGTAAAGCCAGTCCTCCTCTCACCAGTGCAGTTATTTTGGCACTTTAAGTAAAATGTTAGACGTGCAAAGTAAACAGATGTCGGTTACGTAAACAGGTTAAAAATGTGACAAATGTGAAACATGGTTGTTTTGTATTTCGGGCACTTGTTATTTGGGTCATGGATTCCTTGGAGATGAGAATTTATTGGCAAAATTAGGTCAATACTTTGGTATCATATTATAAAATACATTAATTTAATTATGTCTCTCTCCTTCTCTCTCTCTCCCTTTCTCTCTTTGTATCTGGTTAGAAATGCGCATAATTAAATATATCTGAAAATATTCTCTGATTTACTGACAAAAACTATTACTTTGAACATAAGAGGAAACTTTTAGCTTTATTAAAAATTGTTGTGAATTATCAGGTACTTCTTGTTTAGTTCATCAACTTTCTGTGAAAAATCCTTGTATGTGGTGATTTCTTTGCAAAATTAAGTCAATACTTTAATATCATATAAACAAATTAATGTAATTCCCTCACTCTCTCTCTCTCTCTCTCTCTCTCTCTCTATCTCTCTCTCTCTATCTCGCTTTCTCTCTGTATTTGTTTAGGAATGCGTATAATAAAATATATTTAAAAATATTTGTTGCTATACTGACAAAATATTACCTCCAACATAGGTGGAAAATGTTATCTTTTATTCTAAAAATGGTTTTGACTTTTAGGTGCTTCTTATTTGGGTCATAACTCCTTGTTAAAAGTTCTTGTATGTGGTGATTTCTTTGCAAAATTAAGTCAATACTTTATTATCATATAAAAAAAATTGATTTTATTCTCTCTCTCTTTCTCTCCAGCATTGTGTGTGTGTGTGTGTGTGTGTGTGTGTGTGTGTGTGTGTGTGTGTGTGTGTGTGTGTGTGTATGTGTGTGCGTGTGTGTGTGCGTGTGTGTGTGTGAATGTGCGTAATAAAATATATTTGAAAATAATCGTTGGTCTTTAACAAAATATCACTTTGAGCATTTGACGAAAGTTTATACTTTTTAAAAATTGTAATTTTTTCCTTGTAATACTAGACCCATTTCATAAAATTAATATTTTAAATTTTCAAATTTATCAATTAACAAATTGTTTTCTTTTCGTATACATTTTACTCACTGCGTAAATGGAGTTTGTCTGGTTTATTTATAAAACTAAATTGAATCTTTTATAAATTAAAAACGCTCGTGCTTATTATCAGAACTTGTTGTGATTTATGTATCTCCGGAAGTATTTCCAAACAAATGCTGGACCAAAACCAATTTTTCCTGCTAACTAACTTATGTTACTTAAACAAGTAATTATAATCATAGAAAACTAAAAGATAGTAGTAAAACTTCCATTATAGCTGTTAATATAAATAGATACAACTATTCCGGTAGGATGGGCCGTAAAAAAAATTCTAACGGAAGCTAACCGGTTACTGAAATGAATGAACATCCTCCATTTACCATATAGCTATGTAGTATACTAGTATGACATAGTGATCTGTTTTATAGAGGTGTGATATAATATTAAGTTTATAAAATTTATGTTGGTTTATAAAGCAAGCCTATTTTTTTATTATTTTACATTATAACCACTGTTTCTGCTTGGTGTCATTAATAATTCACTTCTTTCTGGTCTTAAATGCCTTTCTGAGGAATATATGTAAATTCGAAAAAATCGGGGTTGATTCAGTAATTCTTCTGTGTTACTCGACTTTCTAATCTGGTTTTAGAATAGGGAGAAAGTCAGCTTTCTACAGAATAACTTTGTCGTGAAGGAAGAGCTTAGTAGGCAAGCTTAGATATTTCAGGCGAGAAGACCGTACGGGTTATCCTTATTACAATTAATTCTACATGTGTAATAGACCTTCTCCAACAGCAAGCTCTTACCCAAGGTCGTGGAAACTAGCAATACTCCAATAGACGTTCTCCAACAGCAAGCTCTTACTCAAGCTCGTGGAAACTAGCAATACTCCAATAGACCTTCTCCAACAGCAAGCTCTTACTCAAGCTCGTGGAAACTAGCAATACTCCAATAGACCTTCTCCAACAGCAAGCTCTTACCCAAGGTCGTGGAAACTAGCAATACTCCAATAGACGTTCTCCAACAGCAAGCTCTTACCCAAGGTCGTGGAAACTAGCAATACACCAATAGACGTTCTCCAACAGCAAGCTCTTACCCAAGGTCGTGGAAACTAGCAATACTCCAATAGACCTTCTCCAACAGCAAGCTCTTACCCAAGGTTGTGGAAACTAGCAATACTCCAATAGACGTTCTCCAACAGCAAGCTCTTACTCAAGGTCGTGGAAACTTGCAATACTCCAATAGACGTTCTCCAACAGCAAGCTCTTACCCAAGGTCGTGGAAACCAGCAATACTCCAATAGACCTTCTCCAACAGCAAGCTCTTACCCAAGGTCGTGGAAACTAGCAATACTCCAATAGATGTTCTCCAACAGCAAGCTCTTACCCAAGGTCGTAAAAACTAGCAATACTCCAATAGACGTTCTCCAACAGCAAGCTCTTACCCAAGGTCGTGGAAACTAGCAATACTCCAATAGACCTTCTCCAACAGCAAGCTCTTACCCAAGGTCGTGGAAACTAGCAATACTCCAATAGACCTTCTCCAACAGCAAGCTCTTACCCAAGGTCGTGGAAACTAGCAATACTCCAATAGACCTTCTCCAACAGCAAGCTCTTACCCAAGGTCGTGGAAACTAGCAATACTCCAATAGACCTTCTCCAACAGCAAGCTCTTACCCAAGCTCGTGGAAACTAGCAATACTCCAATAGACCTTCTCCAACGGCAAGCTCTTACCCAAGGTCGTGGAAACTAGCAATACTCCAATAGACCTTCTCCAACAGCAAGCTCTTACCCAAGGTCGTGGAAACTAGCAATACTCCAATAGACCTTCTCCAACAGCAAGCTCTTACCCAAGGTCGTGGAAACTAGCAATACTCCAATAGACCTTCTCCAACAGCAAGCTCTTACCCAAGGTCGTGGAAACTAGCAATACTCCAATAGACCTTCTCCAACAGCAAGCTCTTACCCAAGGTCGTGGAAACTAGCAATACTCCAATAGACCTTCTCCAACAGCAAGCTCTTACCCAAGCTCGTGGAAACTAGCAATACTCCAATAGACCTTCTCCAACGGCAAGCTCTTACCCAAGGTCGTGGAAACTAGCAATACTCCAATAGACCTTCTCCAACAGCAAGCTCTTACCCAAGGTCGTGGAAACTAGCAATACTCCAATAGACCTTCTCCAACAGCAAGCTCTTACCCAAGGTCGTGGAAACTAGCAATACTCCAATAGACCTTCTCCAACAGCAAGCTCTTACCCAAGGTCGTGGAAACTAGCAATACTCCAATAGACCTTCTCCAACAGCAAGCTCTTACCCAAGGTCGTGGAAACTAGCAATACTCCAATAGACCTTCTCCAACAGCAAGCTCTTACCCAAGGTCGTGGAAACTAGCAATACTCCAATAGACCTTCTCCAACAGCAAGCTCTTACCCAAGGTCGTGGAAACTAGCAATACTCCAATAGACCTTCTCCAACAGCAAGCTCTTACCCAAGGTCGTGGAAACTAGCAATACTCCAATAGACCTTCTCCAACAGCAAGCTCTTACCCAAGGTCGTGGAAACTAGCAATACTCCAATTGACCTTCTCCAACAGCAAGCTCTTACCCAAGGTCGTGGAAACTAGCAATACTCCAATAGACCTTCTCCAACAGCAAGCTCTTACCCAAGGTCGTGGAAACTAGCAATACTCCAATAGACCTTCTCCAACAGCAAGCTCTTACCCAAGCTCGTGGAAACTAGCAATACTCCAATAGACGTTCTCCAACAGCAAGCTCTTACCCAAGGTCGTGGAAACTAGCAATACTCCAATAGACCTTCTCCAACAGCAAGCTCTTACCCAAGGTCGTGGAAACTAGCAATACTCCAATAGACCTTCTCCAACAGCAAGCTCTTACCCAAGCTCGTGGAAACTAGCAATACTCCAATAGACCTTCTCCAACAGCAAGCTCTTACCCAAGGTCGTGGAAACTAGCAATACTCCAATAGACCTTCTCCAACAGCAAGCTCTTACCCAAGCTCGTGGAAACTAGCAATACTCCAATAGACGTTCTCCAACAGCAAGCTCTTACCCAAGGTCGTGGAAACTAGCAATACTCCAATAGACCTTCTCCAACAGCAAGCTCTTACCCAAGGTCGTGGAAACTAGCAATACTCCAATAGACCTTCTCCAACAGCAAGCTCTTACCCAAGGTCGTGGAAACTAGCAATACTCCAATTGACCTTCTCCAACAGCAAGCTCTTACCCAAGGTCGTGGAAACTAGCAATACTCCAATAGACCTTCTCCAACAGCAAGCTCTTACCCAAGCTCGTGGAAACTAGCAATACTCCAATAGACCTTCTCCAACAGCAAGCTCTTACTCAAGGTCGTGGAAACTAGCAATACTCCAATAGACCTTCTTCAACAGCAAGCTCTTACTCAAGCTCGTGGAAACTAGCAATACTCCAATAGACCTTCTCCAACAGCAAGCTCTTACTCAAGCTCGTGGAAACTAGCAATACTCCAATAGACCTTCTCCAACAGCAAGCTCTTACCCAAGGTCGTGGAAACTAGAAATACTCTAATAGACCTTCTCCAACAGCAAGCTCTTACCCAAGCTCGTGGAAACTAGCAATACTCCAATAGACCTTCTCCAACAGCAAGCTCTTACTCAAGGTCGTGGAAACTAGCAATACTCCAATAGACCTTCTCCAACAGCAAGCTCTTACTCAAGCTCGTGGAAACTAGCAATACTCCAATAGACCTTCTCCAACAGCAAGCTCTTACTCAAGGTCGTGGAAACTAGCAATACTCCAATAGACGTTCTCCAACAGCAAGCTCTTACCCAAGGTCGTGGAAACTAGAAATACTCTAATAGACCTTCTCCAACAGCAAGCTCTTACCCAAGCTCGTGGAAACTAGCAATACACCAATAGACCTTCTCCAACAGCAAGCTCTTACTCAAGCTCGTGGAAACTAGCAATACTCCAATAGACCTTCTCCAACAGCAAGCTCTTACCCAAGCTCGTGGAAACTAGCAATACTCCAATAGACGTTCTCCAACAGCAAGCTCTTACTCAAGCTCGTGGAAACTAACAATACTCCAATAGACGTTCTCCAACAGCAAGCTCTTACTCAAGGTCGTGGAAACTAGCAATACTCCAATAGACCTTCTCCAACAGCAAGCTCTTACCCAAGCTCGTGGAAACTAGCAATACTCCAATAGACCTTCTCCAACAGCAAGCTCTTACCCAAGCTCGTGGAAACTAGCAATACTCCAATAGACGTTCTCCAACAGCAAGCTCTTACTCAAGCTCGTGGAAACTAGCAATACTCCAATAGACTTTCTCCAACAGCAAGCTCTTACCCAAGCTCGTGGAAACTAGCAATACTCCAATAGACGTTCTCCAACAGCAAGCTCTTACTCAAGCTCGTGGAAACTAGCAATACTCCAATAGACGTTCTCCAACAGCAAGCTCTTACTCAAGGTCGTGGAAACTAGCAATACTTCAATAGACCTTCTCCAACAGCAAGCTCTTACCCAAGGTCGTGGAAACTAGCAATACTCCAATAGACGTTCTCCAACAGCAAGCTCTTACCCAAGGTCGTGGAAACTAGCAATACTCCAATAGACGTTCTCCAACACAAGCTCTTACCCAAGGTCGTGGAAACTAGCAATACTCCAATAGACGTTCTCCAACAGCAAGCTCTTACCCAAGGTCGTGGAAACTAGCAATACTCCAATAGACGTTCTCCAACAGCAAGCTCTTACCCAAGGTCGTGGAAACTAGCAATACTCTAATAGACGTTCTCCAACAGCAAGCTCTTACCCAAGGTCGTGGAAACTAGCAATACTCCAATAGACGTTCTTCAACACAAGCTCTTACCCAAGGTCGTGGAAACTAGCAATACTCTAATAGACGTTCTCCAACAGCAAGCTCTTACCCAAGGTCGTGGAAACTAGCAATACTCCAATAGACGTTCTCCAACACAAGCTCTTACCCAAGGTCGTGGAAACTAGCAATACTCTAATAGACGTTCTCCAACAGCAAGCTCTTACCCAAGGTCGTGGAAACTAGCAATACTCCAATAGACGTTCTCCAACACAAGCTCTTACCCAAGGTCGTGGAAACTAGCAATACTCTAATAGACGTTCTCCAACAGCAAGCTCTTACCCAAGGTCGTGGAAACTAGCAATACTCTAATAGACGTTCTCCAACACAAGCTCTTACCCAAGGTCGTGGAAACTAGCAATACTCCAATAGACGTTCTCCAACAGCAAGCTCTTACCCATGGTCGTGGAAACTAGCAATACTCCAATAGACGTTCTCCAACAGCAAGCTCTTACCCAAGGTCGTGGAAACTAGCAATACTCCAATAGACCTTCTCCAACAGCAAGCTCTTACCCAAGGTCGTGGAAACTAGCAATACTCCAATAGACGTTCTCCAACACAAGCTCTTACCCAAGGTCGTGGAAACTAGCAATACTCCAATAGACGTTCTCCAACAGCAAGCTCTTACCCAAGGTCGTGGAAACTAGCAATACTCCAATAGACGAAATGAGTCCACTTTGCTAAAGTATTTCTCTAATAATACATGCCACTTTGTTATTAGCACCTGATAATTTATTTATAGGTGTTTTTTTTTTGTTTTCATAATTATTAATTGTAACTTCAAGTTATTTCAGTTGCTGTTACAAAATTAGAATTACTATACGTTGAAATTAAAAATTAGCAATATATAGGCGTTTTAGATCGGGAGCGCCCAAGAGGCTAACTTCGCAACTCCACGCGCGCACTGACCTGTCTACCCGTCATAGATGGTTTGTCATGAGTCACGTGCTTGGTCGTGGTCACAAAATTTAAGTAATTTTTAAACATTTTTGGATTCTACATATTGATTCTTGGAAATGGACTTCAAACACAACTATACTACGTTGATATTCAATGAATATATATATATATATATATATATATATATATATATATATATATATATATATATATATATATATATGTGTGTAATTTAATAAATATCGTAAATCTAGTGAACGTAAGTATGATTTAAGTTTTGAAAATGGAGTCACTTCGAAACTCGTCTATATAAATATATATATATGTATGTGTGTGTGTGCGTGCGTGCGTGCGTGCGTGGTTAGCTCTGTGGTGCTTCCGATTGTTATATTTATAACAGCAGTTGCATGTGCTGCGCATACGGTACTTCTGTAGACATGTTGATTTATTCTCAGCGTAGGATACGAGCATTAGAAAACGTAATTGTTTTATAAATAAATGTTCAAATAAATAAATAAATCAGACAATAACCCTAACGGCTAAGAATGTTTTTATTAGTGTTAAGACATAACTTTTGCATTGTGCTTTTGTTAACAACAACCGCGTGTTAGCTGTAGCGTAAAATGCAAACCCCTTGTAATGTGACGCAAGCTTTCGTTTTATTTCCAGATTTAATCGCATAAAAGTTAATTACCGGTGACTAATTAATATTTTGTTCATTCAGAGTTTGTACTTACTTGTTGGTTTAAAAATAATTTTATAAGTGCGCTGATGCTTATTTATAAGATAAAATCTACATAACGTTGCATTATAACTTGGGATGAATTGACATAAGAGATAACACATTTATTTTGTAAACATATTTTTTTGTAGTTTTATTGCTGCTGTTTATTACGCTTGTTAGTCTGTATTAGGCTTTACCGTATACCTGTCCCTTGCTACTGAAATTACTTTATTACTGCTTAGTAAATACATTTGTTAATTAAAGATTCGTGAGACATATTTGAATTTTGGTCGTTTGAGTTATGGTTTATACATATACTTCTTTACAAATGTGTTTAAACAAATATAAAAGAAGAAGCAGAAGAGATTTACTTGAATATTTACATAGAACGAGAGGGAGAGAGAGAGAGAAAGAGAGGGATATGGGGATAGGATGCCAAGCCTCTCCACGAAAATACATTCACTAGAAGAAACATATCCGAAAATCTACATTAGCGTATGCCCCCACTACTCCCACGAAACATTACCCATGTCCCCTAGGGATAGGTTCCCTCATGCTTATTCCAGCCAACCTCACTAACACACTATCTTGCACACCCCTTCCATTCCCATCCATCCGTCCGCCATGCTTACTTAATCAAATATCTCATGCTTACTCATCCCGTCTCAACATTAAACTGCTTATAAATTTAATTGCTTTAGACTTATTTCGTTCGATTCGTTTTGCCTGGTGACTGCTCAGCCATTAATTACATTTAAATTAAATTAAATTAAAATTTTAAAAAATACTAAGAAATAAAATATATAAACGGAAAAGCGGTGGAACATTTACTATATATTACGTTTTTAAAGAAATTCTAAATGATACAGTTTTGCATTTTTATGGTCATAAATATAATTCTAAAGTTATTAATTTATTTTGTTTTGAATTTTACAATCCACTTGTTATGGTTCTTATAAAATTTTTAAAAACAAAACAAAACACTTCAAATTACAGCCTAGTTGAAAAACTATTTTCTTGAAATGTTTCAGAAATATTAATTTTTGGAATGAACGAATCTAGTAATGAGTAAAAAAAACACTTATCAGGTGTTTTGGTACCTTTTAATGTTCAGGCATTGGGCATTTTTTATGTTCATAATTTCAAAATATTGTAGTTGTTTCAACATTTTTCGGATAAGATGTACTTCTGTAACTGGTATTCGCCTGTTTCGTCAGCTGTCAGCGAAGGCTGTTTCATCATTGACACAGGTCTGGATTCAACAATAGACTATCCTCCCGGGTCTAGTAGGACGCCACTGTGCTCTGAACGCAGGAGTTTCTAACAGAAAAAATTCATTTGTTTGGTGCGTGCGCGTGCGTGTGAGTGTGCGCGTGCGTGCGTGTGTCTGTGTGTGTCACACACACACACACACACACACACACACACACACACACACACACACACACACACACATATATATATATATATATATATATATATATATTCACTGGTTAATATATATATATATATATATATATATATATATATATATATATATATATATATTTATATATATATATATATTTATATATATATATATATATATATATATATATATATATATATATATATATATATATATATATATATATTCACTGGTTAATAGTTCAGTATTTTCAAAACTAAAGAAGGTAATTCAAACTGCAACACATGATTAAGTTGTGGCAGTTTTATATTCCCATTTATATGGCCAACAAAGATATGTAAGTATGAAGGTACAGTACATATTTTAGCAAATAATTTATCAAGTTGTTTTGTATAAGACTGTTTCTAGAATTTCGTTTATATACATCTATTTATTTAACATTTATATTTATATAAATATAATTTAACCTTTCATTAGGTAATAATTCCAGCATTTACAAATTTAAAAAGGTAATTCAAACTGCAGCATATGATTAAGTTATGGCCCCATTTATATGCCCATACGTAGACTACGTATTTTACTAACTAAATATCATGTAAGTTTTGTATAAGACTGTTTCTACAATTTAGTTCATTATGTTAAGTATCTTGCTTGTCACTATGTGTACAGAAAGCTATTTCTTAGAGAAAGTATCAAATAATTGACGTTTTGTGTTGCAGGTGAGCCGCAGTGGCCGTGGTTAGATAGAAGCAGGACAAGGTTGGTTCACAATTGTTGCCTTACTTGTCGCCGCTTTGTAAGTTCCCGTGTCAGCAATAACGTCGATCAATAAGCAAAGATATATTGAAGTATTTTACTAAAGTAAACTAAATAATCTTGATTAGTAATTTCTGACATTTAAACGAGTAACGCATGAATTGTAATTGCGTAAAACATTTCAGCGACAAACAGATACATACATTGATTAATAAAAAAATGCATTAAATATTAGACGAAACGTCTAGCGCAGTTTAAAATCGACTTTTTGTGGTCACTCCAATGCAGAGTCACTGACTGCAGAGGATTTCATTAATATTACTAAAGATCTCGTAAATTCTGCCTGTAAATTTATAACTGTAAATTATTTTTGGTAGCTCTAATTCTTATGAATTAAACCTGGTTTTAAATATTGCAGTTTATAGTTACATATTTAGAAGATGACCCGCAAAGTCTTATTAAATTATTGTTTAAAGGCTTATTAAATTGAGATGTATGGGATTTGTGTGCTCGTTAAATAATTGCTCTCTTAAACTTCAATTAAAACAAATCAAACATGTTTTATTTAGCAAAAAAATTATAAAGTTACAAACCAAAATACATATTTCTTAGGCATTGCGTTAGTTACTGATTAGTGAACATTTTACATTTGACTTATGAGGAAATTTACATATTAACAAATCAATGGCTGAAATGAGTCTGTTTTAGAGTTTGCTTGCTTGCTCTTTTCATAATTAATTCTTACAATTTAAACTGAAAACAAATGCACCAAATAATGCATAAATTACATTTATGTATGCATTGAAAATTTTAAAAGTTTATTAATTTTGTATTAAACTGTTTAAGCATTTAAATTTTGTGATAGTTCAGCCAAAGTTTGAATTTGTTCACTTAGTTGTTTTAACAAGGTGTAGCCTCGCATCCTTCTATTGGAAAAATCCACAATATTCCCTCGGTCATGATTTTGAAAAACGATTCAGTAACTCAGCGTTCCATCTTCGTCATTGGCAATATGCGCTGTCTTCTATATTCTGATTACAAGAAATTAAAAAAAATGACTATTACATTAAAAATTTAAAACAAAACCTTTCCTCGCTCCTCGCACTACAATACATGTTTCTGTTCCTACATTTTAGTAATGAGAGAATTAAATTATCAGTAACAAGCAGGCGTCCTAGCTACCGCGCATCGATGTGCGCATATTACTTTAATTTTAGTTTCGAACTCTTCCTACAGATGCCACTACCAACCAGAGATTTGATTTATTTCTAACAAATCACAATTTTTTGATCTAGTTCTATTATTGTTACATTTTTGAATACATTCTCATTCGTTTTCTGAAATTTCCTTTTTTAATATGTAACACCATCTAAAGTGTGCTACAAATTTCGCTCTTAACATACCTTAATCACTTGGAGTAGAAATTCCGTTTGTATTAAGGTCTTGTTTGTTACACATGTGTGGCCGATTATATAAAACCACATAATTCTTTTCACCTTGCATGTTTAATAATTCCCCAGGACTAGGTTTTAACGTGGAAGTACATACTACACTTCGCAAAACAACTACATCTTAGGTTCTTGTTCCTGTACTGAGTGTATGCTAGAAAACACGGTTGTATTTAGTAAATGCAGTGAAATTGCAACAGCAATTAAATAAATGTGGAATATCGAAGCAAAGATATTTATTTTAATAAATAAAGGACTAGTTCGTTGCCCTTGCCAAGCCTGTTGTGCAATAAAATAAACAAATTCCGTACATTTAACATTCAAATGTGTAACGTGATGAGGCAAAATATCAAACCCCCTACACTCCACCAAGCTATAGCCGAAACGTTGCGTTATTAAAATAAATAGGGGGATTTCTGACTCTTGTTTGAAGAAGGATGTGAAAGAATGTGGAGCGATAAGAGTTGTAGTGGAAATAAGTAGTAATGAGTAATAGTAGAAAAAAGGTTGATTTTAAAATTTGTTACAGAAAACAGAGTCATTAGAAATTTCAAACATTACGTCTTTATTCGTTTGCTAAGGCTTTGTTTCGCTCGCAGAAGCCTCAGAATTACATTTAGTTTTCCGTAATTAAAGAACATTTCTTCAAGGTAGGCTTTCTTTATTTTACTAAATCCAATCAAGGCATTAGCACAGTTACTGTAATCAAAATTCTCGTTCTAGGCGTGTAAAACTTATTTACATACAATGCTGAGTTAACCAAAAGTGCGACTTGGAACTTGAGTCATAATTTGTTAACGGTGACGCATAACGCTGAACTGCGACCAGTCCCTGGGTCTCACACAACCACTTGTAGAACGCTACGTATTGGGAAGTAATATCATCTGACTGACAACTATCCACCAGAATATATTTTGTTAACGGTGACGCATAACGCTGAACTGCGACCCACTTCATGGGTCTCACACAACCACTTGTAGAACGCTACGTATTGGGAAGTAATATCATCTGACTGACAACTATCCACCAGAATATATTTTGGTAACGGTGACGCATAACGCTGAACTGCGACCCAGTCCCTGGGTCTCACACAACCACTTGTAGAACGCTACGTATTGGGAAGTAATATCATCTGACTGACAACTATCCACCAGAATATATTTTGTTAACGGTGACGCATAACGCTGAACTGCGACCCACTTCATGGGTCTCACACAACCACTTGTAGAACGCTACGTATTGGGAAGTAATATCATCTGACTGACAACTATCCACCAGAATATATTTTGGTAACGGTGATGCATAACGCTGAACTGCGACCAGTCCCTGGGTCTCACACAACCACTTGTAGAACGGTACGTATTGGGAAGTAATATCATCTGACTAACAACTATCCACCAGAATATATTTTGGTAACGGTGACGCATAACGCTGAACTGCGACCCACTTCCTGGGTCTCACACAACCACTTGTAGAACGCTACGTATTGGGAAGTAATATCATCTGACTGACAACTATCCACCAGAATATATTTTGGTAACGGTGATGCATAACGCTGAACTGCGACCAGTCCCTGGGTCTCACACAACCACTTGTAGAACGGTACGTATTGGGAAGTAATATCATCTGACTGACAACTATCCACCAGAATATATTTTGGTAACGGTGATGCATAACGCTGAACTGCGACCAGTCCCTGGGTCTCACACAACCACTTGTAGAACGCTACGAATTGAGAAGTAATATCATCTGACTGACAACTATCCACCAGAATATATTTTGGTAACGGTGATGCATAACGCTGAACTGCGACCAGTCCCTGGGTCTCACACAACCACTTGTAGAACGGTACGTATTGGGAAGTAATATCATCTGACTGACAACTATCCACCAGAATATATTTTGGTAACGGTGACGCATAACGCTGAACTGCGACCCAGTCCCTGGGTCTCACACAACCACTTGTAGAACGCTACGTATTGGGAAGTAATATCATCTGACTGACAACTATCCACCAGAATATATTTTGGTAACGGTGATGCATAACGCTGAACTGCGACCAGTCCCTGGGTCTCACACAACCACTTGTAGAACGGTACGTATTGGGAAGTAATATCATCTGACTGACAACTATCCACCAGAATATATTTTGGTAACGGTGATGCATAACGCTGAACTGCGACCAGTCCCTGGGTCTCACACAACCACTTGTAGAACGCTACGTATTGGGAAGTAATATCATCTGACTGACAACTATCCACCAGAATATATTTTGGTAACGGTGACGCATAACGCTGAACTGCGACCCAGTCCCTGGGTCTCACACAACCACTTGTAGAACGCTACGTATTGGGAAGTAATATCATCTGACTGACAACTATCCACCAGAATATATTTTGGTAACGGTGACGCATAACGCTGAACTGCGACCCAGTCCCTGGGTCTCACACAACCACTTGTAGAACGCTACGTATTGGGAAGTAATATCATCTGACTGACAACTATCCACCAGAATATATTTTGGTAACGGTGACGCATAACGCTGAACTGCGACCCACTTCCTGGGTCTCACACAACCACTTGTAGAACGCTACGTATTGGGAAGTAATATCATCTGACTGACAACTATCCACCAGAATATATTTTGGTAACGGTGATGCATAACGCTGAACTGCGACCAGTCCCTGGGTCTCACACAACCACTTGTAGAACGGTACGTATTGGGAAGTAATATCATCTGACTGACAACTATCCACCAGAATATATTTTGGTAACGGTGATGCATAACGCTGAACTGCGACCAGTCCCTGGGTCTCACACAACCACTTGTAGAACGCTACGAATTGAGAAGTAATATCATCTGACTGACAACTATCCACCAGAATATATTTTGGTAACGGTGATGCATAACGCTGAACTGCGACCAGTCCCTGGGTCTCACACAACCACTTGTAGAACGGTACGTATTGGGAAGTAATATCATCTGACTGACAACTATCCACCAGAATATATTTTGGTAACGGTGACGCATAACGCTGAACTGCGACCCAGTCCCTGGGTCTCACACAACCACTTGTAGAACGCTACGTATTGGGAAGTAATATCATCTGACTGACAACTATCCACCAGAATATATTTTGGTAACGGTGATGCATAACGCTGAACTGCGACCAGTCCCTGGGTCTCACACAACCACTTGTAGAACGGTACGTATTGGGAAGTAATATCATCTGACTGACAACTATCCACCAGAATATATTTTGGTAACGGTGATGCATAACGCTGAACTGCGACCAGTCCCTGGGTCTCACACAACCACTTGTAGAACGCTACGTATTGGGAAGTAATATCATCTGACTGACAACTATCCACCAGAATATATTTTGGTAACGGTGACGCATAACGCTGAACTGCGACCCAGTCCCTGGGTCTCACACAACCACTTGTAGAACGCTACGTATTGGGAAGTAATATCATCTGACTGACAACTATCCACCAGAATATATTTTGGTAACGGTGACGCATAACGCTGAACTGCGACCCAGTCCCTGGGTCTCACACAACCACTTGTAGAACGCTACGTATTGGGAAGTAATATCATCTGACTGACAACTATCCACCAGAATATATTTTGGTAACGGTGACGCATAACGCTGAACTGCGACCCAGTCCCTGGGTCTCACACAACCACTTGTAGAACGGTACGTATTGGGAAGTAATATCATCTGACTGACAACTATCCACCAGAATATATTTTGGTAACGGTGACGCATAACGCTGAACTGCGACCCAGTCCCTGGGTCTCACACAACCACTTGTAGAACGCTACGTATTGGGAAGTAATATCATCTGACTGACAACTATCCACCAGAATATATTTTGGTAACGGTGACGCATAACGCTGAACTGCGACCCAGTCCCTGGGTCTCACACAACCACTTGTAGAACGCTACGTATTGGGAAGTAATATCATCTGACTGACAACTATCCACCAGAATATATTTTGGTAACGGTGACGCATAACGCTGAACTGCGACCCAGTCCCTGGGTCTCACACAACCACTTGTAGAACGCTACGTATTGGGAAGTAATATCATCTGACTGACAACTATCCACCAGAATATATTTTGGTAACGGTGATGCATAACGCTGAACTGCGACCAGTCCCTGGGTCTCACACAACCACTTGTAGAACGGTACGTATTGGGAAGTAATATCATGTGACTGACAACTATCCACCAGAATATATTTTGGTAACGGTGATGCATAACGCTGAACTGCGACCAGTCCCTGGGTCTCACACAACCACTTGTAGAACGGTACGTATTGGGAAGTAATATCATCTGACTAACAACTATCCACCAGAATATATTTTGGTAACGGTGACGCATAACGCTGAACTGCGACCCACTTCCTGGGTCTCACACAACCACTTGTAGAACGCTACGTATTGGGAAGTAATATCATCTGACTGACAACTATCCACCAGAATATATTTTGGTAACGGTGACGCATAACGCTGAACTGCGACCCACTTCCTGGGTCTCACACAACCACTTGTAGAACGGTACGTATTGGGAAGTAATATCATCTGACTAACAACTATCCACCAGAATATATTTTGGTAACGGTGACGCATAACGCTGAACTGCGACCCACTTCCTGGGTCTCACACAACCACTTGTAGAACGGTACGTATTGGGAAGTAATATCATCTGACTAACAACTATCCACCAGAATATATTTTGGTAACGGTGACGCATAACGCTGAACTGCGACCAGTCCCTGGGTCTCACACAACCACTTGTAGAACGCTACGTATTGGGAAGTAATATCATCTGACTGACAACTATCCACCAGAATATATTTTGTTAACGGTGACGCATAACGCTGAACTGCGACCAGTCCCTGGGTCTCACACAACCACTTGTAGAACGGTACGTATTGGGAAGTAATATCATCTGACTGACAACTATCCACTAGAATATATTTTGGTAACGGTGACGCATAACGCTGAACTGCGACCAGTTCCTGGGTCTCACACAACCACTTGTAGAACGGTACGAATTGAGAAGTAATATCATCTGACTGACAACTATCCACCAGAATATATTTTGGTAACGGTGACGCATAACGCTGAACTGCGACCAGTCTCTGGATCTTACACAACCACTTGTAGAACGGTACGTATTGGGAAGTAATATCATCTGACTGACAACTATCCACCAGAATATATTTTGGTAACGGTGACGCATAACGCTGAACTGCGACCAGTCCCTGGGTCTCACACAACCACTTGTAGAACGGTACGTATTAGGAAGTAATATCATCTGACTGACAACTATCCACCAGAATATATTTTGGTAACGGTGACGCATAACGCTGAACTGCGACCAGTCCCTGGGTCTCACACAACCACTTGTAGAACGGTACGTATTGGGAAGTAATATCATCTGACTGACAACTATCCACCAGAATATATTTTGGTAACGGTGACGCATAACGCTGAAATGCGACCAGTCCCTGGGTCTCACACAACCACTTGTAGAACGCTACGTATTGGGAAGTAATATCATCTGACTGACAACTATCCACCAGAATATATTTTGGTAACGGTGACGCATAACGCTGAAATGCGACCAGTCCCTGGGTCTCACACAACCACTTGTAGAACGCTACGTATTGGGAAGTAATATCATCTGACTAACAACTATCCACCGGAATATATTTTGGTAACGGTGATGCATAACGCTGAACTGCGACCAGTCCCTGGGTCTCACACAACCACTTGTAGAACGGTACGTATTGGGAAGTAATATCATGTGACTGACAACTATCCACCAGAATATATTTTGGTAACGGTGATGCATAACGCTGAACTGCGACCAGTCCCTGGGTCTCACACAACCACTTGTAGAACGGTACGTATTGGGAAGTAATATCATCTGACTAACAACTATCCACCAGAATATATTTTGGTAACGGTGACGCATAACGCTGAACTGCGACCCACTTCCTGGGTCTCACACAACCACTTGTAGAACGGTACGTATTGGGAAGTAATATCATCTGACTAACAACTATCCACCAGAATATATTTTGGTAACGGTGACGCATAACGCTGAACTGCGACCCACTTCCTGGGTCTCACACAACCACTTGTAGAACGGTACGTATTGGGAAGTAATATCATCTGACTAACAACTATCCACCAGAATATATTTTGGTAACGGTGACGCATAACGCTGAACTGCGACCAGTCCCTGGGTCTCACACAACCACTTGTAGAACGCTACGTATTGGGAAGTAATATCATCTGACTGACAACTATCCACCAGAATATATTTTGGTAACGGTGATGCATAACGCTGAACTGCGACCAGTCCCTGGGTCTCACACAACCTCTTGTAGAACGCTACGAATTGAGAAGTAATATCATCTGACTGACAACTATCCACCAGAATATATTTTGTTAACGGTGACGCATAACGCTGAACTGCGACCAGTCCCTGGGTCTCACACAACCACTTGTAGAACGGTACGTATTGGGAAGTAATATCATCTGACTGACAACTATCCACTAGAATATATTTTGGTAACGGTGACGCATAACGCTGAACT